>JBAMJV010001353.1:0-57500 GCA_037951105.1 Echinarachnius parma | reverse complement strand
AGTAAGTAATACAGTGCTCGAAACTCGCATTGGCCCGGGGCCAGTGAAATTGCACTTCGGGCCAGCAAAAATGTACATAAGTCATATTTTGGTGGCCCGATCGGGCAAGCAGATTTTCTACCTAACATTGACAAAATTGGAAAAATTCTGTTTTCTTTCATGTCACACTTAATTTATAATCACAGTTTTAATCAGAAAAGAGTGATATTTTGAATAGTAAAAAAGTTTACTCATCAAATTAAATTTTTGGGCCAGTAAATTTGTCTTTCGGGCAATCAGAAAAGGGGAAGAAATTATTTCACTGGCCCGACGGGGCCACTGACAAAGAAAGGTAAGTGTGGAGCCCTGTGTAATATATGGAAAACAGTCCTTAGGGGGGAGGCAGATTCATTGATATGATTCCCCGAGTCACTGTGGATGTTTTCCTAGCGCCAAGGTCAAGGAATATGGAGCCCCCATGCATAATATCCTGCAGTATTTGTTTGTACACGGATCAATAGACTGGCACCTGTAATGAGGGAGGACTCGAGGGGGAAACAAGAAAAGAATGGTACATGTTTGGGGCTTCAAAACAAATACACAAGGTCTTAGGCTCAGGATGATTTAGACCCTAAAATGCTTTAAAAACGCCCCGAAAATCATTAAAAAAACCCATGTAAATTTGCATAGAGTTCAATGCAAAACTAATTTTAGAGTGCTATATTCATGCAGGCAAGCTTGAATTTAGACGTAGCCCCCGCATAATATCCAAACAAAATTGTTTCTGACTTTCCCAGTTAGGCAAGATCTTGCAAAAGCTTGCCCCAAAACATGTTTTTTGCAGCTCTGTTTGGGTACATTAGAAAAGGAGGATTCAGTTGGTCAATGTCATTACAAGCACTGGACAGAAATCACTGATTTACCTGAGATTTTACCTAAATTTAGGAACCAGTGCAGTATAACACTGATTGCCCATTGACCAAAAAATCATTCAGATGGGCATATCTCAGCCAATACGTAACCTATTCCTTTGATTTTCGGTATTTGGACATTATTTGTTATGCTCTTTCTGAAAATGAAGTCCAAATTTGAAAATTCTAAAAAAAATGTTTATGACATCATTTATGACATCACACTTCACCACTCTATAGAGTGGGGAAGAAGAGGGGTTTTCTGGGAAATATTAATGGCAATAACACTCATAAACACTCATAAACAAACAGCAGATGCATGTCATTAGATGTCATTACCTCAACATGATAATAATTCAACATCAATTGACAGAATATCTTAAATAAGGAGATTACAGTTATATTTTGTATGTTTTCATTGTTGTTTTTCATTGTTATTTTTGTAATTATGTTCACAATTACTGTTTATTACTTATTTGATGATTTGTTGATAATGTCAAAGCAGTGCAACTTACTCCGTAGTAGCATTTACATGTAACTTCCCTATTACTAGTGCCTGGTCACAAATACTCATACTGTATTTATTATAATGGCAAACACAGAACCACATTGCATGAAAAAGCAATGTGCGTGTCTTTAAAGGCATCTAGTAACATTGTAAAAATCCACAAAACTTACTTGTAACTCTTAGACTAGCAGTTCTCAATTTAGTCTTATAATAAAATTGTCGGGGCCACCAGAAAAGGGGAAGAAATTATTTCACTGGCCCGACCGGGCCACTGACAAAAAAGGTGAGTGTGGAACCCTGCCTTATTGTATTCATATTACCAATAGAAGCATGGAACGGGTTTTGGTTTTCCAAATTTCTCTTTTGTTATAAAGATATGTAATTCACTCGCACTGGCCCACTGGCCGGGGCCAGTGAAATTGCACTTGGGGCCAGCAAAATGTATAAAAGTCATATTTTGGTGGCCCGATCGGGCAAGCAGATTTGCAACCCGACATTGACAAACTAAAAAAATCTTATTTTCTTTTATGTCATGCTTCATCTGTAATCATAGGTTTGATATTAGGAAAGAGTGATATTTTGAATAGTAAAAAGCTTACTCATGAAATACAATTTTGGGGCCAGTAAATTTTCTTTCGGGCCACCAGAATAGGGGAAGAAACTATTTCACTGGACTGACCGGGCCACTGCCCTGTGTAATTGCAGTGCCATTCAGATTTTAAACATTCTCTAGTGGAGATTTTCAACTGTGTACAAAGTCAGGGTAATGAGTAATAATCACTTTGCTTTTTCGGTCACACAACACTCATTTGCCATGAAACTTTCACACACCAGTCAGTGGACATATGAAATCACAGAAATATATATTTTATTAACTATTTGGTCATATTTTGCACATGTCAACAAAGTTACTAGATCCCTTTAACTTGTGTGGCAAGTCCATAATACTATCATGATTGTAACAAAGAATCTTGTTAGCATGTGAACGAGCTCCTTGCCTCTCAACTTTGCATTAATGCCCCTCGCATCAACAACATAAGTGTATATATCAAGTGCTGGTTCAATGTCCGATGAGGCTGCATAAAACAACACCATAGGTGCATTATACATGTACAAGATGTCAGTACAGTACGTGTATCGTTTAATGTGTCCAGGGCCCCGCAACATAAAGATTTACCATTAATTGCATAATTAATAGATCACTTTTATGATCGTACAATTAATCACAAGATCAATCAATTTGGTTGATTAGTCGTACGATTATTTGTAGATCTTTAATTTTACAGGGCCCATGACTAGTCAAAAATACATTCCGACTGGGTATATAAGGAATGATAAGTATGATTTATTTGGCCTATCTGGAAAAGAAATAAACTGTACACAATGTGCATTCAGTGACATACCAAAATAAGCTGTGATGTATATCATTCTGAACAGTTTCTTCATAAACATCGTTTTTTTCTATGTGAATTCCTCAACATTTACCATAAATGATTAATTATTGGGCAAGGGAAGTTATCAATTTAAATCTGAAGAGGGCAAGAGGAAGTGATCTCTCCAAAATATGATGTTCCTATTAAACACTGTTGAGTAAAGAATAACTGATTGTCCCATTCATCAGCTCACAGAGTAAACAATCATTATCTGATTGTAATCTTTAATCTGGCCACACTAAGTGATTTTAGCAGTATCATTTGGAAGTGTCTATAGATACACATTGCAAGGACATTCCCAAAGGATGATATATGTGTGTAGTGTAGTCTATATTAATTTCCTCCCATCACAGGTTCTTAAAGATGACAACCTTTTTAATTTCAAAAGTGAACAACTACACCCAATATGCTACAGTTTACAGCATCCTTCCTCACTATAGTCACTATAGAAACAGACTCATGATGTTGCATTTATGTATACGTTGGATGCCTCTAGTGCCATTCATATAGGAGTAGCAATCGGTCATGTCCAATAGTACTACTGGACTACTGGTCAGTCACATCCTTTGCAGTGTCCTCACAAAGGGTCAACGTCCTTGGATCTATTACACTTGGACCTTACGCCTTGTAAGGTCCAAGTGTAATAGAGGAGAGAGGAGAGATGAGATAGAGAGAGGGAAATGTGGGAGATGCGATCCACTAAAGGAAACAGATGCAAAGAAGATACTGTATAAAGCCGGGGTGGGGATAGAGAGGTGCATGCAAGCAGTGAACAAAATACATGGGCGTTCGGGGCAAATTTGCCCCTGAAATGCCAAAAAGAGCCCCGGAAAAGCATAAAAGAGCCCTGGAAATTGCATAGAGTTCACTGCAATTCAAATTTTGGAGTGTTATTTTCATGCAGGCAAGTTTGAAAAGTAGCCCCCAAAAAATTAGATTTAATGTTTTCACTTGGTGTAAGAGAGTGAATACACACATACTCAGTACAGAGAGTGATATTACATTTAGAAGAGGGGTTGCAGGAGAGAGAGAAGGAAGAGAGTTGTATAAAACACAAAGAAAAATACAAAGAAAGAGAGATATAGAAGTATAGGAGAGATGAAAGGGGAATACAGAGGAGGGCAGACACACCATGCATGCCTATTGGTCATGGGTCATTCAAAGAGTTTATTTTCAAAACCCGATAAACACTATTTCAGATATTAAAAGATAAAGGTAAACTATAATAGCAAAAAATACCTTACTTATTACATATCAACTTTATGTTTGAATATATGATTTCAAGTATCGCACATTTTCTTATCATTTTTATTGTTTTTCAGCAGGTGTCATCACAATTATCTTGAATTGGTAAAAATGGTTTGATCAGTTTTTGCATGTAAACCCTTCTAATACAGACAGATAGAAAGATTTGTAAGAAAGAGGGAGAGATAGAAGAAGAGGAGAGATGAATGGGAAATACAGAGATGGGCAGACAGACAGCTTGAATAAAGAGGAGGGCAGAGTACTCCGCAGACAGACCATTCATTCCTACTGGTCATGGGTCATTTGTTGGAGGGCACGAGTCTTTGTTTAGAAACCATGCCTGACTCCAGCAAAGCTTGTTTGTCTTCTGCGATTTGACTGTAGATATACAGGAAAAGCAAATGGTTTGAATATATAGATTTGTGATTTGTGAATATTGCTTCATACAAACCCCTAACGAGAAGTTCCATTGAATGCATTTAATGACTTACCATTTCCTGATTATCTCAGATGAGAATTTATTATTTGTGTGAACATAAAGTCATTAAAGATTAATAACAGTTTTGGGAAAGTTACAGAAAACATTTATAATTGATCAATATTGCTGAATAAGAATCTTAAAGGGCTTGTGTGGTAAAATCCGAACCTAACGATGCGTTAAATGCAGAAATATCGGAAGAAATCCAATACCCGCCCGTGAAATGTATAAATCCACTGCCCATTCGCACCTGTCCGCGCCGCTAGCGCTGGACTGGAGATATCGACAAGCTGGGGACAAGCCCGTATAGCGAACGCACGTGGTCAATAATGCACGTAGCGTATGCGCGATTCCGCGTTGGCGATATCTATCCGGTGTTTCACACGGACAAAAAATACCGTGATTGGAGTGGAAAATTATTCCAATCGTGATTGCAATCACGATTTGGCCCGTGTGTGAAAGAACTACATGGTAATAACACTTTTAATACAATCTTTCATTTACATGGTGCATCTATTTTTTCATACTTTATGACCATGAATCTTGTTCCAAACAAGACCTGTTTATGTTTCTTTATATTTTTTTTTACTAAGGTGTCTGAATTTATGAGCCCCCAAACAAGGAAACACAATTTCAAATTTTCAATTACAATATTAAGTTGATCATTCAAGCAAGTAAAACTTTAATTTAATTAAATTGGTGGCCAAAATCTCACTTTTGAGTTTTGGTGGCCCCTGTATTTCAAGCCCTGTTTCGACCATTCAGACTTAATATACCTCTGGATCTAACACGAAGGCACCTATTTTTTCAAGCGTGAATTTTGTCGATGACTAATTCCTCATCACATTAAGGGATCGATTTTCACACCAACGGAGCGTTATAAGTGCAATGACTTAGATGTGTGCCTCCCATTATAGACACTTCTCAGCATTTCAAAAAAAAGGAGACGAAAAAAATCAAACAAAGTAAAAGTGAGAAGCTTGTACCGGAGTTGTTTCCAACCAACTTTTCTTTTTTATCTTGAAACTCTCAGATTTCTACCACTTGACATCATTTTAGATCCTTAAATGTCTACATTATATCATGTGCGTGAATTTGTAATAAATCTTGCGGGACATGACATCTCCTGAAAATTGTATACAAATTGAGGACCACTTCTTGGGATTCTGTTTCCTACCAACTTTTGTGTTGTGTTGTAATTCATAGATATTCAGTTTGGCTTGGTGACCAATATCATGTAGCACATTACTGTCACTACAAGTACGTTCATCCCTATCGGGTCAGCCCTCAAAAGAATGTGAATTGTGAGAAACCCATCAAAACTCTTTGTTTCTAACTAACTTTCATGTTGTCCTGTAATACTCACACTTTTAATGAAATGGTTGAAGTTGAACGTTTATCTCTCATTTCCAAGATAAGGCAAGGAATTCAACTTTTGAAACTACTAACCCTAACTTGAATCATAATTGAAATATTCATTCAATTGTTATTTATAAAATCTGTGTTTAACCATTTTATGGCTGAGAGATGAATGTGCAGCGCTCTATAACAATGGTAGTTGAAAACACCTTTGTTAATTCCAGCAATTGAGTTTATACATGGAAAGCTAGGTTCCTGTATGCAATGGGTTAAAGTAAAGACTATTATGATTCTAAACCATGGTTCGCTGTTTTGAACTATGGCTAGTTTGTGTGCACTGCATAACACTAAGCCAGTGTGTATTACACACCATACACACCCTGCGCAAGGCGTTCATAAGGTGGCACCGCACGCCTGATTTGCGAATCCCAACTATTTTCAAGAGGGGCAAGGAGTATTAGGACACCCTCTCATATTTCCATATTTCCTAATAACTTCAGGCAAGCGGCAACGAATTCACCCTCGGGGGAGAACGGGGTGAAATTGAGCATTTCAAGCTCGAGATGATCAGACTTTCTGAAGCATATTGCTGGGCCCTCTTAACCCCTACGGTTTCATTGGCGCATTTAGTATGCAATAACCCAATGACATTTTCATCATGTACTGGTGAGGAGGTTGGTTAAAGGGCTGTTTTAACACCATTTAATCCAAACTCCATTATCATAATGCTGGAAGTTGACTGATCAATATTCAATTTCACCAAGTAGGGTATATAAGATAAGTGAATATCTGTGTACAAAAATCGGAAAATGTTTCAATGTTTATGTTTGCACTTCAATTTGACAAGCAATGGTAGATTGGATTTTCTGAACATATCAGTCGTATATATATTTAGAGAAAAATATGACTGGAACATTGTGCTTGGAACAAAGAAGCTCTGCTTTTTAAAGCAATTTAGGACCGTTTTTTGTTGTTTGAGTAATGCTACTAAATTATGTCATAATCGATAAACCTAAAACTCAAGCCCACATGAAAAATATGAATCACAACAAAACTTTGATAACAATGAAAATCAATTGCGTTAAATACATGTGTATCATCAATCAGGCTTCTAGGAGAATTGTGAACATCTATTCCCTTGAATAGTGCTAGGTCTAAGCAATTCCAGCACATCTACATTCGCGAAATTAACCCATTTATCATAAGATACCGTATAATACCAATAGAATGAGTACATAGTATGCCAGCTTTCAGTAGTGAATGTGTTAAACTTATTCAACGGCTATCAAAGGACAGAGTCTAGAGATGAATTTATGGGCAATGTGCCTTTAATATCAATATTGAGTTCAGTTCTGCTATGTACACAGTGTCCCGTTGCATCCCTAGCTCTATGGCTGTGTTAGCTTACGTGCCTACACACCTGAGCGCAGGATTATTTCTGTCCCCCCTCCATCTCGGCTCAGACTCCCTGGCCCCCTCCGATCATGCACAACCAAGATCGCATTTCACTCCACATTTTAAATGAGTAAATGCACACATTAACCCGCCCATGGCTAGTCATGGTATTACTTGATACAGGAACAATTTTTAAATTTATATTTCGGGGGCTACTTTTCAAACGTGAAAAGCATGAAAACAGCGCTCTAAAATGTGTTTTGTATTGAAATCAGATTTTCGAGGCACTTTTAGGCATATCAGGGGCTATATTGCCCTAAGGCTAACCCCCATGTATTTCTTTCACTGACTTTATATAGTGTTGGGTGCATGTATGGATGTTGATAAATCAACTCAAAGATATTTTAAAGATAATCAATTTTAAAGTTTTAGAAACAAAATAAACCTAGAGATCTTTTATTTTGGATACATATTCGAACAATTTACATTAATTACCATCTTGAAATATTATGGCATCACATACAGAACTTTGATGCATATAATAAGAAATGCACATCGTGGGTTCAGAAAGATACGGATGCTACATGTATGTAACTTTTTGTGCTCAAGGAAAAAAAAAATCATGTTTGGGAGCCTTATAATAGAAACCAAATGTAGCTCTCATTTATTTTTAATTCAAACATATAGAGAAAACTGACCAGAAATATATTTTAATATAAATTAAAAAGAGCAAAGAAAATGGGATTGAATTGGGATTCAGGATTTGTCGTTTATTTTTTATATGTACACACTCCCCAAATTAGAAATAATTAAAATCTGAACATTTTGCATATAACATAGAGATGGACCATTGAACTAAATTCAGTAATAAAAAAAGACTATGCGCCCTTCTCACTCTCTCCCAAGGTGTCTTCTAATCTTATCTTCTTGCTTCCTTGCACTCTTCACGGGTCACTTCTCCTCCGCCCATCTTCACTGGGATCGTAAGATGATCGATAGCTCGTCTAGTGACTCATCTAAACTACTTTTATCATACTTTTCCATTTTGTTGTATTTCTTTTCTTTTTTCTTTCTGTGATTTACAAAAAAATCTATGTTTACTGTATAATTATTAAAGGATATAGGTATAACTTTGAATTTCTTAGATATGGCAACATTTCAAGCTTCCAGCTTATATTGCTTATATGTGACCTTGCACCACAAAACGACCAATAAGTCGGGGAAAATGATTGTGCTGATTTCCACATGACATTACAGAAGAATTCATTACCTTTAAAATGGTATATAGTTTGTCATATCCAGACAAGGCAAACCCTCTGAAAATTAGCGCCAAAGATTTGGAAAATGGCTGAAGCAGTTTTAAAACAAGGGAGAAACGAGCCACTTCAAAGATTGACATCCATTCAAGCGCTGTATATCTGATAATTTGTATTCGATGAATAAACATATTTAAATATGATTTCTGACGATCAAAATTTCACAGAAAGCAGATTAAGATAACTTCATTCAAGAAATACAAAAATCCTAAATCTCATATTTTAAACCAAATTTGGCTATTTCAGCTAATAACAGAGAAACTATCTCAGCGACATAACGGTCGTTTTGTGGTGTAAGGTCACATATGTTTATCTACATATCGCTTCAATTGTTCTGACAGGTTTGTCTAAATTTGCACAAGCGTTACCGAATGTTTCATGTACATGTACATTCAACATTATGAATTGTTCTTACAAGTTTGTCTAAATGTGTCACATTGCACAAACATTACTGAATGTTTATCTACATATCACTTTGATTGTTCTGACAAGTTTGTATATAAATTTGCACAAACATTACCAAATGTTTCATGTACATGTACATAAAGGGAAATGTGCCAGGGTAGGAATAGGATCAAGATGATACATGAGTGCAAACACATGTTCATAAATGACATCGTCGGTTGAGAAAGAGAAGGGGGCTAAGTCACATTTTGTACTTCAGAGATAACCATGTTTGAGTTTGAAAGTCATGTAGAAACCAGATATAGTGCTTGTTTGTATTTGATGAATTTTACCCAAATTAGACATAGTTGTTTTCTTGAAATGTTTCATCGCATAGAGGAGCTTTCAACTTACAATATGGAATGCATAACTCAATTTAGCACAAAATCGACTTACCGTCCTTGTTCTTCTTACACTCACTGACTACATGAATGTGGGGGGTATTTCCTTTCTTTATTATCAACAGGATAAGAGTGCCGAGTGCCAACTGCCACCATCATCATGATGACGGACTAAGCAAGTATGCTTTTGTGATTTTACTTTTTGAAGCCTTTGAACATTCGTGAGGAATGTATTGAATGTTTAATGTAAGGTACATGTACATGTATTCATAAACTTACGATATGCGTATCATGAATGCTATAGTGTTTACAATCAACAGGATGATCTCCCCGACGCCATCCGCCATCCTATCGATGATGCATAAAGCAAATATGCCCGAGTTGTGAGTTTCTACAAAGTTAATTGTTTGTGAAGAAGTCTTACATTACAAGTGTATTCAACAAATAATTGTCCACATCCTATGCTAAAAAGATTTTCTTGTGTTGGAATAAATTTAATTTTTCTTGAATCTATGTGAAAATGCTTCCTCATTTTTGAGTTGTGAGATGTATTGGCACAACGAGAATTTGTAACAAATTAAATGTGCTATATAAACTAAATTTACCATTATTGTTATAATTATTATTTATCATGAGTTTTTGCAATTAATTATGTCATGAATCTTTCTGAAAAATGAGTTCTTCATTGTATGAATAAAAAAATAATCTTCCTTTTTCGAAAGCCTTGAAAAAGTTGAGATTAATATTTTAATTCATGACAAATTGTATCCACCCCCTCCCATACATGATTTTCTCTTGAAGTCTCGAAATGTTTGTAGTAATCATCTTGCATCCATTGTAATCCATACGATGCAAAAAATGATTTTTCTTTCTGAAAGTCATAACATTTGTGTAACATTAAGATTGTCCTGTATCCACCCAATGCCCAAGATGGTTGTCTTTTTTAGGAGCCTTGTACTGCTGGAGAACAATATCTTAAAGGGATCTAGTTGTCCTAATCTACAAAATTACTTGGTTCTCTCATACCGTGTTGTATCCATATTCAAAGCATGGAACAGGTTTTGGTTTTTCAAATTTCCCTTTCGTCCAAAAGATACATGTATGTACGATAAGTGTTCGGATTTTCAACAATTCGCTGGGCCAGTAATTTGATCCAGGGCTCCACACTTACCATTTTTGTCAGTGGCCCGGTCGGGCCAGTGAAATAATTTCTTCCCCTTTTCTGAAAATTTGTTACTGGCCCCAAAATTAACCATGTACAAAGTCAGTGCAGTGAGTTAGTGAATAACTCTTTGCATTTTTCGCTCTTTACTCGGCCATGTAACATCCATTTAACATGAAATATTTACACAATACCCAGTGAACATATCAGACAAAAACAATACAAATTGTATCAACCATTCGTCCCTTTTTGCACATTCCAACAAAGTTACTAGATCTCTTTAAACATTCCGTGGCAAGCTGTTTGAACTGCATGCCAAAGGATGGGGGTACACAAATGGTAGCTATTTCCTCTTTTTCCGGCATTCTAACTTGAAAGAAACCAACATCACATGATACATCCTCCCAAACAGTACAGATCTAACCTTATTTCAAGAATGCTTTCTCTAGATCTTAAAATCACGAATGACAGTTATCTTTCCTCCCATGTAACATTGTTGAAATATGATACTTCCCTTCAAACTTTCATTAAGGATGGCTGAATTAAATGTATGTTCAAAATTCAAATTTCCCCTGCCTCTCTAACTTAATATGTAGAAAAAAAATTGTTATGTTAAGAAATTGGCTTTAATGTAAATTATCTTTTGTTCATTTTCCTTTCTTTTATGTGGAAGTTAAAGTTTAGAATAGGTAAGGAATAAGAAGATTTACTAAGATATGTTTCCACTAGAGCTAACCCGACTCAAAAATACATTGTATGGTCTTTTTTTGGCACCATCTAAGTAATAGAAAATATAAAAATATGAAATAACTGTTTAGTCTCGCCATTCCAGCAAATCCCAGGATCATACCCATTCCGTTATAAATAGCAGAGAAAAAACTACAAATATATTACATAATTCATATATGTTGCAAGGTCATGGTGCAGTTAGGGTCATCCCATTTGGGAGGAGGGGTGAATGAGAGGTTCCCATGAGGGAGCAATGAGGAGAATAGTCCCTTGCCCCTGGCCTACTCCCTTTATCTATGCTACAGACACTGGGGTCGACAACAAAAAACATTGGGAAGATCTGGATGGTTTATGAGCCATTGGCAACGAAAAGAAAGGAGTGTAACAGCGATCAAAATGATGATTTACGGATGGGGCGTGTATGACAGTAACAACATACTCAGAGAGGCCTGCACATCCAAACAATAAATCTTGTACCATACGAGACATCATAAATCTAGCTTGCAGTGGTGAAAACATTTCCAAATGTACGATTCCTAAGGGGCTGGCTTTCTAGGTTTCTTTCCAATGTATTGTCTTGTACTTTTTGGGGAAGAGGAATGAGTTGAGAGGCTAATCAGAAATAGCAACAATATCGCAACGTGATTGAAGACGTTGTACTATGCTACTGAGTCTGGTGTATAGAGTGCCTACAATGTGAAGGATTTAAATGTCAGGGTTACGGAGGAATTTCGAGACGGATGCAGAGGAACAAGATGATTCCATAATTCAATGGGTTTCTTGTTCTGTGGCGGATGTCAAAATTGCTCGACTACAAATGTACGCAGTAATGTTTCCTTTTGCATTCAAGTTTAGTTAAAATGTAGAAAATCTATTTAAGTTTAACACATCTACACGAAAAGCATAAATCCATTGTATTAAGTATTAATATATTGCAATGCTTTTGTTATATTTGTCATGAACCTGGGTTATTGTAACTTCTTTGATTCGATAGATAAAGATGACTTTATGACTTTAATATACCTTTATGTGCCGATCAAATTTCCCAGATTTGTTTGCATTTGATTCAATTTTTTTTTTTCCAATACCGTAATGTTTTTTTCTGTCCTGAAATGGAAGAAGATTATTTTACAAGACAGCTCCGGAACCCTAGATGACCCTTCTGCAAAAACATTTCCATAAAAATATTGCTACATCTGACACTTTCTAAACATCTGCTGCAAAAAATATGATCCTTCCCACACTCTCTGAAAACATCCACAGGACAAACAGAGCTTAATTCCAAAAGGGGCTATATCCACTTTCCATAAAAAATTAGTTAACGATATCAGCGCATTAATAAGCTACGTAGCTATCTAGAAATCTGAATTTTAGGACGAATTACGAGATCAAATATGGAGCGTTCAATTTTCATATTCCCGTAGGCACGTGTACAAAGTTGGACAAAGAAACCTGATTTTCTCAGAAATTTAAAAAGTGGATATAGCCCCTTTTTGGAAATAAGCTCTTCATTTCTTCCCATGTGAGCAGATGTTAGAAACATTACTAGAGAAATAAAGGGAATGATTTATGCCATTTGATTTATGCCATTTACGGAAGCAAAATGTCAGCGAGCAATAACAATGAGCATAACAATGAGTGATACCCCAAGATGATCTGAAAAGAAGAAATGTCCCAACGTTTGACTAGGTAATGAGCTCTCTCAGCTCTAGTGGCTATCTATGAAGGTGATTTATAATTACAGTAAGTCCAAGGACGTCTTTAAATGTGCATGTTCATGAACCAACCCTCCTCGATAATTTCTTTATTTATAGTGAAGTACAATCCCTAAGCCCACTCCCTAGGTATAAGGGAGCAAAGCACCATCCTCCAGCCCCTAAGGCTGGGTAACACAATGGTATGTTCTTGGGATAGTGGGCAAGGCATCACGGAGAAGGGGTCAGAAGTTTGGGTAAGGATGGAGGAACGTAACGGGGCATAATGAAAATTCGGATAACACAAGTTCTACACATGAAATAATGTATACCTGATGGGCGTGTCATGTTCCACCCCCTCCCCCTCCTCCCCAGCCTGTATCTGAGCAAAGCACCACCCCCCAGGGCTGGGTAACGTTATATAAGATACGTTGTTGGGATAAGAGGAAGGTGTTGAGGGGGTCTACAGGATTACAGGTAATGATTAAGGGACATAGGAGAGCATAACACCATTAAACATACCTGATGGGTGTGTCATGTTCCACCCCCTCCTCCCCAGCCTGTATCTGAGCGAAGCACCACCCTCCAGGGCTGGGGTAACATGTGTTGTTTGTTGTCGTCTCCGGGCAGTGCTCATCACAGTAGCAGTACATCATCTCTGTCGCTAGTACTGCAAGGAGATAAGAAAGAAAGAAGATTTTAATATTGATGGTACTCAAAATACAAAAGTAACTGTGCATAATCCAGCTGAAAATACTATGATTATTTCTGTAAATAGTCAAAGATGAGATGATTTAATGTAATTTTTTTTCAACATTTGCATAAACAACCCCCAAAACATAAAGAGAAGATACCAGATTCATATATCCATTCATTACTCATTCAAACCTGCAGGCTACGCATATGCACTATGGAGCAACAAGTGCTAAACTAAACAGATTTGAAAATGCATTTCATTCACAAAAATTAGGGCTTATGAACATATTACGCAGACTACAATGAAAATCAAATATTCAAGAGCCAGCCAAGATATTGTCAGGTGAGGGGAAGAAGGGCATTAAGTCAATTTTTTTGCTAAATTGAGTTCTGCAAATCATATTGTAGATAAGAGCTTTCTCACTGCGATACCACATTTTTCAGACAATAATTATTTCTAATTTTTGGAAATATTTATAGAAAATTAAATAAAGCTAAACTGGGTTTCTATATGATTATCAAACTTAACACATATATCTATCTCCAAAGTACAAAACGTGACTTAGCGCCCTTCTCTTTCGCAACCCGAAAATATTGTAATGAGATAGACAACGTCTCCACACACAAAGACACTGAGACTCCATCCAAGTACGAGCACAGTTTCATCAAACCAAATCCTATTGATTTTGTCCTCGGCCAAAATGAACAATTGATTTCTTGCGATGCATCGGAGAGCTTAATATCGCAGGACATAAGATGAACACACACAAACATTGGAAAAACATCTTTGCATAGGCATGCTTATATTTATAGTTTATATATAAACATCTTCCGAAATACATACACACTAAAAGGAATATGAGAATATTGGGAATGAAATAATGAACTATAGAAGATAACGTACAAACTGGTAGACAGAAGATTATATCCTGTATAAAGAAGATCTGCAGCTACCATACATTTATGTTACGTTTGTAAATCGGTTAAATGCAAGTTAGCAACATGTAGTAGCCTACTCTTGATCACCAAAAACAATTTGGTTGGGTTATATAGCCTTTGTAACATACTACATGTAAGTCAACCCCATCTCGCATTCAACAAAAAGATAACTTGTTACACATCTATGGCCCTTCCATCATATAATGCAAACTAGCATGAAGCTTGGCTCACAGTATTTTGCAAAGATACGTGTATGGGCATGGGCTCAGGAGACTGGCAGTCTGCTGTTAACCCCTTACTTAAGGGAACCTGGCATACCATGTATTATCTCTATGGGAAATGCACATATATCTTGTAGGCAAGGATACAGATTTGAAATAAAGTTATAAGTACCTTCATAATACTGTCTGTACTTGTACATCTTGGTCTTTACGAGTATGTATCCAACAAAGAAAGTGGAATGCGTCAAGAAACTTCAACGATTGTTTGTAAGTCACCAAGTCAGATGTGGCAGAAATAAGAAGATGTGAGTGAGCTAAGAACGTTTGAAATGCGAGATCTTCAGATGACAGAATTTCTCCTCACAAGACACAATGTAACGCATCGAGAAACTTTGCAGAGTTTTATGATCACAGATTCCAATTCTTCAAGTTGAATCCAATTAGATAGAAGTTAATGCATAGAACATGCCCACTTCCAGATAATATTCTCAGATGGGGAAATGGGAGCAGAACGAACCACAACTTTCACATTTTCTCAAAAACTGTACGCAGTTCCTCCCTAAAAAGAGATCCACAATATGAAGGTAAGGGAAAAATCTGATAAACGCAGAATTTCCACCGAAATATATTTTTTTAACAATATACAGATTTTTATCTTTTCCCTTGCTTGGAGCAGATTACTTAGTCTTTATGAGAGCATTTGAATGTCTTATCAACAATTTAGGATCCTTGTGTGAGTCTAAGCAGATATCCAATGCTCAAGAGAGGCAAACATCCAATGGTACAGGAATCTCACAACATTTCTTAACAAAATACACTGATTTTGGGGGCTTTTCCCTCACTCGGAGCAGGTTACTGAGATAGCTTCTCCTCTTCAATAATCTGATCAAATATATGTAGAATCCTCGTGAAATTCTAAGCTTAAGAAAAGGCAAACATCCAACAATGCATGAATCTCAAACATTTCTAAGCAAAATACACTGATTTTTTCGTCTTTTTCCTTCGCTTGGAGCAGATTACCGAGATATCTTCCCCTCTTTGTGGGAGCATCTGATGAAATGGAGGATGGAGTAAAGTAAAGAGAGGAAGAGATCGAGGAACCCCACTCGTGCACCAAGCAGGAGGATGAGTAATTCATACATAAATTCAGGGGCACAACAACCATGATTGCATACTACATGTGGTATGTATGGGAGGGCAAAAAACCTACTCAATATGCATGTAAGCTTCCACACTAACTTTTGTTTTCTCAACTGGCCCATTTGGGCAAGTAAAATCATAACTGTTCAAAATTTACTTGCCCCCTCTTATTTCTAGCTGATATTTTCATGTAAGGATCTACGTTCTATTCTCGTAGTTAAAGAGAAATTTAAGTTGCCCGATCGGGCAAGCAAACTAGACCATTTATGAAATTTTTACTTGCCCAACTTCAATTTTTACTTGCCCCGGGCAAGCAGGCAAGTGCTAGTGTGGAGCCCTGGAATTGCATGTCTAAAAAGTAAAAACAGTGGGGTAGAACTTATACAGCGTGTTCACACACAAACATTTTCATCCCTTAATCATGACTATATCATGATTAAACCAAACTACCTCTTATGTTCACACACAAAGCCAAGATTCCACAACAGCTGGCTTCCAGGTGCACCGAACATCGGATAAGTGCGCAGTTTGCTACTGCGCAGTGTGTTGTCCTGTTCGCACGAACGTTCACGCTAAGCCATGCCCAGTTAGTTACGAGTCGTATAGCTAATCATGATTAAGCGAGCGATGGTTGTTCACACACGAAAAGAGCGTGATTCTATAGTCAGCTCTCGTACGAAACGACGATAAAACCCGTGTTTCGTTAGTCATGACTAACGATACGTCGTTTCGTTAATCAGTGTTCAGACACACAAATTTCTTCGTATAGCTAATCAGCAGCTGATTCTATAGTCAGCTGCTGATTCTTTAGTCATGATTAAGGGATGAAATTTGTGTGTGTGAACACGGGGATAGGCTAAACTGATTTGGGGGGTCACGGGAAACACCTCTTTTGAGGGTGCCTTCTTCATTTAATTTTGTGTTCATTTATAATTATCACTCAGTATTTTTTCAGTATTTTTTCTCAGTAATTTTTGTTAAATCATTGTTATTTTTGTCAATAATTAAGACAGGCAGATGCCCCATAAAAGTTATGCTACAGAATCTTTTAAAGAGTAAATATGACTTGATGAGATTTTTTACAAAGAATGTATAATGCGAATAGAATCAAATTGCTTTAAATGGGTTTATGAGCAATATTCTGACTAACCAGGTTTTAAAAATACAGCTGTCTCAAATTATGAGCAAAAACAAGCACGTCTTCACAGCCCAAATTGAACAAATCAATACATTTAGCATTTCCCTGTGAGCTAAATATGTAATACCAATATAATATATAATATATATAATATAATAGAGCATAAGTATTCATAGTAGCTCCACTATATAAATGTTCATAATTATGATTATTAATAATCAGTAATTCCAAATATTAGGGTATATATTATGCGCAATATTTTCATACAGAACACAAAATATTGAGTGTATGCAATGAGCGCATGTGTGTCTGTACAACTTCGTCCCCCTTATTTTATAAGGGAAATCCAAAGCCATTGCACATCTATATAATATAGTCATTAAAATTCTTCATGTAAATTGTATGGTTTGACCCAATGCATTTTAAATGCAAGCGACAGGTTGAAATGAATACTACATCTTCAGTCAGAAGCTACCTGTAGCGTCCATTAATGCCGAGTGCAAGTATTAGTCATACCCTCCAGATCCAAGAAAAAATGTCTCCCATTTCACGGTTTTTACCTGGAATACAGTAACCCTTTCAGGGTGATTGGATTAATGAATAACACACAATCTCCATAGACTCGAGTGTAAGATAGCTGGGGTAGTGTGCTGTATGGGTTAAGGTGTAACTGATGAATAAAACATGAGCAGCACCTGAGCGTCTTTTGAGGTAACTTTTAACTTTTTTGGAATTTGAAATGCCCCAAGATTCATGGGTTCACCTGAGAGCATGAGTGTTGTAAAACTTCGTCATTGTATAAATTGCACTGACATGTAAATGAGTGTAAGAGTGTTTCTAGAATATTCACAGTATTGCTTTAAAGGGGTAGTTTAGTTTTGGTAGAGAGGGCGCTGCAGATCACAATTTTTTTGTGAGGTAATGAAAAACTGAGTGTCGAATTTGAGAGAACATGCAATTTTAATGGCAGAATAAACTTTATTTGGTCAAAATCGACCCAGAAACGGCTGAAATATCAATAAATATATCTGATCTTATAATTATTTGGGGCCCAAATAATTAGATGATTTTTAGAAAAAAATTAAAAAATGCTTGCACTTTTTCAAAAAATTTCAAAAGCGTTTTTTAAATAGTTGTTGATGATCTCGCTATTTAATCATTATATCAATAAAACATCACATGCATAATTTTGTATGAAAAATGGTTGAAACCAATGCCTTTTTAAAAAGCGCCCTCTTGTGTTTCAATGGCTCTTTTTTTAATGATAACAGGCTTTTCACTTAGTCGTTTGTAATTTTGTATACCTTTCGAGCATGGTGGAGTTATAACTATTAGTTTATAATGTTACTGTGCAGGTTTTGGCTACTTAAGTTCAGCCTTACCAAAACTAAACTACCCCTTTAAATTGAAACATTCCTTGAAAAAAAAAAATCTTATTTCAAGATTAACACACCTACATTTTGTAAATTGCAATGACAAATTAATGTATATAGATGTGTAGTGTTTCCAGAAGACTCCAAGCATTTCTTCAAAATGATTTTTTTCTTCAAATCTAAATCGAAAATAAAAAGTTGATTTCTTGCATTGCCATATGTATCAAACATGTGAAGCAACTATTATCTGTCATAACAGTACCTGTATATTTCTGAGTTGATGTCATAAATCAGCAATATCCCAGGGGGAGCAGATTCCATATATAGATTCATACCCGTTTAAAGCAATGATCATAAAATGATGAATCATGGTTTAATATGTACATTTACAGATTTTCTCTGAAAGTCATCAATTTATGATTGCATCTTACAGTAACTACATGTATATTACTATTTTTATTACATCTCTGCGATGGGGAAATGCTTGAAAAACAGCCTGCTAAACTCTATATAGCCAGGGCATTCAATGGAAACCAGGACAAATGGAAATAGAAAGAAAGAAAGAAAGAAAGAAAGAAAGAAAGAAAGAAAGAAAGACAGAAAGAAAGAAAGAAAGAAAGAAAGAAAGAAAAGGAGAGATAGATAAATAGAACAAGGAGAAAAAAAAGAGAAAATGAGAGACAGAGGGATAAGAAAGTATGAGGTTTTATACACTGTGTTTTGAAGCACAATATGTGTGCGTTTGTGCTTCATTCAAAATCAATTATTTATAAGGGTAATTTTTCCCATTTTCAAGCGTTAATTACCAAACTAGGATCATAAGAGGATGAGGATAAGGGGATGTATTGCTTGGCATGTTACAACATCCAACAACTTTCTTACAGATTGGTGATAATTCAATTTAATTTTGATTTCACATCAACTTAGAGTGAAGCAGTATAAGAAAATCAATTGAGAAAGGGAAAGAGAAAGGGAGAGAAAGGGAGAGAAAGGGAGAGGATGGTGGAGGGGAACAGGGAGTAGAGGATGGAGAAAAGAGGTTGAGATATGTGACGGTCAAATCTTCCTTACCAATTGTGACCGGCTATAGCAAAACCCGGCACTTGTCGGTAATTCGTGTTTTGAAGAAATGGGCATTTAAGTTCACACAATGTGTGTAAAAGACCTATAGATGATTGTAAAATTTAAACAATCATATCTTCGCCAATTATTGACCAATAAGTTACAACAAAGCACCAAATGAAAGCTTGTGATGAGGCCTTTGTAATGGTATGAAAATCTACATTTTGATTTTTATCGACAAGTACCGGGATTTGCTTTAGCCGGTCACAATTAGGTATATTTGAACATCATTTGTTTTTCACATAAAACAAGAGGGAACGAGAGAGGGGGAGAGAGGGGTGAGAGAAGGGGGGGATGGGAGGGGAGGGGAGGGAAGGGGAGTGGAGGGGACAAGGATGAAGAGGAAATAGAAGAAAAGAGGTTGAGATAGGGGAAGGAGGTGTCATGCTTGGCATCTTGAAACAGCATCCTCCAGCTCTCACCCCGATTGATAAAGCAGAAGCGTCACGAGCGGGCTTGTCAATCACAGATAGGCCCGGAGAACTCATCATCTCATCTTGGCGTCAATGTCAACACCTCCTCTAACCTCCTCCCATACCAACGTCTCTAGTTCCTCTTCATCTTCTCTGCTTGATAAGTTTGATCTATCTTTCAGAATATGTTCTGTAAACTCACTAAAGATGGTGCCCAGTATTAGGGTAAGGCAGGGATCCACACTAACCTTTTTTGCCAGTGGCGGGTCGGACCAGTGAAATCATTTCTTTCTCTTTTCTGGTGGCCCTATAGAAACTTTTACTAGCCCCAAAATGTTATTTCATGATTACACTTTTTATATATTCAAAATATCACTCTAATTCCTGGTCAAACCTGTGATTAAAGATGAAGCATTCTGGGAAGAAAACAAGATTGTTCTAAGTTTGTCCATGTCGGGTTGAAAATCCCAATGTAGCTCTAACACTTTACTTGTGCATATAAAATTTCACCTGTTCAAACAGCAGCAATTTATCAACAAATTATAAATATCTTATTTTAAAACATATTCCTTACCCTACCGCGTCTACCCTAGCCACCAAAATATCCAACAGGGCATCAAAATAGGACAGCAAATGAATGGAAACAAAGGACCACTATAAAAATTGAAAACCATAACATAAATCAACAACCTGCCAATGACATTTGTATTCATCTCAGTATAATGAAATGGGTAAACACCATTCTAGCTCATACAACTGCGGGGGTGAATGTACTTTGATCGGAAGTGGGAAGTCGTTTGGTAAATGGGAGGCAAGGGCATCAATTCATATTAACACTCACACTATGTGTAGGCTTCAAACAGTAGTGTGTAGCCAGGTAGTCAGAGTAAAACCCATGAAGGGGGATGGGGCAATGGGGGATGCCCGGGCATTTTCAGAAAGGGGGAGGGGTGGGGGGTGTAGGCAGGTACAGAGTAAAAACTGAAGGGGGAAGGTAACATTTTCTTAACCTGTTCAGGGCCCCCTTGCAGAAGGGTTGCAATAGATTGTGATTAAGTTGCGATTCAATTAATCGCAAGTCAGAAAATATACGTATTGGAACCATTTAGATTCGTGCATCTAGTCACATGATCTGAATTGCAATTTAATTGCAATTTTACAATCCATTGCAACTCTGTCTGCAACTGATTGATTTTACAAACAAGTTTCTCCATATAGCCCCTCGTCCCAGTATTTGTGGGCCAGTCTTGAAGATATACATACATGTAGGCGAGACAAAATTGTTACACATTTTATTTTTTTCTCATTACAATATTGGGGGGCAACAGGAGGGGCAGGAATTCCAACATGGGGTGCACATATTGCCCCTACTCCCCCCCCCCCCCCCCCCCATTACTGTAGCACTGCCACTTGTTTTGACTGACTAGCCAGGGTAGACCAATGGAAGGGATTTTCCTCTATTCATGGACATGGGCGATTGAATTTGATACCAGACACCAAATACCAAAATAATATAAGCTGCTATGCCATTGCATGGGCACATTCCAGTACAAGTAAGAAAACCTCATGAAATCCTAACAATAAACACAATTCTAGACCATTCTTTTGCTCTAAAGTCTGAACAAGTACACTTTGTACAAAGATAAAATCATAGCTGATAAATAGTTGAATACAAATGCTTCTTTCAAATTTCTCGTATTCAGGCGGTGGAGGTATTGTAAAATGCATAATTGAACCAAATTTTGGAATTGACATGAATATTATTTCCGCTATTATTCAAACACCCTGCCTAATCAGACATAGCGCAATAAAATGCATGTCAACAAAAATTGCCCATGCCCAATTAACACTTTCTTTCATTCAAATGCACTGTGGAATGTTTGGGCGGTGATGTCGTGTCCCAAAGACCTTTTTATAATTTCCCAAGTTCATACTTGTCTGAACTTTTGGAGTAAAAGTCTCCGCCATGCTATTTCCAATAATTAGTTACCAGTGACTGGCGCATCGTTTTTACACATTCACAAGATGCTACAGATTGCACAGAGCAGACAAGGGCAGAAGAATTAAAGTGAACCATTAAACTCATATTGTTTTTTAAAAAGTGATTTTTGAGACTTCAATCATATTTCAATATCATTTTTAGGCTCTTCTCAATGATGTGTGATAGTTTCATAGAACACTGTCTTCCTAGTGAAAAAAAAGTGAAAAATTATTTCAGATTTCATCAACTTCTGCCCACTGATTATGACTACAATCAAAGGGTGTTCTGGAATGCTTTTGAAATCACTCATTAATATCTCTTTTAATTACAGTCACGTTAGCAAATTCAGACCCATTCCATTTAGCATTCAATCTGTTACAATTTGAGCTAAACAACACAGTACAATAGTAATGTGGAAGCTCCAAGTAATTTTGGTTGAATTTGACAATTGACAAAGTTACTAGATCCCTTTAATGCAACACTGACATTGTACCAAACCGATTAGCATTACAAGCACTGTTCCACTTCCAAATGGCAAACGTCGCAAGACCTTTTCAAATTGTCCCAAGTTCAGTCAATTTCGGGAAGATGAACTTGAGTATACATTTATGACTATCCCCTTTCCCCCATCTGTGCTATTAAATTACCAACCTTAATGTGCAGCAGCTGATTTAATATGCAGCACATGGCCAGCTCATCCGATTTCACAACTTTTTTTCCTACAACTTAAGAAAATAGTACTATCCAATCTGATCAGGGCCCCGTTGCAGAATGAGGCCCAATTGATTGTAAGTTGCAATCAATTGTAAGCCAGAAACTTGTTGCATTTCAACCAATTGGACTTGCGCATTTAGTCACATGATCCGACTTACAATTAATTGCAACTTTACAATCGATTGCATCTCTTTCTGCAACGGGGCCATGGAGAGCCAGTCAAAATGCACAATAGCATGCCAATCAGAGAGCAGAGCCATGTCATCAAAGACAGGATTGCATGTGGAAGTGACACATTTTGAACGAGGCATCTTTGTGCACGCTGCATGAGACCGAATTGGTGTGTATACTGCACTGTGCACAAGGTATTTGCAAGCTGGCACCATGTGTGGGGATACTGCACTGTGGGTCGCAAATTTAAACTAGGCTAGGCTGTGCACGCTGCATAAAACTGAGCCAGTGTAATCCGCACTGTGCTCAATGCATTCGCAAGTTGGCGCCATGTTATTTTATCAGTGAATTGGACCCACCTTGAACGTGGCATATCTTTTTGATAAGCACATTTCACATGACAGTCAATGCTCATGTCAATCAGACAAGGTCCGATGACTGTTATTGACTCTCTAAAAAAAAAAAAAATCAAATTCGTGAATTATGCAAAATCAAGAAGCGTGTTAGAACAAACTGAAATTGACCTTGTTAAATTAGGAGGATCATTGGATGATTGTTGCTACTAACCAGCCCATGGACAGCAGACAATGACTGATTGTGCAAAGATGAACTCTTCCAATTGTCATGGAGTAAAAAAAATAATAAAGCATTACCAATGTTCATTATAACTTTGTTTCCTCTCATTATGAATCATTGCTGAACTATTGCATGGCTCCAAACTAACTTGTTGTTAGTGGCACGATCTCGCTAGTAAAAAAAATTCATCTCAATTTTTAGTTGCCTGAAATGAAAATTTACTGGCCCCTAACTTCATTTACTTGTAAAATGTAGATACTAAACGTGCATTTAGTTGAACAGGTAAACACAATTTGAAGCAAACTTTTTATTTTCAATTTTTTTAATGAATATGGTATGAATTTAAAAGCTAGGGCAGCAATTAGTTTCTATGTTCAATTGGTAAATGAGTTCTTTAACCAGGCCTAACATGTTAATAAAAATCATTAAAGGGCAATGAAACCCAAGCAAAATGTTGCTTTCATAGTCTTGAAGAGATTAAGATGAATAATCTCTGAAAGTTAGAGCATAATCGGGTAAGAAACAAGAAAACTACGGCTCTTTGAAGATGTCCATTTATTCCTATGGGGAACTCAAATTGGCAACGCACTCTGATAAGTGCGTGGACAACTCCCCATATGTTTTGTACACAAATGTTCCCATTTTTACAGTTTTCTTCATAGTCACATTTTTCCATTCCCCCAACTCATGATATGTTATGTATAAAAGCATTCTACAAAACATATGTTGAACTCGAACGAAGAGTAAACATAAATTTTGAGAAAATTTAATAAAAATGAAATTTTGTGTACAAAATGTATGGGGAGTTGTCCACAACTTTGCCAGAGTGCGTTGCCAATTTGAGTCACTCGAAGAAATACATGGCTCTTTTCAAAGAGCCATAGTTTTCTTATTTCTTGACCGATTGTGCTCAAATTTTCAGAGACTATTCATTATATTTAGTGTCTTATAGTGCATACAACAATTTGTCTGGATTTCATTGTCCTTTAACATTTTCTTTTACCAAAGAGACTTCAAGTTATTGATGTAAAACTTTGTTGAAAGTTTCAAATATATTGAGATTTTGGACTCTTGACTTATGTCTAATTCCGAAGCTACAAATTGGCTTTCCAAAATTTGTAAAGTCCAACTTAGTGTTAAGTTGACTTGGGATCTTTGTGAAACACCCCCCTGGTACCCATAGGGTTTATTAGTAGCACAGTCTACATGGATACCAGAAGACTAACCTCCACAGCGCAGTGCAGTAAATGATGAAGAGCCGAAATCGGCAAGCAAACAATACATTCAAATTGAAGAGGAAGTTTGGAGCTTGAGACTCTTGTATTGAGCCCCGCTATTTATACAGGTGTGTTTGGTATTCCTGGCCAGACATCACACGGATATGTTACAAGATCTCGTCTCCAGAGTCTATAGAACATACGTAGTATTTATTAAGTAGGTCCATGATGTACAGAATGAAATGTACTGTACATGAAGCAAAGCCTATGTCTACTGTACCTGTTCCTAAATGTAGGCTAATGAAGTTCCCACTGGTAGGCACTGGTAACACTAACAAGAATGACAATTTATTTATATGGGTTGGGGAATATTTGGTATCCAATGGCTCAGCTTCACACGGATACGTAATAAGATTTAGTCTCACAGCGTCTTTAGAACACAGTATCTAATATCAAGAATGAAGCAAAGCCTATTTCACAGATTTCCTCCTTCTAATTCTATTTATCATATCATTGTTTTGGTCAAATCATACCCCCCCCTTTCCATAGCCAAGCCTGCTGTAATACTATACCTGGACCAAAAGTTGTTTAGAACCATAGAATGTGACATCACAACTTCGGTATTTCATTTGATATATTCATAGCTAAGATATCACACTGGTATGTTAGTATGTTACAATGGCTTTCTTGGCATCTATATATTTCCAGTCTATTTCCTGGAGGTTAATGTGCCTGGACATTTAATCTTCTTCCGTTCTGGTACAGTCCACCAGTGCGGTGTATTTTCGTATATCTTTTTCGTAACTGACTAGTTACTAGTGGACCTGTTTCGAAGTAAATGTAGGCTATGCATGGTCTCTTTACCATTCAAAGATTCATTTGATCCTGGGGTGGGGAATATCACACTGGTATGTTACCAAGTCCCGTTTGCCAACTGAAATCGACATCCCCGATGATCAAACAACAATTGCGAAATTCGATTATGGGACCTTGCTCTAGCAACCACCTTTATATACTGTACATTAGCGACAAATTTTTTTGGGGGGGGATTTTGAGGATTTTTGTTTTGATTTTCTGTTTGAATCGTGATCAAATGCTTATCAGATGATCACTTACAGCATTAGAGCTTAATAGTAGCCCCTGAAATTCGAAAAAGAGCCTGGAAATTTGTAGCCCCCGAGATGATAAAAGTAGCCCCCGAAAGTTGGAAAAGTAGCCCCCGAAATAAAAATATTTATTTTTTTGCTGCTGTACATGTAAATACCATCTGTTAATAAAGACCACTTTTCCTGTCTTATAAAAAGCAATTACTGTAAACGTTAATTTTGTGCGATTAATATTTCGCGCTGAGCGACGCAAAAACACATTCGCGGGTTTTTAATTTCGCTGCCAAGAAAGAGTTCACACGCATTGCAAATCGCGCATTTATATTTGCGGGTTTTACTATTCGCAGACGACGACTTCAGGGCGAAATCTGCGAAAATTAATGCACCGCGAACATTACCACGTTTACAGTAACTTGTGAATGACCCATACAGAAAACTAGCCCTTTAAGACGGCTTTCTCCATTTTTCTTTGGCAGGTCTTTATACACAGGTTGCACTGTTCATATATTCTAGGACTGAAAAGTGGAGGAGCGAAAAGCGGGTATAGAACTATGTTGGCATCTATGGAGCCCAATACCATCAGACATAGCATAGACCTACAGACATAGAGAAGCAATACACTTTAGGGTCCCAGGTATCATGTTCAGGTAGCTATCTTCATGTGCACTTAATGAAATGCCTTGGGGATGGGGCTGAACTTTGTAATATGATCTGACAAAGAAATGATCGACGTCACCCCCTGCAGCAAATTTGCAATTCTTAAGAGTTATAAAATTTTGAAATCTACCCATGGCGCATTCCAATCAATGCTTGAATGTTTGAGTAACTTAATAAAAGAATTAGAAATATGGAAGATGACATTTTAGTTTTAACTCTCCATGTTGCAGTTTGAGAAAGGGTCGGTGGTGGAAGAAATCATTTGAGAGAGCTACTACATGTATTCAGGTAACTCCCCCCCCCCCCCCCCCCCATCTTCTGAGTTTCAAACTATCTAGTATATATAGCAAATGAACAGAGAACATTAATGTTGTTAAGTATAGCATGCATCTGACATGTACAACATTTGTCAGAACAGGAGGATCTTCAAAACATACTAGTGGAACCTTGTTATAACGAGCTCTCACAAAAACCCTCTCATTACAATTCAGGTCATGTTCCCTATTTATAGTTGTTTTTCCCTGATAAAACAAGATATGTGATATAACAAGGTAGTGGTCACAGTCCCAAGTGCCTCGTTACAAGAAAGTTCCACACTAACTTTACTACAACGTAAAGTATACAACAGTGAACTTAAGCGTTGGGGCACAGTGCATCACTCATCGAGAGCCCAACACTGCTGCTGCTAGATGGGAACACACTGACAGTATGTGACCCTCAGCCCCACCACAGCTAGAGTGTGAAGAAGATGAAGTGGATATCTATCGTAGGGAGATATTATAAACCCTGTACCCTTCTCGAGCGTTCTACAGGATACGGTATCATGGCGCTGAACTTGAGCGTGGGGGCACAGTGTATCATCACTCGTGGAGAGCCTAACATGGCTGGTGCTAAATGAGAACGATTTGACAATATACATGTATGACCCTCTGCCCCACCACAGCCAGAGTGTGAATATGATGAGGATACCTATCTCTGGGAGATATTATATACATAACCCCGTGCCCTTCTCGAGTCTTCCACAGTTTTTCATGTTAGTTTGGTCTACACCCATCCATTCTGCATCTCCTAATGCCTAGGTCACAAATCATAATGCACCTGATTCGAGATAAGGGGCCGCTACAATGCCACTTTGGGGGAAATCTTACATGAATATTAAATACTGGGGTCGCAAGGGTGCCACGGCTATCCTGCAGTCGCGTATGACATCGTGGATAACTTAAATCCTAACCCTGATCCCTACACCTAATCCCAACCTATAACCTTTAACCTTATCCCAACCTCTGACCCTTAACTTAAATCCAACTCCTAACCCTAATCTTAATCTCTAATCCTATTCCCTAATCCTAACCAGGCTCTGAATTCTGACTGTGCTACAAGAAGTTGCAATGGGTGGAGACCAAGGTGCAAGTAACCTTCTGTAGCCGAGAGCTGCTTTCCAGACATGCTATTAATTGCATTATTTACCTGCACCTTCCTGGCATGCCAGTCTGGGCACATTACAATGAGGATCCATACGTGTGCTAGTCTCAAGTTCATTAACATTTACAGAGTCAACAATTAGTTGCATTATGTCACCACAAGATCATTAGGAATCACAACAAAGAAATGACTTACAAGCACACTCATTTCCGGTAAAAAGACAGGCGACTATTGAGCTTAGTCTGCAAAATGCAGTAATTAAATTAGTATTATTGTATTGTGCGTACAAACATGTATCCATACATTTTCTAGCAGGATAATAATTCTTCAAGAAATGTTGACATCATCATGTATTATAGATTAGGTATTGTGCTTATAAATGTGTATCTGCCAATTTTCAAGCAGGATCGCAATTTTACAAAAAGATTATGTGATACCTTTTTTTGTATGTCTCATGAATGTATAACATCTTATTTTGTCAAATTCAATTTGCAAAGCAATCAGTCAGGTATTAGGCGAGCAGGTGAGTTCTAAGTTCCTGAAATTCTTTGTCCCACACCATCATCCCAGACGGGCATTCACCCTTCTAAATTCAGGATAAAACGTAATCAATAGAAATATTTTTAAACATTCTCAGCAATACTTGTTAAACATGACATACCAGTGCATGTACCAATGCATCGAGTTGTATAGAGCGAAGCCAAGTTCTGCATCCAACAGAATCTCACTCTACTTTAACCTATTGGATACAAACTGAGCTTGGTATCGCAGCATTCCAAATGTTCCAACATGAACCCCATATCATAAAGATTCATGATTAATCATATGATAAAATTATTGATCGTAAAATGAATACATTGATCGTACAATCAAACAATCCATTGTACAAGTAGGCGTAAGATCATAATAAATCAATTGTATGATCGTTTAATCAATTGATCATACATTTGATCATGAATCTTTACGTAAACTGGGCAGAGAAGAACTTTCACAACTTGTCGTGAATGGGTTAAGGCTGACGAAAGCCCCTAATTCTTCCTCGCACACCTCGACTAGCCCCCTCGCTGGGCCACCCTCCGAGGGTGTGACGTGGACTGCGATTTCAGACATTCTCTCCGCATTAACTCATTTGCTCTTCACATCCAAAACAACTTCACCTGCCAAGTGTCATCAAACATCAAAGTTGTGATCAACTTCCAAACTTTACCCAGGAAGCATTTCTAATACATCTATTTATCTCCGAAGTTTTTAAGACAATGTCATTACACATGGATGTATATTGGGAATATGTTATACAAATTTGTTCTTCCAATCCAAAACAACCTCGCCTGCCGAGTGGCATGAAACATCAACTTCCAAAATACATTTCTATAACATTTTAGATTTCTCCATAAGTTTGAAAGACACGTCATGTACACATGGATGTACATGTACATGTATATTGTGAACATCTCATGATATTGTTCATACTGTATTTAACTCATTTGCTCCTTGCTTCCAAAACAATGCAAAATATCAAATAACCTTAAACATGAATAATATATCACAAAACTCCATGAAAATAGGTTTGGCCATCTTAAACACATTTTGTTAAAATGTATTACTTGGTGGTCATTATTATTCTCAAATAATCAAAACAAACATGCACTTGAGACTTGAGTGCTAATTATCCTGGTATAACTGTATCTATAGCCCATCAGCCATTGTCAATGTTCAAACATACAAATGAGTCACAGACCGCATGTAATTCATTCATTCACATTAATGGTTTGATAGATGAGACCCATTAAGACAGAGCTTGATAGTAGCTGTAATAGCAGTCAGACAAGGACGGAAAAAAGGGATTCATGAACTATTCTTATCTTCATCTGAACTTGATGAGGAAAAATCATTGAATCAATTCAACGAACAAACACATTGTAGAGGACTTTGTGTAAGATTATCAAAGGGGTCAGCTAATCAATTCATCCATGCATTCATTCACATTAATAGTTTGATAGATGAATCCAATTTATAAACTGTAGTTGTAATAGCTATCAGCCAGGGGCACAAACATCAATTTTGCATCATGTATGTCATGAACTAACATGTATTCTAAAATTCGACTGTGCTTGATGAGGAAAGCTCATTGATTACATCTCCATCCAATAAACACACACACATCTAATAAATGCATCGTAGAAGAGATTGTAGAGTGAGATTGTCAAAGGAGTCAGCTAATTCATTCACATTAATGGTTTGATAGATAAGCCCCATTTAGACTGCAGCACTCGACAATAGCTACATCATTCATTCATGTTTCTAATACTAGTTTGATAAATGAACCGTGGCTCAAACAACAAGGGCGAATGGGTTTTTAATTGCATCAAACATGAACTCATGTCATTTAACAGCAATAATGGTTGGAGAAGCTTATCAAACTCAATTCAAAGCAAGTTGTCCAACATACATTTTTACATTATTTCTCAGTTAACATACAGCGAGGGACCGACCAATAAATGGCTTTCCATCAATCACTCAATCTTCCCTGTCAGTCTAGCCTGCCGAGTATCTTTGGGGAAAAGTTAAAATCACATTAACGATGTTTAAACATGGATGTACCCCTTCCGCCATCCAATTCAACATATTCTGGGAATCATGTTTGCCTTATATAAGCCCATTTGTTTGGTTACCGGACTATCACACTAACTGTTTTGGCAAGTAAAATAATGAGTTTTCATAAAATTTACTTGCCTGTACATGAACAAATTTATTGCCTTAAAAACAAATTATGTGAAACGAAAGGAAATTAATTGTACTAGGTAGGTAGATCAGTGTGGCAAATTTCTTGCTCGTTTCTATATGAGATTAACATGCAAGGAATTACATTTTTCTCTCAAAGTTTTACAGATATTAAGTTGAGGGGAGGGTATTCTTTAAAAATCCTCTATTTTGGTGGGTTGGAGGTTGTAAATGTATGTATGTATACATTTATAATCAGGCCAGGTCCATGCAGTACCATGCGCCATCAGAATTAGTGGTTGGGAGTATGTACAGTTTGTATTAAGAAAGGGACACGCACGGAAAGTGATGCTTTTTTGTCCTGCCAGTATGTGCGAGTATTGTGATATTAGACAAATGTGCCTCTGCATAAGTAGTAAGGATTACAACCCAGAAAGACTAATTTTATGGAAATAAATCTCAGAAAATTGCTCTTTTTTTTGTTTGGCTTGGCACATGTCAAAGAAGTTTATGTTTTGCTGAGTTGAGAAAAGCACAACACAGAAAATGTTGTTCATTGCTAGAAACATATTGGTACCGACAATGCAGTGTAAATATGTAAGTAACAAAACATGCAAAACCAAAAATGCAATAGATACAAACAAATATCTTTATTTACCTGATTTCACTAACTAACAAATGTATCAATGTATGTGATAGTCCACAAGAAAGAAATCAGAAGTCTAATAATTTGTAACAGACCTGTATATTGCTTGTATTCCAAATCTAAGCAGATGTTCTAATCATGTCTAACTCAGGGCTCAACACTCGCAATGGCCCGCTGGCCCGGGGCCAGTGAAATTGAACTTCGGGCCAGCAAAAATGTATAAAAGTCATATTTTGGTGGCCCGATCGGGCAAGCAGATTTTAAAAACCAACATTGACAAAATTAGAAAAATCTCATTTTCTTCCGTGTCATGCTCCATCTATAATCATAGGTTTGATCAGGAAAGCGTGATATTTTGAATAGTAAAACGATTTCTCATGAAATAAAATATTTGGGGCCAGTAAATTTTTCTTTCGGGCCACCAGAAAGGGGAAGAAATAATTTCACTGGCCTGACCGGGCCACTGACAAACAAGGTAAGTGTGGAGCCCTGTCTAACTAGAGAGAAGACATTGACAATGATGCAAGATTCTGAACAGATATTAAAAGAGTCCTGTGAACAACTTCTTCCATCCGAAATGGCAAGGAATTAAACATAATAATAGGCATTTGCCATGGAAAACTGTGCATAGCACCTGAATAGATTTAATAGTACAGGATCATTATTCCAGAATTTGCTTTTAATTGTACTACTTTTTATAATTATGACATAATCATCATGGTTCGCATATTTTATTTCATGCTGGTTTTTCACAACTGAAATAAAACCCATTCATTTGGATCTAAGAGTATTGGATAGAAATTTCACATGAAATCATAAGCTAACCTCATCTGCATTTCCATGTTTCTACACAATAGAAATATAAACATGTTGTAAAAAGCATGAATATCTATTTAAAAATGTCTGATATTTACCCAAACCTGGCAGAGACGTCAGGAGACCAGCACCCTAAATCCTCATTAAACAAGAGCCGCAGCGTTATGACAACACTGGTAGGCGCAAACCTTTCGCACCTCACAGACTGTTCCCCTTTATAAATGCGACTGTTCGCCCAGTCCGTCTGTAATAATTCCTTGGTCTGCCCGCCCCACTGCACTACCATGGTACTAACTGTATGCTGGATTCTCACCTAGCTCTAGCTTTATCCTCGGTCGAGTTCCTTCTCATATTTTATTCTCCTCCCCTCCATGGCCTTCCTTTTCTCTCTTGTCAATCTATCCCCCTCTCTCTTTCCTTCTCTTCTTCTTTATCTCTCTCTCTTTGTCTATATGTTCATGTTGTCATCCTTTTCTATTTCTTTGCTTATAATATCATATTTTGTCCCCCCCACCCCCCCCCCCCCCAATATTCCATTTTCTTTAAATTTTGAAAGATATTATTTACATTCTTTCATGGAATGCCTTTGCCACTCCCATACTCTCTCAACCTCTCCCTTCCCTCTCCCCCTTCATTTTCTCCCCCCCCCCCCCCCCCCATCCATATCCTCCCCATATCCTTTTTACTTATCTTCCTAGGAACTACCTTCTTTATCTGCCATTTTCTTCATCATCCCCCTACTCCCCTCTCCTCCACCCATCTCTCTCTATAACCCATCTTCACTTCTCTCCACCCCTCCGCGAAAAAAATACATGAGGGGGGCGGGCAAATTCGCCCCCGAAATGCCCAAAAGAGCCCCGCCCCCCCAAAAAAAAAAAAAAAGTTGCCCCCGATTTTTGGATTTGGGGGATTTTTGTTGGATTTTCTGTTTGGATCGTGATCAAATGCTTATAAGATGATCACTTACAGCATTAGAGCTTAATAGTAGCCCCTGAAATTCGAAAAAGAGGCCGGAAATTTGTAGCCCCCGAGATGATAAAAGTAGCCCCCGAAAAGGAGCCCCCGAAATAAAAATATTTATTTTTTCGCTGCACCCCTCTCCCTACTCCCTCTATCCCCACCCCTCTCTCCCTACCCCCTCTCCCTACTCCCTCTATCCCCACCCCTACGTCTAATTCCTCCTGTCTCTCTCCCCACATTCCCTCTCCCCATGAAATGCCATTTCTCACCCCATGTGTTAGAGGTAGTTAATCCCATTTGTGCGCCCTCAAATAGAACCCTATGTTCAATGCCAGAAGGCTGTTTTATAATCAACCTAACGAAGCCTAAGCCAAGCCTTCACACGAACTTGTTTCTCTACTGGCCCGTTCGGACAAGTAAAATCATGACTTTTTTCAAAGTTTACTTGCCCGAACAGAATATCTCATTGCCCACTACTTCTAGATGAGATATCACATGAGGAAATACATTATTCATCCATGGTAGTTGACCAATAACATAGTTGCCCAATCGGGCAACCAAACTAGTCCATTTATGAAATTTGACTTGCCCGACATAAATTTTAACTTGCCCCGGGCAATTATATAGGGCAAGTGCTAGTGTCGAGCCCTGCCTAAGCTTTCTCCTTCGTAGCATTACAAATGTGATGACATTTACATCAATGTCACAATCAATACATGAATGTGGGATGTACAATTTGGGAGCTTCTCTGAAATACTCTTTGAGGTTAAATCCTGACATTCAATGACAACTGACAGATCAAATCCTACTGGTCCAATGCATGCTTGTTCAAGGTTTTTAGTAATATTTAGTACATGTATACATGTATGTTCAATGTTCACAAAACTAAAACATACATACTCTTCAGCACTGGGCTGGACCCAATAGTACTTGGGCTAGGGAAGTTCTACAAAGAAGTCAGCTGAATTGTGTCAAGATTTTGAATTAATAAGATGAATTTTAGGGTTTGGGTTAAAGTTAGGGTTTAGTTGAATGGTCTAGGGTTGGAGATCTACATTACATCGGTATGTGTATGTTGAATGCAATTTCAACCATATAGCCATCTACTTGGCACTATTCATTACTATACTCTTCAAAATAAAATCCTATTGTTACACTTTCAGCAAAATAAATGAGGAAACAAAAGGAGTTGATCTCTTCTTTCATCAACTGCGGCAACTGCGCAGAGTTGAGGTGTTTTTCTTTCATTCCCCTATCCCTAACTCTCTGAAAAAGACAACACGATACGATACCTGCACATATATAGCCAAATGGCAGAGTTGATCTTTGCTATAAACACCTGCACAAGGTGCGGAGTTGAGCTGTTTTTGCTTTCAATTCTCTAGATCCAACATCAACCATCCTCCAACATAAAGAAAACATCGTCAACAGAGCAAGAAGGGCATTAAGTCAATTTTGGCTAAGTTGAGTTACACAAGCTATCTTGTACAGTAGGTCTGTGCCTCCTCTTCGCGATGCAACATTTTTCAGCTAATAATTAAATGTCTAAGTTTGAGAACATTCCACAAATATAAAGAGAATGAACATTGGTTTGCGTACATGGGTCCCAAACTTGATCTCCAAGACTCCAAAGTACAAAAAGTGACTTGTGCCCTTCTCTTTCTCGACCGACGACATGCCCCTGTGATACCTGCACAAGGAGAAACTGGTAGGGAGATTCTCATGTCCATCCACACCAGCATTGTTGTGCTTTTGCCGAGGAGTTGAGTTTGGCGTATCATTCTTTAAAGTTCCAAATATGCAAGTCTTCTACTTTCAAACAACAACGTTGACAAAAATTGCTTCAAAAGCTGAAATGAGAGATATATGTTTTTTTGTTGATATCCAGCTTTGCATCCATGGATATGGAGGAAGGGAGAGAAATCACAAAAACATGGTACTAACATGACTAAGATCTATAAACTAACATAAAGAAAGACAATGACTGGGCACATTAATTTGCAATTTGCCACAATGTAAAGCACAGATTTCCCCCCCCCCCCGTATCTATTGCTTAAAAATCGTACCGCCGTATTTACATCACAGCTCAATTTGCCTATGAGTGAACTGCATTTTCCAGTTAGTTTTAATACATGTATGCTAGACTAAGTTCCCTTAGCTAATGGATAAAGTAAAGACATGGACATTATTTGCATGAAATTGTGTTCACGGAGAAGAGTATTTCAGTTGTGACGGTACAATGTGCAATTGCCAAAATACATAATCCTCCCCGATGCAGTGAGCCATGAAACAGGCAGCGACGGAGCCAGCAAGCTCCAGAAAACATACCCAGACTCAGAGCCTTAGTCCCACAAATGCCAATACCTCGTCCCCCTTCATACCTCCAGGTGACGCCCCGGGGACGAGCCCACGATCGAACCTCCCTGATTGGGTAATTGCATTTCGTTCATCCGAATTAAGCCGAGTTGGCGCCCACTACAGCCCGTCGCGTGAAGAATCTGGCTAATTTGCACTTTCTCTCTCTAACCCGTCTCTAAGACTGTTCTCTCCCCCCCCCCCATCCCCCAAACCAACACACTTTTCATTTTAATCTTTCATGCTTCATTTTTTCTTTTCCCTTTTTCTATTTTACCTTATATCGCCAAGGATTTCTCTCCAGTCTCCCTCTTCCATCATTCAAAGCATACTTTGCATCTTGTTAATTTACTTTTTTATTTTACTACTCTTCATGTGATGTTTTTGTGTCAATTTATTCTTCCAGTTATCCTTGATTTCTTTAGTTTATTGCTCCCCAATCTCTACGGTTCTTTACTCCGTGCACCTTTTCTTAGAACATGTTTCTTTGAATGCATTCTCAAACCATACTCATACCATTTCAGTCTTGCCTCAATCACTATGTCGCTTACAATGTGTTCTTGACTACATGCGCATGTACGAACCAAAAACAAGAACTCGAGCTAGGTTACAGTGCCCTGTTGCTTAGAGCGGCAAAGGTCACCGCTCCAAAAATATCTCCAACTGTGAACTACTCAGTGAGACATTATTCGCCCTCTTCATATCACATGTAAATAAACTTGAACCATTGCAAATATTTGATGTCAAACTTGTCATCTTCCCCTCAATTTGTTTAATAACATTCATTTCATAACAAAGCCTGCGTACATCTTAAAACAACTTTCAATTTTAATTTTTAAACATTTACAGTCAAATTTGTTGTCATGGAAATTTCTTTATCCCACATATTGACATTGAAAGATAAATTATGGTGAACAAGGGACTCCTTTTAATTTTTACCATCAATAAATGTAAGAAAACTGTCTATTGATTTACATAAATTAGACCAGTTCAAATCCCTGAGCGTTTTTACACCAAGATCTTTCCTGCATCTATTGTCAGTAACTTCAGCCAATCTAAAGTCAGTGATTTAAAGTTATACCGTTTGAAACATTCTTGCACTCATGATATGAAAAGGGCAACTGAAAAGATCTACAAGTTCAATTCCCTGGTACAACATTCCTAGGCCTCACTATTTCACATCTGCAAAATGCAGTGATACTGGCTAAAGATATGCTTACACGTAAATGTATAATATACAATGTGCTACATCCATATAGAATGGATCACATACTTTTTACTACAAAGTACCAGTGGTACCAGATCACGATCATGTCCCAGGACCAGCCCTAGTTCCACTGATCTCTAGATATCCTTGTATAATCATTTTACGGTTGAATTTGAACCCCATTCATTCACCGACAGTGTTTAATCATCTCCTGTCATGGAGCAGCCCAGAGTTGAGCCTAGTAGTAGTACACGTGTAGGATATCAGGGGAAATGATATAATGAATTGGATGGTTGTTGAAGGACGACAACAATTTCCGCCACCCTGCTAAGTGCGTGTGTCGTGTCAGGTCCCTACACTTGTGGCTCTATGTATGCCCACGGTGAGTGGGGTTTAAATTCGAGAGCCTCCAAATTCAGGGACAAAATTAATATTTCTTTTTTTCCTGGGTTACTTTTCAAGCTTGCCTAGCTGCTTGAAAATAGCACTCAAAAATTTGTTTTGCATTTGGTTCTATGCACAACTACAGTGGATCCGTTGTGATTTTCAGGGTCCCTTTTGGGAACTTTAGGGGCTTATTTGTCCTGAGCCCTGGCATATTTTGTCACTGCTCCAGAACAGATGAAAGTCACAGAACACTCAATGACATGTAGGATTGTAGCACTGCTCTGCTGGCCCAGGCCATTAAAAGTTAGCTTCAGACCAATAAAAATGAGATAAGGGCCAGCAAAATCGCATTGATTCAAAATTTCACTTGCCCAAATGGGCAACCATACAAAACAAAGTTATATACATTTTTGTCCATGGTATTACCCTCCTCTGCTTCTGCTTGTTTCTGTACAAACGCCTAGTGTGGCTATCCCGTACAGCTTAGAACTGTGGGACATGCACCGTATGAACTACATGTAAAGGACAATGGACTAGACGCTAATTGATGCAATCAACAAATCTATGTTTGACAACTCTGCCCAAAACTGTCCACAGTACAGAACACATGTACATCAGTACATGTGCGCATCAAATTAGGAAAATAGGGCAGGGAGCACATTAATCTGACCTTGCCATTTGGACTTGAGTTCCAATTCATTAAGGGCTTAGTCCCACTATAACGCATCTCCTTCGGTTTCATATCCGTTTGACATCCGGAAGGTACTGGCAGGAAACGAAATGATGAGGACCAAGTTCGGAATGGTCTAGTCTAGTCTAGTAGGATACTTTTAATTCGGCTCCGTTTCGTGTGAAACAAAATGTCATGGAACTTCAAAATTTGCTAGACCGTTTTACCACATTTTGGTCGGATAGGAAATGGAAGGAGAGACGGTACAGTGAGACTACGCTATAACAGGTCACAGAAAATGTTTTGGGGACATACAGCTTTCAAATTATTGGACAATGGACTATGTATGATTAATGTAATCCCCAGCGTTCTAATTTGCTGTGCTACTGAAAGGTCGTGGACGAACAGGAGTGGGTGGACTTTAATTAAAACCTAGATTGTTTCAATATTGGGCATCAATCTATAAATAGAAATTGTATAATCTTTTCAAATGCATGACATAATTGCATGTACCAGCTTTAAACCAATCAACGTTAGTATGTCATGGTCAATTAGATTGACTTTGTACTTGTAGCAGACAATGACTTTGAAAATCATTAAACTATACCGGGAACAATGTCATTTGCACATCCCGTCATATTTCCTATAATTTCCTAAATTTACGGAAGGGAAATAGGTCAATGTTACTTTTGAAAGGTCAGTGAATCGTTACATTAGCATTTATAGCCAGATAAAGCCAAGTTTGCATCCTTAAAGGGAACCACCACCCAAAAATAATATTCTTATAAATGAAAGGTAACATAAAATAGCAACAGTGTACTTTTAGACAAAAAACTGGGGCCCATGGGGGTGGGGTGGGGTGGGGTGGGATTCGGGGGGTAAAATGCTCTGATCCCCTATATTTTGTTTTGAATGATCAGACATTGACCACTGCAACCTACGTATTGCACAGTCCATTCTGCATAAACACGCTCAATTGACAAGATCAAGTCATCAAAGGATGATGATCACTATTATTGGCCTTATGGTTTTACTAAATATTGGCATGTTGAAACAAACATTTCATATCAAACAATTTGATTTCACTTATAGAAGGATAATCATCATGTGGCTAACTTTCAGAACCCAGGATTGAAAACCCAAGTTGGAAAAATCAAATATTCTTCATAAGTTCAGATTATAAAAGGATTTCACTTCATTGTTTTTATTCTAATATAAATTTTCATTTCATGTAGCATCCCTCCCTTCCCATTCCCATTTCTACGTGCAACCCACCACCCAAATATAGAGATATTATATAAACCTACTAATTGGGGGTTAGGACATCCGCCTCGCATCTACATGAAATGTAGGTTCCATGTAAACGGAGGTGGAGTGTTTTATTGGTCCGTTCTTTTCGATAGCTAATACACTAAGGTTCAATGCCAACTGGTCACATCAACTCATGCATAGACCACCACAACCACCATCTCACCAGCCTGACTCACCTTTACAAACGCCACCAACAACAATAATAAAGCGATCGAATAAAGCATAATATTTCAGTGGAATGCCAATGTTAATTATTATTTACAAAGATGCATGTTGGGATTACAAATCCCATCTCAATCAATTTCAACTAACACAAACTTTTATAATTTACAGACTTAAATACTAGTTGCAATAAATATTATTGCCAAACGTTCCTTAACGGTAAGGATCAAAACAATACCTACTTAACTTACTACTAAATGCTTATATCAAGGTCATAGGGGGAAGGGAAGGGATATGTTAGGGAAAATGAAATTAGTAAATGGTGGCCACTTAGCTATACTGTTATGTCGGTTTCGGATGCGCTTCCTGATGGGCTGGGATGGTGCGACGGCTCGAGGACGTGGGCGACTTCGGGCTCGACGTCGGGACGGGGCTGGTTACTGGCTGGGCACCTTCTGGACGGGAAAATGCGGGAATGGCCTGGGACTCCTTGGCACAAAAGTGGCAACTAGTTTGTTGCTAAAATGATCCAGTGAGCCACGAGCAATAATGGTTTGCTTCTTGGGCTAAAGTTCACTCCTTGAATTTGTAGCTTCCAATATATTATTCTCGGCGTAAAGTTCTCCTTTCAATCTAGTTTCCGATGGTTCAAAGAAGTGTCCAAATAAGTTGTCGATATTTCTTGGTTAATAATTAGTTTGATGAGGATGGTAGATGACGGGAAACTTGGGTGGGATGAGAGCTAACTGCTCCTGATTACGACTACCTTTCTATTCCTTTGCTGTTCGTGTGACTCATGATTAATTACCTATTACATTCTCTTTTATATGGATCCTTAACTACATGGCCCTATGGAAATAATATTCCTGTACATCATAGGGGGGAAGGGTTCCTTATTATCACATGATTGGACTAAATATTTTATTACTAGAAAGAGGTGACCTAAACTAATTACTATTGGCCAAAGCTACTTTTGGGAGGTGTAATGTATAAGTCCCGCCCCTACAGGAAATGCTTGTGCAACCTAAAAAGTATATTATCAAAATCATTATAAACCAAAGGAGACCCTCTTTTAATTATACCAGCCAAAATCAAAAGTCAAATAAACTATGCCTCCTGCATAATTTCCCCAGGGCAAGCTGTTAATAAACACCAATATAAACATAAAGCACCAAGCCAGGCTTTCTCCATAATAGTATCTTAATCCCTAATTAACAATAAACCCAAGTGCTAAATGAAAAGCTTAATTATCCTTTATCCAATAACCTACAAAGCCTAGCTCCTTGGGTCATTAAAGTAATCCAAACACTCCTTAATAGCGGCTTAAGGACATAAAACTAGGAGTTACAATTTATTAAATTAAAAGCCAAATAAATCCCTTGTCCATTTCCTGTACCGATTCCCATCATAGGCTCTGTAGGATACATTTAAAGTGTATTACAACAAAACTTATTCCCAATATCACAAACATATTAATATAAATACTCCTAACTTATAAAGCAATTAATGAACACATTAGCAACCATGGAGGGGTTCCACATGGGTGCTACATCTACCCTCCCTCCAGGGAAATTTCGTCCCCGAAATTTAAATTATGTGCCCACATAAATTACAAATATCAATAATTACTAGCATAAATACATTTACATGGATTGGCATCCACCCTACAGATATGATACAGCGATTAAATGAGGTTAAATATAAACAAATCATCAAAAGATATTAGACAAATTATAAAATAAAAACAAAAAGAGTGGCAAATCTACCTACTAGTGCTCACTACGTCCGTTCTCAGTCTTTTTCAAACAAACAAAATTCTTATTACCAATGTTTCATATAACTATTCATAAGCCGAACATGTATCGGTGATATTGTTTATCTGTGTCACTGCAACAAACGAAATGTATAACGTCAAAAATAACTAATTAATGGAATGTTACAAACGGGCTTTCAAATAAACATCAACAAAAACGAAAGTGAAATATATCGAATTAACCTCAGAGTGAATCTAGCCGTAATAAACAAAAATCAAATCAAATCAAATTATATAAAGGCAAAAATAATAACATAATAACATTTAAACTGCTTCGGCGTGAATCAAATTACAGCAAAATGCGACTTTCAAGAAGTCACAAATAAAATAAACAAAAACAAAAGTATCATTCAGATGCAAAATTTAAGTAAGAAAGTGTCTCTTGTTGTCTTTCTAAAACTTAACAATTTGATTCCCACAAATTCACAATGCAGGCATAAAAGAGAAAACAAACCCCTTAATTATAAATGACTATATTAACTAAAAAGCGATTCAATCAAGACTTGTCTCTTAGCGACAAGATAATATCACTTTTAAAAATAATGCAAAGATTGGCAACAATTAATGTACCCATGTATTCAAAGAGAGGTATACTCCTGCATGTCTCCTAAGCTAAATCATATCTCATATCGAAGTTCCCAACTTCCCGAGCTTGTTCTAACTCTAAAATTAATCCCGGCTAGTGCGCAATTCCCTGATTATCACACTGCCTAATATTCCATACATTTATCTCTCAATCAAGCGGCAACAATTAAGACTTCAAAAGAAGTTAACCACATTAATTAGACTATCACTAAATATGTACCCTGTACCATATTTTCCATAACTAAACAAAAATGGCAATACAAACTCAAAGGTTACAAAGGCCTATATAATATATTCATAATGCACATGAAGGGATGAGGTCCCTTCAAACCAAAACAAGTCGCAGCTCGTAACTGGAGATGTTTACCTAATAATAACATAATTAAAACACTTACAGTGGACACGTTATGACTTATCCAACAAAAAGTTCCTAATAGTAAACCATATCAAAACGATCATGGCAACATACCATTATAACAAGGGAAATGCATGCACAGAAATTTCTGTATAGAATTTTCTCCAAACCAATAATTAATTCAATAGTGTATCACAAAATGCACTTAAATAAAGCTACTATTTACTAGAGCTACGTTACCGCGAGTCTTAAAAACATAAACTCACAAAATATCAAAATCATCGCTGAGGACACATGTAATATAGTCCTACATATCTAAACAACAATATCTATATGGCTCAATATGACAATTTCACAAACCAGCAATTAAGTTGCTGGCTAATTGCAAAATTAGCACGGGCCATTCAAAGTTCGACAATCCTATTTCTACTTGCCCGACTGGGCCACTGGCACAATGCGAAGAGATTAATTTCTAGCAATCCTAATGCACGCCTGAACTCAGACGTGTGGCGCACCTGCGGACAATCCTGCACATGAGGGGTGGGAACCGAAGACTGGTTCTGATAATATGTTAACCTATCAGGGGGTATAGACGGTCTGTGTGAACGTCTGACATAATGGTCATCTTCAATCAACAATAAATCAGAACCGCTAGGCTCATCATCAAATATTATCAAATCACCGACTTCTTCCATTTGTTCAACTTCCTCTACATTATCATTTTCATCAGGAGCAATCTGCTCATTCTCATCAATCTCACTTTCCTCACTAACTGCATCAGCAACTGCATCACAATGCATTTCCTGGGGGAGGGGGCTATCCACGTCAGTGGGTGGGGGTGCATCCCAAAACACAATACCCTCACTTTCTTCGTCTACACCCTGAGTCACAGGGGTACCCCCCTCCTCAGACTGAGGTTGGGCTGGGGGAGTATCTCCCATGCCTGTAGTTGGCTTCTTCTTAGTCTGAGCACTAGTGCTAGTGGTGGGCTTTACATCTACCGGGAGGAAATTACAGGGGAGGAGGAGGTTACGATGGAGCGTTCTTTCCCTTCCAACTCCACTTTCGGGTCGGACCTTAAACACTGGGATTTCAGGGTTGGGTTGTGATACCACAATATACGGGTACTTGCCCCACTTATCCCCAAGCTTGTGTTTGCCCTTAACCCCCACATTCTTTACCAGCACTCGGTCGCCTTGTTCCAGAGTGTTTTCTCTTAGTTTAGCATCATGTCTCCCCTTATTCCGTTCATCTAGCTTATTACTTCTTTCTACAGCTACCTTATAAGCATAGTCCATTCTGTCTCTTAGTTTGCCCACGTAACTACTAGCGGTACCACCCTTATCATCCGACTCCGCCCTAGGGTCTAGTCCCAAATAGATGTCTACGGGGAGACGTGGGTGGCGTCCATACATTAGGTAGTAGGGGGAATACCCTGTCGCATCATTGCGTGTGCAATTGTATGCATGTACAAGAGGGGCAAGGTAAGACTTCCAGTCAGCCTTACTCTCATCAGTGAGTGTGCCAAGCATGCCTAGTATGGTTCTATTCAAGCGCTCGCAGCTGCCATTTCCCTGGGGGTGATATGGAGTGGTGCGCGACTTTTCAACCCCTGTCAACTTACAAAGCTCCCGTATAACCCCAGATTCAAAATTTCTCCCTTGATCCGAGTGTAGGCGCGTGGGGAAGCCATAATGAACCAAAAAGTGGTCAAACAGGGCTTTTGCAGTGGTGTGCGCAGTCTGGTTGCGGGTGGGGATAGCAACGGCGTAGCGAGTGAAGTGGTCAGTGATGACCAATATATTCGCATAGCCCCCTTTCGATTCTTCGAGGGAAAGATAGTCCATGCAGACTAATTCGAGGGGCCGTGTAGTCTGTATCGATACTAGAGGGGCGGTTATTTGCGACTCGGGAACCCCCTTTCTCCTAACACACCTACCACATGTCTTGATGTGGTCAACAACATCCTTAGCTAAATTGGGCCAATAAAATCGTTCCCTCACCAAATCTATCGTTCTATCGATTCCCAAATGTCCTATCTGATCATGAAGGGAATTTAAGGCCTCATTACAATATTTCTTAGGGAGAACTAGCTGTCTTAGGGTCGCCCCATCTTGGTCTTGTCTTAGTCTGTACAGCACGCCATCATACATGACTAGCTTATTCCATTCTCTAAGTATTAATTGTACCGCCCGAGATTCCTGTCTACGTTGATCTATAGATGGGGGATTCCCCTCTTCTACATACTTAAAGACTCGCCTAATTACGTCATCCCGACGTTGTTCTGCACGCCAATTGGGGGAATCCAAAATTGGTGGATCACTTAAGAGGGATGCGGGGTCCTGATCTACGTGTACAACATTAGCTCCATGATTAACTACATTAATGTACGGGTCGTCTTCTACACTAACATTAAGGGCATAGTCGCAAACAGCGTGTATTGAGTCTGATTCTATCTCCAAGAACGGGATATGTATAGTCTTGGTTTCAGACTCTTGCGTGTTGCTAGTCTTAATTCCAGTCACAGCCTCATCAGAGTGGGGTTTAGAATGATAGCGCGAAAGTATATCCGCATCTATATTCGACTTACCTGTCCGATACTTAATGGTCATGTCGTAGTTTGAGAGTGCAGCTAACCACCTGTGGCCGGTCGCATCGAGTTTTGCAGTCGAGGTCACGTACGTCAAGGGGTTATTATCAGTCAAAATGTGCACTTTGTTACCGTAAAGGTAGTCATGAAATTTGTCAGTGACCGCCCATTTTAAGGCAAGAAATTCAAGCTTGTGAGCTGGGGCATTTCTCTCACTTTTATTGAGGGATCTACTTGCATAGGCTATCACCCTCTCCACCCCAGTATTATCCAATTGATATAGTGCAGCACCTAAACCAGAAGTGCTTGCATCTGTGTGCAAAATGAATGGTTTCGTGAAGTCGGCGTATGCTAGAACAGGGGGGGTCATTAATTTCTCCTTAATAATTTTAAATGCCGACTCACAATCAGGGGTCCATTTCCAAGGCGGTGGCTTGTTTGGGATGTACTTTCCCTTCCCCTTTCGTTTGCGGGGTCCACCAAGGAGTGCATTAAGGGGTTGTGCAATTTGGGAAAAGCCAGGGATGAATTTACGATAGTAACTGGCAAAACCTAGGAAGGCCCTAGTTTCTCGTACACTTGTAGGGGTAGCCCAATTCTTAACAGCCTCAATCTTAGCGGGGTCGGCTTCGATTCCGTCCTCGGAAATGACATGTCCGAGATACTTAACCTTAGTTTGCAGTAGTTTACATTTGGACGGTTTTAGCTTGAACCCATGGGCGGTCACTCTGTCTAGTACTTGTCGCAGTCTATCCCTATGTTCGTCAATAGTCTTAGCAAATATAATAATGTCGTCGAGGTATACTACGCAAATTTTGTGATTTAGGTCACCCAAACATTTCTCCATGGCCCGCTGGAAGGTGCCAGGAGCATTGCAAAGTCCAAAGGGGAGTCGATTGCATTCCCATAGTCCTAGGGGTGGGGGTAGTACAAAGGCAGTCTTTTGTTTATCCTGCTCATCAATATCTATCTGCCAATATCCCGATCTCAAATCAAGAGAACTAAACCACTTAGAGCCTTGCAAGACTTGCAAAGTCTCATCTATCCTCGGGATAGCATAGGAGTCCTTAACAGTTTTACTATTCAACTTCCTAAAGTCAATACAAAACCTTAACGCGCCGTCCTTTTTACGAACGAGGACTATGGGACTTGCATATGGTGAGTACGACTCCCTAATCACTCCCGTCTTTTTCATAGTTTCTAAGTGTTCCCTAACCTCATCGTACATCGATGGGGGTATGCGTCTATATCGTTCCCTAAAGGGTCGGTCGTCAGTCAGTTTTATGCTATGTTCTACTATCCTACTATGCCCTAAGTCAAAGTCGCTGCTGCTAAAAGCTTGTGGATAGTTTGCGAGCATTTCCTTAACCCTAGCGATATCGTCAGGTGAGGCTGTGGAGTCTGAAAAATCTAAGTCATCAACTACTGTGGGCCCAGTGGAATGGTTACCCCCGTTGTCATGGGAACCTACACCTTGTTTATTACACTGGATGGGTCCCTCTACTGTGCACAAATATGCATCGCCTACAATAGTTTTCCTAGATAACCAAATAGGATACTGCGCATGATTTTTCAAAGCAACAGGCACACTACGCCCCGCCCCCTTTTCAATTGTTACTACAGCAGTATCAACTAAAAGTTCGCGCGGCAGCTGACGCTTGGATGTAGTCTCAATCAAAAGACTACAATCATGGCACACTCGAGATGAAGTAACTTCACAATCAACAACAACCACCTCATTAGCAGGTATACAAATTGCTCTACTACTTTTGAGTCTAATTGTGCCCACCTTGCCCCCTCTATCTGATGCTACATGAATACTATTGGAAAGGCAATTGTAGGCTGCCTTCCAAACAGGAGTAATACCCCTACCCCTAACATATGTATCCCCATGGATCTCCCGCCCTTGCTCCATGCATGCCAAAATGAGATTGGTGCCTATTGTTAGGGGGACGCGTTTATTGTAGGGAGTATCATATACGATCAAAACAGGAACTGTCATACAATTGTCTGTGGGGAGTGACCCTGGTAATCCTATATCTACTTCCACGTACCCTAAGTAAGGAACAGACTGGCCATTGGCGGCTTCCACCCTCAAATCTCTACCTATATCATGTAATTTGTGCCGACCTAAGTGTGCCTTATAGAAAGATATAGGCAAAGTGGAAATCTGTGATCCAGTATCTACCAAACAATTACATTGTTGTGTTTCCACGGTGGCAACGGCCTCCATGGGGTCACCTACCAAATTATATACTTTATGGGCTTTCTTAAGGGGAGCTGAACCCTGAACCTTACGAGGTTGACCTACTGCCCGCCCTGTGGCAGCGGTCCCATGTAGTTTAAATTCCTACCTTGGGGAGGGAAAGCGGGGTACTGTCCCTGGGGAGGGGGAGGAGGAGGATGGGGATGAGGGTGTGGCATTTGAGAGGGATGAGGGTATGGCATTTGAGAAGAATGAGGGTGTGGCATTGGAGGCGCACGGGGGTGAGGAGTTTGGTGCTGTTTTGGCTGTCTACAGTCTCGCGAAAAGTGACCTAATCTTCCGCAATTGTAGCAAGCCTGTTGCGTGTCATTTCCATACCTAGTCCTATTTTGCGCTACATTATTTTGTTTCCAAACGAACTTTTCTCTTTCGAGTGTCTCAAGTTTTTGTGTCAATTCTTTGACTTTTTCTTCCAAATTGTTCGCAGAGGCAGAGTGGGAACCCACCCGGCCAGGGAAGGGGCGCGGTCGGGCATTGGAAGGGGTTGCGACATGAAATTGCTCGAAGTCTGCTGACTCCTGTTCGGCCAAGCGCGCTGCCTTTATCAACTCATCAAATGATGACACAAGTTCATACTTGTGCCGTACAGCGTGTTTGATCGCCTTATTTGTTAGTCCCTTCCAAAATACGACGCGTAGCGTCTCGTCCCTAGCCTGTGACAAAATTCCCCCTCTCCTCTCTGCTTTGTTTATAGCGAGCTGCAGGCGCGCGCTATAGGCAGCAATGCTCTCTCCAGCAGCTTGTTTTGAGTCATATAGCTGCTGGAGGAGTACTGCCCCCGATTCTACGGTGCCGTATAACCCTTCTAGTTTACTAACTATTTCTTGGGCCGTTGTGTCTGTCCCCATGTGCAGGACTATTTGCGCGGCTTCTCCCCGCAGCGAGCGCCTAACTGCCATTCCTACCGAATCTTTAGTATGGTTCCTATCTTCAAGTAGACAATCAATTTCATATTTCCAAATCTCGAAGGGGACCTCACCACCCTTTGTTTTATTATCCCCAGAAAAGAGAGAAAGTTTTCCCGGATTTTGCAGAACAATTTGTGGGGAAACATGAGTGTTACTAACTGAATTTGGATCTTTTTGTCCAGCAAGTACCAGAACTGACCTGGGTACCTTTTGTACAGTTATTTTTACTCCCTGACAGAGTGTCTCGTCCAAAGTAAGTGCTTTGACTGCATCGCTGGCACTTATGAATGTGCAATATGCACTTCCCGTTAATTCTTGCGTCAGGGAGTCTTTCCCCAATTGAATATTTGCGGGCTCTGAAATCTTATCAAAAAATGTGTTGAGTTCATTGATCCCAATGTCGGGAGTCAAATTTTTCAAAAAGACTGTGTGGTCCCCTTTGAAATTCGCCATTTTGCCTACCGTACTACTTAACTAAAATATAATACAATCAAATCTAAATATCGTATCAATCAAATAATATAAAATCTTCACACCCAAAAGTGAAAAAGAAAATCCATTCAACAACAAAAACAAAATATCACAATATGTATAAAAACAAATATACTAGTACCTATACTGCTGAGAGGGACGAGCACATACTATTAATTCCTACTAAATTATTTGTTAAGCTTGTCAGGCATGATAAGAAGGCAGTTTTATTTGTTTGGACCAGTCAACATCGAACCAATTAACTATAATACTTAATCAAACAAAATATATAAATTTCTTAAAATAACTATCAAAAATATGGTGCTAATATTAACGCATAAAATAAGGTCATGAGTTCCGTGCAACCCACCACCCAAATATAGAGATATTATATAAACCTACTAATTGGGGGTTAGGACATCCGCCTCGCATCTACATGAAATGTAGGTTCCATGTAAACGGAGGTGGAGTGTTTTATTGGTCCGTTCTTTTCGATAGCTAATACACTAAGGTTCAATGCCAACTGGTCACATCAACTCATGCATAGACCACCACAACCACCATCTCACCAGCCTGACTCACCTTTACAAACGCCACCAACAACAATAATAAAGCGATCGAATAAAGCATAATATTTCAGTGGAATGCCAATGTTAATTATTATTTACAAAGATGCATGTTGGGATTACAAATCCCATCTCAATCAATTTCAACTAACACAAACTTTTATAATTTACAGACTTAAATACTAGTTGCAATAAATATTATTGCCAAACGTTCCTTAACGGTAAGGATCAAAACAATACCTACTTAACTTACTACTAAATGCTTATATCAAGGTCATAGGGGGAAGGGAAGGGATATGTTAGGGAAAATGAAATTAGTAAATGGTGGCCACTTAGCTATACTGTTATGTCGGTTTCGGATGCGCTTCCTGATGGGCTGGGATGGTGCGACGGCTCGAGGACGTGGGCGACTTCGGGCTCGACGTCGGGACGGGGCTGGTTACTGGCTGGGCACCTTCTGGACGGGAAAATGCGGGAATGGCCTGGGACTCCTTGGCACAAAAGTGGCAACTAGTTTGTTGCTAAAATGATCCAGTGAGCCACGAGCAATAATGGTTTGCTTCTTGGGCTAAAGTTCACTCCTTGAATTTGTAGCTTCCAATATATTATTCTCGGCGTAAAGTTCTCCTTTCAATCTAGTTTCCGATGGTTCAAAGAAGTGTCCAAATAAGTTGTCGATATTTCTTGGTTAATAATTAGTTTGATGAGGATGGTAGATGACGGGAAACTTGGGTGGGATGAGAGCTAACTGCTCCTGATTACGACTACCTTTCTATTCCTTTGCTGTTCGTGTGACTCATGATTAATTACCTATTACATTCTCTTTTATATGGATCCTTAACTACATGGCCCTATGGAAATAATATTCCTGTACATCATAGGGGGGAAGGGTTCCTTATTATCACATGATTGGACTAAATATTTTATTACTAGAAAGAGGTGACCTAAACTAATTACTATTGGCCAAAGCTACTTTTGGGAGGTGTAATGTATAAGTCCCGCCCCTACAGGAAATGCTTGTGCAACCTAAAAAGTATATTATCAAAATCATTATAAACCAAAGGAGACCCTCTTTTAATTATACCAGCCAAAATCAAAAGTCAAATAAACTATGCCTCCTGCATAATTTCCCCAGGGCAAGCTGTTAATAAACACCAATATAAACATAAAGCACCAAGCCAGGCTTTCTCCATAATAGTATCTTAATCCCTAATTAACAATAAACCCAAGTGCTAAATGAAAAGCTTAATTATCCTTTATCCAATAACCTACAAAGCCTAGCTCCTTGGGTCATTAAAGTAATCCAAACACTCCTTAATAGCGGCTTAAGGACATAAAACTAGGAGTTACAATTTATTAAATTAAAAGCCAAATAAATCCCTTGTCCATTTCCTGTACCGATTCCCATCATAGGCTCTGTAGGATACATTTAAAGTGTATTACAACAAAACTTATTCCCAATATCACAAACATATTAATATAAATACTCCTAACTTATAAAGCAATTAATGAACACATTAGCAACCATGGAGGGGTTCCACATGGGTGCTACATACGTAATCCAGACAAAATTGACCTTCGCAACAAGAAAATCTTATTTATACTGGCCTTGCACAAATAAATATCATTACATATTGCGAGATAAAAACGCTGTTATTAAACATAATATTATGAGGCCCACCGAAATGTCAAAGGAAAACTTAATTTTGAAGAAAAAACAATGATATTATCAGAAAAGGAAGATGATCAGTATGCCTAGTACTCTACTAGGATAATTTAATGTAAATGTTTATTTCAAATGTAAATTTTGTTTTCCTCTCTTGTCACTCTGGTATTGATGCAAATGAACCGTTCTAAAAGTGCTTCCCTTAGGAAAGGGATTCTAAACTTCACAGATGGTTTAAATATCGTTGTAAGTTTGCCCAGTACTGTACTAAGAAAATGTAATATACAGGATTAATTCAAATATCATTATATATATTGTTCTTTCTTTTCAGTCTGGTATTGCATGATGCAATGTATGAACCAGTATGAACTGCTCTCCCTTTGGAATGGGATTCTGAAATTCCTTGAAGGTTCATCAAATTATGTTTTCTTCAAGTATTTGTATATGATTACACTGTTGATACTTAGACAGGGCTCGACACTAGCACTTGCCCAGGGCAAGTAAAAATTGGTGTCGGCAAGTGAAATGTCATAAATTGTCCGGTTTGCTTGCCCGATCGGGCAACTAAATAATCGTTCAACTATGTGAGAACAATGTAATTTCTTACACCTAAATCACATCAAGAAGCAAGAGGGCAATTAAACCTTCAACATTTATGATTTTATTTGCCCAAAAGGGCCAGTAGAGAAAAAAGTTAGTGTGGAGGCTCGCCTGAGATATATTCATTCTGCCATCAGAGTAATGTTCAGAGTTTCAACAAACAGGTTAATTACTTATTTTGAGCAAATTCAAGTTTGCATCTCCCAATTAATTTCACATTATGCATAAGTTTAAGATTATTTATTATTTGTTCTTGGCTGTATGCATTCTCTACCCACTACAAATCAATCATAGATAAATAATCCGTACATACCTGATGTCTTGGGACAACACATACAAAAGACTTGGAAAGAGATAGGAGCACTTGTACGCACAACAAATCCAAATGATGGGGCATAGTTAAGATTACAATGAAAGCTGACAATGAGAGCTCATATAGCCGATAATCTTTTAATAAGGGTAGACGCTAAACGGCGCTAATTAATTACAGTGAAGGAGTCAAGTAGATTACTCCAGAATCAGAATTTGCTAATCAGGGCCCTCTACTTCATGGAACTTATCTAACCAGGGCAATATGCCACTCATCACGTCAAGGTAATTATTTTTGGCTACAAAAAAAAAATTTGATAAAAAAAATAACTTTATTATCCCTTGCCCTAAATCCGATCCCCCAAAAAACATACACAAGCAGAAATTAAGTTATAACAAGTACATTTCAGAAAGATTACTTGTAAGTCAGCCATTTGGGTCAGCATTAGTAGAAACATTTTAAAAATCATATCACACAGTATTTCTTGAGCAATACGACACAAAATTCCAATGGCAAATCAGTAGTTAGCAGATAATAACCTAATCTAAGTATGCCCTCATTAATTATGGTAAAGTACAACAATTGAGGACTTTGTCAATTACTGCTCTTCACAGTTCAAAACAAGGTGAATGTTGTAGACTGTCACCACACATACCGTCCCCAGGTACGTGATAACTACCCAGTTAATTGGTTCATTATCCACATCCCTAAGCTCAGAGACAGACAGCTTGAGACAAGCGTCACGTTTTCACACTTTAGAATCAGAATTTCTAGGTCAAGATTACAAAGAAATTATAATCTAAACAATTTACTCAGGCAACGAAGTAGCGTATAGTCCGTTAATCAGCATAGGCATTAATTAATTAGTACTGTGAAGTGGAACGACTCCGTACGATCGAGGGTAAACCGGAAGTTGCAAATCAGCGCTCCCTACTTCACAAGTCTGACGTGAGGTGAGGAGGATTCCTAACTACCGCACAGACGACTCCAGGTCTGTGACAGCTAATGCGTTAATAGATTAATCACCTCTTAGACGAGAGCCCTAGATTATGGACAGGTTACTTGCTAGCTGTGTTAACAGGTTTAACGCTGTCAGTCAAGGATGCTCAAACATTTTCTTGGAAATTGAAGGTATTTTTATCAAATCAAAGGAGTCTGATCTACTTTGACACATTTTCTCTGAATCAACAAGGAGTTAACATAATGTCTTGTTCTATAACAGATCAATGCGTTAATAGATTAATCACCTCTTGGACAAGAGCCCCAGATCATGGACAGGTTAGATGATATCTATGTCAACAGGTCTAACAAGTTTAATGATGTGTATGTCAAGGATACTCAAACATTTTCTAGGAAATCAAATTAGCAATTTTTTTTATTTTCTATGATTCAACATACTGTCTTGTTCATGTGTTCAGACGGCTGGCTAGCTAGAGCCCCAGAACGTGGACAGGATACTTGCTATAGGTCTACATTTTACATAGAGTCCACAGGTTGAACAGGTCTAATGCTGCAGCTGTCAAGGACGTTCAAACAATTTCTTGGAATTTGAAGGTATTTTTATCAAATAAAAAAAATTGAAAGAAATCAGATCTCCTTAATACATTTTTCTCTGAATCAACAAGGAGACAACATAAACATTATGTCACATTCAAGTATTGATTAACTGAGTTTGACACTGAGTCTAGAAATGCATATTTTGGGCCAGCATAAATGGAGAGAAAATATTGTTCTTGTTACTACCTGAAACTTAATAAAATGGGATTAAGTGTCTTACCTGTTTGTATGTGAAGTCCAGTGGAGATCAGCACATAGCAGAAAGAGAAGAAAGAAACAAGAGAAAGAAAAAATTATGAAATCAGTTGTCAATGTCAGTCATAACTTGAAATGTTGAGTTATAATATGCTCCTTGTCCATGCTATAAGAATTTTTTTTCCAGGGAACCTAGTGTACATTTTAGAATACCTTCAAAGTATAATATCATTATAGTTGTTAAAGCTTGTATAACTTTGTAAAATACATTTAAAACAGACTTTGTCAATATTATAACGTTATCACAATTATAAAAACAAAAAATTCATCACATAATTTTCTACCCAAGTACCCACATTACAAATGTCTCTACATGTACATGTATGTGTCTTCGCTTAGTTATATTCAGCCTACATTCAGTACATGATATAACTATAAGTGGGAACAAATAAAGTAGTCTCCATTGGCCGAGAGCATGATCATGACCCAGGACCAGACCTAGTTCCACTGATCTCTAGATATGCTTGTGTAATCCTTTATGGTTGCATAAGTAAGGGCAGTATGCATGTGCACTACGTTATATTGATTTGTATGTAATTCTAGCATATTGACATCGATGAGTTAGAGCCAATGATGCTAAATACCATGGTAAATGTCGCTGGTCCGTAATCGGGCCCCTGCCCCCATGAATCAACAACACAACATAGGCAATACTGGACATGGGGAAACTGTTAATTCACTTGAAAGAGGCATAGAACATGTGACTTGTATGGTAAGCTTTGTGTACATGAAAAAGTATGCAGGAAGTTTCATGTACATACATGTACATATGTGCAGAAAGTACAAAACGCATCAATTGGTACACACATCCAAAATACCGTTTTACAAGCTCCTTGGTACAGTAATGTACTGTACATGTATCAGAATTAGCTCTGCATACATATCCACAAATATGAGGAATTCCTAGTATTACCATGCAGTTACATACATGTATATCATGTAACTCCATGTAATTTTAGCAGACTATAATAAAAATTAATGCCTCAGAGGTAAATTACATTGATACATATTAGGTCTACATATACTGAATAGTATAGAGTGGTGAAGTGTGATGTCATAAATGATGTCATAAACATTTTTTTAGAATTTTCAAATTTGGACTTCATTTTCAGAAAGAGCATAACAAATAATGTCCAAATACCGAAAATCAAAGGAATAGGTTACGTATTGGCTGAGATATACCCATCCGAATGATTTTTTTGGTCAATGGGCAATCAGTGTTATAGTGCACTGGTTCCTAAATAAAGGAACCAGTGCATTATAACACTGATTGCCCATTGAAGTAAAATTCATTCGGATGGGCATATCTCAGCCAATACGTAACCTATTCCTTTGATTTTCGGTATTTGGACATTATTTGTTATGCTCTTTCTGAAAATGAAGTCCAAATTTGAAAATTCTAAAAAAGTGTTTTTATGACGTCATGGCTTCTGTACTCTATAGGCATCCAAAATAGTATACCAGCTCATCTTAGGTGCATGCACATGTACATGTATGTATTTGTTAGTTCACATACATGTAGGTACATAGGCCTACTGTACATAGTCACATAGTGACATGTACATGTATGGTAATCTCTGCTTTCAGTAATCTCTGCTTTCATGTACATGGCCAGAATAAAATACATTACAAAAATCATTGATATGTATTTTGTACATGTGTACATGCATTCAAAATACCACTTTACCGACTCCTTGTATGTATGGTAACTTATGCATATGTACCATGTATGGTTTGGTACTGCATGTACATGTACGTACACTGTACGATGCAGGCCTGCCTGTACACTATACCGTGACTATACAGTGACCTACCTTTATCACACATACTCAACACTACAATAGCATGTCTATGGCAGCTTGTGTTTAGATTAACATGAACGAGACCACGTAGACTATGGTAAAAATGGATCATTAAGTTCAACTACAGTGTATTATACTTATAGCAGTGAATACAAAATAAAATACATAATTTCGATACATAGGGTCACAGTTAATTTATCTCCTGTAATGCCTGAAATTGATGGTAAGCTCTCTGCACATGTTGCCAATCTCAGAGTGGTAAGACTAAGAGGTTAGAAAGGTGGTACGTTGACCCCCACCCCCCAAAAAGCAGTACAATCTTGATTTTAAAATACAACTAATGAAAGTAAGTACACTGTCCAGAAAATATATTTATTTACTTAGATTCATGTTTTTTCTTGGGAACAAGTACATGATATAAATCGCAGACATTATTAATATTATGTATGGCAGCAAACAAGCTGAATTGCACATGCTAAACAATTCAATTCAATCAAAACAAATCAATGTAATTGATATAAACACAAACCATATTTGCAAAGTTTAAATTACATATACTGTACATGTAGGACACACCGACACAGTTACAGTATATTGTTCAAATCGCAATCAAAACATAGGCCTACAATTATACATGTACACAGTTCTATCTATGTGTGTCTGAAATAACAATCACTTTACATGTGCTAGTATAGAATGGCTATAATATTGTGCTTAGAAAATAACACCAAACCTTACATTGTACTTGACTACATACAAGTATAGTTATTTAGTAATGTACATGTTAAAATATATAGCAATCTAGGCTAAATCTTGTTAATTTATTGACAATCGTTTTAGTGTCTTGTACATGTAGTAAACCATACATTCGTGGTGCATTTCTCACACATACACATACACGTAGGTGCATACAATATTGCATGAAAAGTATTGCGCAAGTAGTTGGCCTGCAAAAGTGCAACTACATGTACTGTACACTGTAAACAGTTCTGGTAGTAACTCCATCCTTACAAGGCAAGGCCTATTCATCCTATTCAGCCATTTGTGTGTTCTACCAGGCAGTCTCACTAGGTTAAACAAAAGACTTGCCTGTGGCAGGGGGTTTATTAGGGACAATGGCCACTTGTGGTCAATTTCAATGATGACCACATCATTTGGTTAAAGGAGGAGGACAATCAAACTTGGTACCCTACCCCTCACAATTCCAAGCCATACCAAAGCCATTGAATCAGAACACACTTGGTAAGAAGGGGGCTGCAAAGGGTTCAACAATTATGGATTTAATCACTGGTTTTACCTCAATCACTTCATTAGCCCAAAGAGAAAAATTTAACTTTTAAAAATTATTGTTGCTGAATGCTACCTTGGACAGAAATTGCCTGCATGAGATCTGGGCCCTGTTGCAGAAAGAGTTGCAATAGATTGTAAAGTTGCAATTAAATGCAATTAAATGTAACTCAGAAAATGTGCACATTCAAACCCTGACTTGCAATTAATTGCAACTTCACAATCAACTGCGATTATTTCTGCAATGAGGCCCTGGTATATGGAATGCACCATCAAAGATCTGGAAGGGGCCAAAGACAAATCACATACTGCTCAGATTTGCCCGCCATTGGCAGGAAGTTGTGTGATGATACAAACTAATAATATAATCAACTTAATTCAGTACATTTTTTTTCATTATTCAGAAGTATACAAACATGTACATTTCATTGTTAAAATTGAAATGTTGGTTGATATTCTCAACTACTTTGAAAATGTAGAGAATCTTCACATCAACACAAACAAGTGTTTCAATGTTCATCACCATCTTTCACAGCTATATATTTGTGACAAAGTAAAAAATTATATATTTGTTACAAGAACAAACAAATTAATTTTATAACCAGACAAGGTTTCCCACAGGTAATAAATCTTCACACAGTTTTAAAGAAACACCCAGGATCATGACTACATAATTCTAAACAGACTTATGAAATGAAGTCTCTGTATCTCTGGCAATATATCTCTTCCCATTTCAAATGAAACTGGGTTAAATTATTTTACACCCCAGGCACTTTTTACAGTCTCCTTGTACAGACATTTGACAAAGTTTGAAGCATGACAAAACAAAAGTAGAGAGGGGAGTATGGCACCCTGGTAATTGTTTGGTAGTGATGGAGATTAAGGGGATGGGGATGGGGGGGGGGGGGGGGGGGGGGGCTCCTTGGCCGAGACCCCCAATCATCCCCCCACCTCAGGCCTTTATCGTTTTGCTTGTTAGATTTCATATTGGCGGTTTAAAGGGACTTAGCAACATTGTCCAAATCCTCAAAATAAAATTTTCATTCTAGCGGTTCCCTCATACGTTGTTGTATTTGTATTAACAATAAAATCATGGGACAGGTTTCGGTTTTTCAAATTTCCCTTTCGTTACAAAGATATGTACAATCGAAGTATTCAGATAAGAAAAACTCTCCCGGAGTTTTTCATACCGTGTATAAAGTGAGTGCAGTGAGTTACTGAATATCACTTTGCATTTTTGCTCATAACTTGGCCATGCAATGTCCATTTGACTTGAAATTTTCACACAATGCCCTGTGGACATATGAGATAACAACAATATACATTGCATCAACCATTCATCACTTTTTGCACA
>JBAMJV010001352.1:0-277029 GCA_037951105.1 Echinarachnius parma | reverse complement strand
GTGAATCACTGTATAAAGTGTACATTAGCTGTGCACACTAAAATAAAAGTTACGATTAAGGCTGTATGCATGACAAACATACATTAAACGATTGCTCAAATGATGAGTGGTAATATAATATCTGATTGATGATTGCAATATCGGATCATTTGCGATTCCTAAAAAACATTCATACAGCGCTCTTGTCCATGTTCTTAAGAGGGTTGAATATTAATGAAACACACTGGCCCAATCCTGCATATCCCAACAGCTTAATAATTAGTTTAATTCGAACCCTCCGTTTAATTGGAATGTCTCGTATTGTTCCAGTTGTGTGTGTTACAGTATTTTATTGTAAAGTGCTAAGAGATAATGGTTAATCTTATATCAGCTATATTTATCGAGAATATAATTACGAAGTCATTGTTTTACTTATTGTGTACATTATGTAAGGCTACAATAATATTGATACAATCAAATGGCAGCCAATGAAAACATCACACCGTGGCATCATACTTGTTTTAAAATACGTTTTTTACTTTTTAACTACGGAAATGCTGTTAAATAAAAACTTTATAACATCATCTGTTTAACAGTATAATATTTCAGTGAACATGCGCTTGTTATCGGTGCTATATTATATATAATGAACATGCCTATAAGTTGTATCATCTTATACATATAGTAACTAAAAACACATTGCGATATTACAAAAAATAATCGAATTTTCTCTTCTGCCCATACCAAAGAGAAGTTTATTACCCTGGGGTATTTGGAGTAGGGTTGGGATACGGTCGCTTAAAAGTTAGGCGAAATATATTAATTGTTTTTCAATTTAATTTTCGGAGGGGTAAGGCGCTATTGTGAGATAAATCATTTAATAAAATGAGCCAATGTATTACATAAAGGTGACATTTTATACTATCATTCTAAGCATCTTTATTTGGTATATTAAAGGGATAGTTGAGTTCTGGTAAGGAGAGTGCAGTTTTGGTAAAACTGAAATTTAGTAACCAAAACCTGCATCATTACATTACAAACTAATAGTTACTAGAAAGGAACACAAAATAACAAATGACTTAGTAAAGATCATGTTTTCATTTAAAAAGAGCCGTTAAAACGTAAAAGGGTGCTCTCTAAAACACTCATCGGTTTCAACCGTTTTTAATAAAATATGTGGCATGTGATGTTTTGTTGAAATAGTGATTAGATAGAGAAATACCAACAACTATTTAAATACCTTTTATGTAACTTTTGAAAAGAGAAGCATTTTTTTGAATTTTTAACGGCTGTTCAAAATTATCGAATAAGTGTGGGGCCCCACATTTATTACAAATGCTATGTTTATGGATATTTCAGCCGTTTCCGACCGATTTTGATCAAATAAAGTTTATTCTGTCATTAAAATATTGTGCTCTTTCAAATTTTAACACTCAGTTTTTCATTATCTCACAAAAAATAAATTGTATGTAGCGCCCTCTCTACCAAAACTCACTATCCCTTTAAGATGTCAAACGGTGTGTGCTTCGGTATTTGTTAATATAAAGGTGCAAATGTGCGCATATAAAAGGTGCTGCCAGTCTGGCAAAAAAGGGTGCAGAATTTACCCTCCTTTCTTTCGTGTGTACAAGCTTATCCAGTTCGTATGTACAAGTGCCTCTTTTTTGGTGGTGGACACAGGATTTTCCAGGGGGGGCCCAAAAAAAACAAATGATGGATGACCCCACGACGCGAGGGAGCGAAGCGACCGAAGGGGGGGGGGGGGGGGGGGGAGGGTGTCCCCCCCTCCAACGGTGTGGAGCTTTTGCAATTTTTATGATAAAATGGTGGGATTTGGTGCATACTTTGCTGGGTATTTTTTGTATCCATCTTTGCCTTTTCTTTACCATTCATCCGAATTAAAAGGAGAGAGAATAAAGGATATCAGAAACAAAAAATGTTTTCCCCCGTTTAAATTTCTATAAAACAAAACAATACAGTAGACATACAAGTAACACCAACTAAGCCTGGCATAACCATGGGCGGCGGAATTTTTTTTTTTTATTGGGGTGGCTAATATTTTTAGTAACCAATAAGCCAGTTCGTAATTACAATCTGCGCATGCGCGTAATTAACCGATCCAAACTTCCAGGTCACGCATCTGCAGGTTAGGTAGTTAGGGCTCCACAAAGTCATGCAGAATCGGAGATGCAGGCAGTGGCGTAGCGAGGGTCAAGGGATTGGGGGCACAACTGCGAGGGAGCGAAGCGACCAAGCCCGAGGGCGCGTAGCGCCCGAGGGGGGGGGGGGGGGGGGGGGGGGGGGGGGGGGGGTTGTGGGAGGGGGGTTCACCCCCTGGTGGATAAATTTTGAAATTGGTGTTTAAAATATCACTGTAGAAGTATGGTCATTAATTGTGTTTATCATTGTCTTTATGGGTGTTAAAATTGTATATAATAATGAACCTACTCGTAACGTATTTTAAACGGAAAACCTGGAAAGATTGAGCCTTGCATGAGATGGATCCACGTGATCCTGTATACTATAGAGCCATCGATATAGTCCTAGGACATTGAGCTCCAATGAAACTTAGCCAAAAGTGGAGGGGAGACATTGCGAAGGAAGCGAGAGCTGACCCGATTGGGGAGGTGTGGGAGGGGGTGTCACCCCCTCCCACAGAAGGGGAGCTTTCGTGTTTTGGGGCGTGAAATTGAGCGATTTGGTGCACACCGAAGATAGATATTTCACATAATATAAGTATATAAGTATGGAACTAAACATACTTAATGGCAAAGGGATGGGGACAATCTCCTCCTCTTTTTAATGTGGGGACACTATATTTTGATTTGCGTTCAGCGCATATGGCCCGAATTTACTGAAAGATATATTATTTCAAATTATACTATTTTCTGTGACGGTGTGCTATAGAAGAGAGTTTAATACATTTTGTTTGAGGTGTGCGTTTGAGAAATTACACTCCCCCAACACATTTCGAAAGGTGAGTTTCCGCAACCGAAATGAAACTTGAAATATGTGAAACATTATATGCAAATATATATGCAAAAATTGAGATTTACAGTCCTTTTTCAAACTAAAAAAAACACAGCTATTTTGAAGATTAATTATTGATAAATATGTCTTTCCCCTCTTTGGCATTATATCACTCAATTTTTTTCTTCCTCATTTTCGGAATTATTGGGGGGGGGGGGGCGAAACGATATGCTCGGGTCCCTTGAATTAGTTTCAGTAGGCCTATGCTCAACTGATGCAGATATCGACTCTGGAGAAGATGACTGGTGCTCATTCAATCATGATCATCAACAATATGCCTAGATATGCATTATGAATTAATGGCACGGGTGCATTTGGAGTGAAGAAATTAGTAAAGGAAGTTTGTCTTTACCTATACATTTAGAACTAATTAGTGCAGCTATGCGCCTTTATATCCTGCATGAGGGCGTCAAATGGTCAAAATTATCTATAAAAGCGGAGACAGATTCAAGATCCTAAAAAGGCCCTTGGTATGATGGACGATTTACCATGCGCTAGGAAATTCGTTAGGCCTATACACGCTCTATGTCTTATGAAGTGCGGTGAGCGTCGATCCTCCCGCACGGGACTGAACATTTGCATAAGGCGCTATATTGGAAGGATTCTTCAAACTGATATAGGTGCGATATTGCTAGTACTAGGGAACGACTATTATGTTCTTCTGTATTATCTTTGATAACATGATTATCATCACACATTAAATAAAAACATGATAATAATGATTGAAAATAGACACATTTGGCTTAATGTCGGTCGTCATTTAATTTTTTTTTTTTTTTGCCAAACGATTAGGGGGCACGTGCCCCCCCCCCCCCCCCCGTAGCTACGCACTGGATGCAGGGGGGCGCCAGGTTATTTTCTAAGCGGGGCGAAGGTGTATACTTTGAGGGCGCGAAGCGCCCGAGCGCCGGAGCGAAGCCAGCGAGGGGAAGGGTGTGGGAGGGGGGTGTCCCCCCTCTCACACCAGAGAGCTTTGCCAATAGTTACACTAGAATGGAGCAGTCTGGTGCATATCGGAGGTGAAATTCTTAAGTTTTCAAATGATAGAAAAACAGTGAATAGTCTTCAATTTTTTTAATTTGCATAAATATGAATAATGCGAGCGAGCAGAGCGAGTTTGAAAATTTTAGTAATTTAACATCGGAAATTGCCATTTGTTTCAATATTATTGTATGGGTATATTCGTGTTATGTGCTATGATAATGCGTTTTGAAGGGTAATGTATAAACACCCGAGGTTGTAGAATATATACGAATGCGAGCGGAGCGAGCTTGAAAATTTTAGCAATTTAAAATTGGAAATTGCCATTTATTTCAATATTATTGTATGGGTATATTCGTGTTATGTGTTATAATATTGCGTTTTGAAGGGTAATATATAAACACCCGAGGTTGTAGTAAGCAAATAATTACCGTTGGTGAAGGTGATGGGACAAAATATCACATCCGAGGCGAGCTGGATGTAGCTATCTTTCCGAAGCGAAGCTGAGGAAAGATAGCGTATACATTCAGATCGCCGAGGAAGTGATAGTTTGCCATCGCCTGAAACCAAAAGGTGATTATTTGCTTTATATTCCACATCGTACTTCTAGATCTAGTAGTAGTAGTCTAAGCAGGTCTAGCCCTAGTCTAACTTCTAAGTACTGTTACTAGTAATAGGTTTGATCTACTTACCAATGTTCAATGTTATTCCAATTTTGGTAACAGGGTAACTCCATGACAATTCCATCATATTATAACAGTTCAAAAGTCAACGTAACTCCTTGGAAATTCCGAAAGCTAAAACGCGAAATGTAAACTCCCCCAAAACAGTTCAAAAGTCAACAAACGCGAAAATAGAGTCTCCCCGAGCGGCTTAGGCTTAGCGCTTTCAAGTCCATGGCAGACAGTTCGTCAAAATGTATGCTTCCAGCATCGCAATAATCTTGGCATACCCTCAGGCTGAACCTAAGTTGTTGCTTTATATTTTACTTTCACTCTCAAGCACAAAAGTGTCCATTTCAGCTTCGTTAAAGAGCTCAAATCTTACGTCTGTGGCCGCCATTTTAGTAGAGCAACAGAACGAGCAATTAACAGCAAACGGTGTAATGGTACGATACACGTACCGTGCATAGCGTATGCATGCAGTGCGGTGGCAGTGCAGTGTATCGCGCCACGTCATTTGGTACGAAATTTGAGTGGCCACACACGAGCTCCACAGTCAATTCAATGCAACCGCGGGGTGTAGATAGTACGTTACCAGTTATCTAGTGAGTGCAACGCACTTTCACCCAAGATATCTACACAGTGTAACGAAGTTTTCTTCTCCCATCAATGATGGGCGAAACTATGTTTCATCACGTGATTAACTTTTGACCAATCGTAGAGCAAGATTCTTAGTATGTGGAATATAAAATATTATATACGAATGCGAGCAGGCTGCGCTGCGCTGCACGCCGAAAAAACAAACAAACAAACAAACAAAAATATGTGTTGCCATTGTACTGCACACGACCGGCCCTTTCCGTATACGGTATTTTTCATCGAATTTTCTGTTGGTTTTTCCTTCTCTCTTCTTGCTCGAACCCTACTTTTAACCAATCAGGAGTGCCATATATGTCTGCAGAAATGTATCTTGTTACACACAAATACTAAGTATCCTTTTATTGAAAGTATATTTTGCTTAAGAAAAAATAATAATAATCAAAGGTAGGGGTAGGGATGACCAGGAATGTATGGACAGTGTCTTTAGTATTTTTTAATTTTTTTTTAGCTGTGGTGGGGAGGGGGGGGGGGGGGGGGCAGTCGTAGCAAATTTTCGAAGCCTAGACCAAAAATGTTCGACATTTTCGAGGCCAAGACCACGGTTTTTTCGACATTTTCGAGGCCAAGACCACGGTTTTTCGCACTTTTCGAGGCCGAGACTACGGTTTTTCGCACTTTTCGAGGCCGAGACCACGGTTTTTCGCACTTTTTGAGGCCGAGACCATCGAAAATGACGGTCGAGACCGCTAAAATTTGGTCTCGATACCATTTACAATTTGAAAAGGGGAGGGGGGGGGGTTCAAACCCCCCAAAACAGTCATTTTGGGGTCAAAGGGGGGGGGGGGGGGGGGTTAACCCCCAACCCCCCCTGGGTACGCCTATGCATACAGCAAGGGATCAAGAACCAGAAGCACGATACAAACTTTGTAAATGTCTCATTAGCCTTTGTTAGCGCCTGTGTTGCGATCTGACTTATTTTAATTAGTCAATTGTTTCTTGTCGTACATTTCGAGTACTAGTAGCGTTATCCTAAAGGAGACGGCTAACTTCAGCACTAAGCTGAGTGAATGAGTACGGACAAATTGATGTCTGCAAAAAGTAGACGATATGTTTGTATGCACATTATATGTTTTATTGGTTTTATCCGTTAGAACAAAAACATTATATTATCAAATAACATCTTTAAATTAACCGAATCATTTACAAAAATGAAATATATAAGTAAAAATATTCGTTGTGATGTCATTTTCATATATGATGGTGGTTATATAACTGTGTTCAAAATATTGATATATATTACAGGCTTAGGTGTGGGGATGCACCCCCCCCCCCCCCCCCCCCTGGAGTTTTGAAAAGGCCATAATTCGGGCAAACGCACCTGAAATGCGGGCAAAATCACGGAGGAAAATGTCTCATATTCGGGAAAAATCGTGTTATGTTATGTTAGATTCAACTATTGGAAAATCACGTCATTGCCATCGGGCATCAGATGCAAGACCTTTTATTATGCTTGTCAGGTGAAAAATTCTAAAGTTATTCACAGTGAAAATAAAAGGGAAAAAAAAATGTAAAGCCTGATAGCACACCAATTACAAGTCATAATAGAAGTTTTACTCGTAATGTTAAATAAATCAGAATTTAACAGTATAAAGAATTACTATTAAAATTCGTAGCTATAGAATACATGTATTTTCAAGAAAAATATTGAAAGTTAAAACGTTTTCCATTTGGCAAGGATTTTATTTCTATAGATAATAGATTTTCCGATATTGTACATCTAAGCGACCTTTCAAACAGAATGTGCCAAATTTTATCTTTATAATTGTGCAGTATTCAACATAATCAACACTGATCAACTTGATCAATAGGCACATATACGTTTCAATTTGGCACATTCTCTTTGAGACCTATCTTGAAACAATAGTTTGACATTTACAACAGTTGGAAAAGTTTTATGAATTGGGGCCTAGATGATGCACGGTTAGGTCGGATGTGAGTGATAGGCAGGCAGCATCTATGGTCGGGTAGCCGTTAAGATTATTGCTTATAAATAATTATTACTTTGGCATAAAGGTACACTTGAGTATTTGTACTTCCCCCCCAAAAAAGGGATTTGGTTGGTTTTAATTCCATTGAATAAAACATGTGAAATGATAATCATTCTCTTTCAAATGCTTTCATAGTTGTAAAATTTGATGTCAAAGTATTTTATTTATATATCGTCTTGCCAGGCGATATCTTGACACTTACAACAAATAAAAGGCTAATACAACTCTTTCAAAACATTTCAAAAGAGGTTCTTAAATAGTTGTTGATGATATCTATATTTAATTATTATTTTAACAAAACATAACATGCATAATTTTGCATGAAAATGGTTGAAACCAATTATTTTTTTAGAGAGCGCCCTCTTGAGTTGTAATGCTCTTTTTGAATGATAACAGGGTTTTTACTTAGTCGTTTGTAATTGTGTATACCTTTCGAGCATGGTGGAACTATATCTATTAGTTTTTTACTGTAATGGTGCAGGTTTTGGTAACTAAAATTCAGTTTGACCAATACTCAACTATCCCTTTAATTCCACTTCCTATGGAGCATTCAAGTCAGATGCGAATTCGAATCATACTGGGTGCCCATGATGTTTTTAGAGCATTTTCAAGATCATGTTAATTATCTTGATTAAACGTCTTACTGAAGTACACAATATGCGGGACACATGTGCATAGCCTATGTAGATTCAAACAACATCTTGATCGCAAGGCACGCATCCTTCATATCATATTATCTGGAGACCATAGGTCTATACAAATTGGCTGACTTAGTATTGAAACAAAACAAACTCAATTGCTTAACCAATGTGTACAGCGCCGAAAAAAAGCCTTACAAAATCCTAGATGGCTAGCAGCAGGCCAAATTTGTATTTGTTGTGCACTACCCTGTATTTGTGTAACCATGGTAACAAGAGCCGATTTAGGCAAAAATATACCAATTCACCGATGATTTATTAATAAATCTTAAAATTAGCAGGTAAAGGGTGTCATTTCACACGGGATTTGATTTCCTTCATGTTCACGTGAAAATGAGTGTGCATAATGCGGCTTGTAGTTGCCAGATATATGACTTACTGTATTTATATTGTTGTTGTTACTGTGGTTACAAATGTACACGGTGGTACAAAAAGTTACTTTACGATCAACAGAATAGCTTATTCAAAATTTCCTTCGAAACCTGAAACGAATTAACATGTAGTCCAGCTAATGTGTTGTTCCCAATCATTATACCGAAATAATGTATCATCTAACGTAATCATATTAAAAACATAATCATCCAGATATGGTTAGTCCAACTGTAAGGACGTGCGCCTCCCATTCGAATATTGCATGTGAATGTACAGTATACTTTACAATAAGTCAGGTAGATTCCGAGCATGTGTAATTCAGTAAGGCATTGCACAGTTGCAACCCTCCGCCCACGAGTTAAAGTGGGTACTAGAAGGTAAAGAATTAGGTACCTTCAGACTTCATGTGCGCGCATAATGCGCATCTTGCTGGAATGTTCAGTGGGGGTGTAGAAAGTGCACTTTACATGATCATGATGATGGATTTATTGTACTTACAGTGAAATTACCGATACTAAATACACTATTTTCATGAATTGCAAAGTGATGGCGGCATACTTATGATATAACATTAACAAACTGAAGGTTTTGTTAATAATGGGAAGAAACAATAGGTCATAATTTCCGAGCATTTCTTGACTAAAGTCCTAAAACATGAATTACATTTGTTGGGGAACCCTGTACAATGTTTGAAATCGTACAGAATTGCAGTATTTGTCGGTGCTTCCACCCCCCCCCCCCCCCCCCTTTGACCCTGAAATGGCTGATTTTGAAAGTTTGAACCCCCACCCCCCTTTTCAAATTTTAGCCGGTCTCGACCGTCTAAAACCTGGTCTCGACCGACTAAATCCTGGTCTCGACCGACTAAAACCCGGTGTCGGTCCCAAAATTGTTCGAAGAAACCGGTATCGGGCTCGACAATTTTCAAAGTACTTGGACTCGGCTTCCAATTTTTTTGACGGACACCCCCCCCCCCCCCCCCCCCCCCCACTGAGAGGGGTTTTCAACTTTGAAGGTACTTGGTCTCGGCTTGGATTTTTTACAAAATAACCCCCCCCCCCCCTTTAAAAAATCCTGGGTACGCCACTGCTGGTGAGTAACGATCTTTTACACGTGTTGTTCCTATACCATATGCGTATTTTGTCATAATTTCACATCAGCATAAATAGTTAGGGCTCGTGGAGTAAATGGTTGATTACGAAGGTTGGTTCTTTATGACTATATTCTGGGTCCATTACTTTTCTTATTATTCATAAACGATATTGCTCACATATTTTGTTTGCGCTGCCCCAGCTAGCCACCTGACGTTGGGCCGATGTCGGAATTTGGTTGCCGGATGTCGGCATATTGCCGTTGGCTCGAGGTTAAAATGTCCGCCAGCCCAACATCGTCACGACGTCATTTTTGTGATATATTGGCATAACGTCATTTTCCGACAATGGCCCAACATCCGGCAACCAAATTCCGACATCGGCCCAACGTCAGGTGGCTAGCTGGGGCGATACATTCTTAAACACGCAATCTCTATAGGAATTCCTTCGCACAAACAGTGAAAAGTTTTGTCGTCGAGAGTCGAGCGTCGAGCGGCGACGTCATCAAAAGTAAGAATTTGTGCTTATTTTGTAAGCCAAGACAAAATCATTTAAATAGAATACGGCTAAGTACAACAAGTACGTTTTCTTACATAAACAAAACTGCTAAGGCAACTTGCTTTATACTGTAAGAAAATGTTCTTAAAAGTTTATGGAATACGGCTTATGGCATCAGCTTACGTAAGCAATTTTTCTTAGTCAACTTGCTTATTATAAGCAAATTTTCTTAAAAGATTATAGAATACAGGCCCTGCCGTATATTTGCGAATATGAATCGCAACAACGAGCTAGCTGCCGTGCAACAAAATGCAATCTTAGGTGGTCCTATAGGCGCACGCGCGGTTGGCAGGGACTCTCTAAACGTGTACATTCGAAATAAGCACCCCCCCCTTCCCCGTATGTGCCATTTGGTAGCGTTATCTGAACTAACGCGCCCTAACGCTCCCAACGCACCCTTTCGGCAAAACGTGGGGGGGGGGGGGGGGGGCTTTGGACGAATGGTTGCTTTCCAGTCACGACACGATGCGACGCTACCCACCCTTTCGGCACAAGCCGCTTCAGCCAACTACCGATACTGTGCCCGCTTAGCCCTAGCTAGCCACCCCGATCGCCAGCGCCTGCGGGCCCGGGGCGGCCCGCGATGCTCGCCTAGCAGTACACGTTGAGATGGCTAGCTGTAGTGATTTTATTACCGGGCTGCTATTGGTTCAGGGGTGACTTACTTTTTGTGTTAGGTTTAGTTTACATATTAGTTCAAGAGAGACTTACCATTTGTTTTAGGTGTCCCTTGTAATTTGTATCCATATTTCAAATAATTAATTAGGTTCATTTTCAAATCATACGGTATATTGATGAATACTACATGTCACAGTTATATAATTTACGTATGCAACATGGCCAAGCCTCAAGCTTACAGAGATAAGCAAGCTATATAGGTGGCTTAGATTTAAGACAAAAATCTTACGCTGATATGTTTATGAAATACTAAAGCTTGTTTAAGCAATTTAGCTTAAAACGAGTTAAGCAAATTTGCTTATAATAAGCAAAAAATCTTAGCAAAATAGCCACCGAAATGTACGTCTAAAATTTAAGCAAATTTGCTCACGGGGAGATTTAAGCAAAAATGCTTAGATCTAAGCATTTCTTTTAGATCTGATCATTTTGGCTTATAATAAGCAAGATTTATTGCTTAAATGTGTTTATGGAATACAGGCCCTGCATCTGTGTATTTCCCGCAAAATTTAGCCCTTTTGCGACAAATCGTGCTGCTACAGTGTCGTGGTCGCAGATCGCGCTCGTGCGATCGTCTTTTTGCGAAATTGGGGTATTTATTAATCGAATCATGTATTTCGGAGGTAGAAAACTGTCTACTAGAAGTCCAAAAATTAGAAATTAGGTAAGTACAATTATCATTTGTTCATTTTGGGGGATTTGTATCATCCTACCAGGGAACGTCAAGGCTTTTGAATGCAAGTCTGCCAGGCGCCATGCTTCGCACGGCGCCTGGTTAGGTGCAATGTTACCACCCATTTTTAATGATCACTTTTGTTTAAATTCTGAAATACACTTACTAAATACCCGGAATAGAGATGATTTCTACTTACCAAGATTCCGTTCTGCTTTTATGAAACATAAATCAATTATATTTCAAGGAGTTGTAATGTGGAACTCACTAAACAATTTATTAAAGGGTGAAAAGAGCTACAACCTTTAAACAAAAATACATAAACAAGCGATGCTCGAAACTTACTGAATCCACACAATCAGCATTGTAAAAAATAAGGATTATATTTTATATACAAACTCAAATAGGCCATTTTTGGAAAAGTGAAACTTTTTTGGAAAAAATGAAGTTTGTTTTGTCAGTAGTTTTATTCCATTATTGGAAAGATCAATGTTCAAGGTTTTATGAGATATGTGTTTTATATTGAATTTTGAAAATGTCTTACTCATTTGCATAAATTTACATATTTCAATATTGAAATAAAAATCATAACTAAAAAAATAATCAAGCTAGCTTATTCCTCTCTCCTGTACATGTTGATACTAACTTTGTGACAATTTAACTTCATGTTACTATCTAAATCTAATATTGGTAAAATTCCCATTTCCATTCACATTGTACATGTCACACACGTGACCACCACAAAATGTCACCCACGTGACCCAGACATCCCCACATAATAACATACATTACAAAACAACTGTTTAAGATAATTTATATTTTTTACCATTTTCTTACTAACAAATAAATATAAGTTGTCTGATACTAATATGAACACTTAAGCTTTTCATATCTCACAGGATTTCGAGTTTAATGAGTTTAATTTGTTTTCTTCAAAAATGCTCCCGTGCAAAGTCACACACGTGACCAATGCCATTTGACCTCTGTCCTTGGGTAACGTAATCCTAATAAAATATTTTGTGTTACACTTGAAAGACTTCAACATATGCAAGTTATAATTATGAAGTTCACATCATCATACCTCCTACACTTACTAAAATATAAGCATCCTATTTCAAAGAAATTCCTATTTTAGGTCACACACGTGACCAAGAATGGCCCAAATGATATTTCTCTTTCTTTGTGTACAGTGTGTATAGACGCTTTTAGTTATAGTTTAGTTGTTTTAGTTAGAATGTAAGTTATTTGATGTGTTGTTTTAGTTTTTAGTTTTAGGGGCTGCTAATATGCAAGTTTCTACTTTATAGCAACCCCGGCATATGTACATGGATATTTTTAGGACTCACCATTATGGTATGTACATTATTATATTTTATGAATACCGAATAAATGGTAATTGAATTGAAATTTAATTTATTCAACATTCAAACTATCCATACATCTAAATGTTATTATTCTAGGGGTATAGAAATCTTTGATATCCAGAGCAAATACTTTAAGGAATGATCGCTCATCAAACTATCGTGTAAAACACCACTTTTGATTACTTTCTTATTATTATTAAAAATTATCAATGAGGGTTGTGAATCTGTGAATTGAATAGTCATTTATACTGGTTCATTGACGTCCAACTGTTTGAGAGCATTCATGCAATTTGAATTTAAATTCAAACATTTCATACTAATGTTTGACAAGGGTTGAGTTAATGATATCACCAACTAAAATAGTTTCACATGCGAAACTATCAACAAATATATTTAAAATCCAATATTCAAATTCCTGTGGATGGAGGTCTATACCAAGAATTATATAAATGATTTAGAGTGTTTCAATGTAATAGATGTATCAATAATACCCTCTCGTCCATTCAAACACTCATTTTCAATTTTTTACAATAATATAAGTAAATAGTTTTATGAATATATACAGCGAATCCTCCGCCATGTCGTTTTCTATCCATTCACATCAAAGAGTAAAACGAGATTTCAAGGTTCGTTCCCATAAAAAGAAGAATTTAAATTAGATTAAATCAGTGCATATCGTGACAAATTATTTATAAATGTGTGCAAGCAAGCTATTTAGATTGAGCCGAGCTATTTTTAAGCCTTACCACTCAGTTCAGTATAAGTGAAATTATCCATATTTAGTGCTATTAACGGTTCAGAAGCATTCTTTGTTATCTAATGCAGACACATTTTAAAATACAAAGGATACATTTTTAAAGGTACACTGATTACACTGCCAATAATAAAGATGTACTGATTGACCATCATACGTACCTTGTATGTGTTCGAGAATATCGATGCAGGATATATGTAGCTAATATTTACAATTAATATAAACATTAAGCCCATTTGCTTATATTTCACAGGTTTTAAAAAAGATGCGCAAGTGTATTTACGACGTTTAGCTTCCATTCAAATGCACTAAACAAAACAAAAATTTGAATCAAGGAAACAAAACGGGATTGACTTTTTCAAAAAGTCATTTAAAAAACGGGATAATATCTGCAAAACGAAAAAGAATCCGTATGGTGGAACCACGCCCGTGCTTTATATAATACAGTGTTTTAAAATTACTCATCATCATGTAATTATAATGAACCAAATAATCAAAAAGATTATTTAAAGAAGAGTATCATTATGATATACTAACATTACCCCAATGAAAAGGGTGGATTATCTAGCTAGTATAAACTATCTAATATGTAACACGTTACAACATAACTGAAGTTTCATCAAAACATAATCTCGACAATTAACCCCCCACGAGTGTACGTTTTTATGTTTTTGGTGTTATTGTTATCGCTTGAAAACAAAACTTTAAGAAAGATTTCAAATCGTAATGCTGACCAATTATTTCAAAATTTCTGTCCAAAAGATTCCAAGACTTACTTACATAAATATAGACTGAAGAGACTGCCAAGCGCACCGCTCAATTATTTATGGTTAGTGATTCCTCTTCATTCATTGATAAATTTGATTTCCCTGTAAAGAAATGTAGAAGAAAAATATAAGCAAAACCAAACTTAGACTAAGCCAGCTTCGCATATATGATTAGTTTTGTGTTTCATCTTATGCAATGGGCCTGCAATGACCAGTGGCGTAGCTACGGGCGGGGGAGGGGTGGGGGGGGGGGGGGGGGGGGGCGGAGGGGAGCATATGCCCCATTAATTTTCACAAAACAATGAACAACATAAAAGGGCCATTTTGGAAAAGCGGAGAAAGTTGTGCCCCCCTAAACAAAATATTAGAAAAACGCTAAATCCACCTAAATCAATAGTTTGCAATCCTACTATCAAACATAAAATCTCAAAACACATACCGTGGGAGCAAAGACTTGTATAAATGAGGGAGTAAACGACTCAAAAAGCGCTTAGAGCCGATCATCAATCATATTAGGCGCTATACAAATGTAAGAATCAATAAAATATTTGTTTATACGACAGACAGGAAAACCCCATGGGGATGAATAGATAAGCAATAGATAAGTAACGATAAGCAGAACAAACAGAACAAAACAGAGCCTTCATCGAACGTATCCCTTTTGTTCACATTCGAATGGAGGAGTTTACCCGCAATCCAAATATTAACCTGGGTGTTCAAATGTCATTAAAATCGCATGATTTTACATTTCTATTTTGAAGTGTTATACTTCTATTTCATATCTTCTGTCTTTGTCCGATATCGCTGACCTTTATCTTTACATTTATAGTCAGGTTCGCTATGTCCAAATTTTAGGCTTCGTGAACTTTTTATGGGAATTTGCAAACGTATACATTTTTGGAATCTGTATAGTATAAGGAATCAGAAAACCAATGTTTACAATTTGCCGGAAGCATGCATGGCGGCCATCTTGGATTTTCAAAATGGCCGCTTAACAATTGGTGTTTCTCAATATTTCAGCTTCCAGGCGGCCTAGAGTCATGATTTTAACGGCTAAACATATATTTTCAGAGATGGGGAAGACAGTGGTATAATGTAAAGTAAGATAAACATAACCACAAAGCGGCCATCTTGGATTTTCAAAATGGCCGCCATGAAAATCAGCGTTTTTCAATATCTCAGCATCCAAGTGGCTTAGAGTCATGATTTTAATGGCTTACATACATTTTCCGGGATGAGGAAGCCAGTGGTACAATGTAAAATGAGCTAAACATAACCACAAAGTGGCCATCTTGGATTTTCAAAATGACCGCTTTGAAAACCATATATTTTCAGAGATGGGGAAGACAGTGGTATAATGTAAAGTAAGATAAACATAACCACAAAGCGGCCATCTTGGATTTTCAAAATGGCCGCCATGAAAATCAGCGTTTTTCAATATCTCAGCATCCAAGTGGCTTAGAGTCATGATTTTAATGGCTAAACATACATTTTCTGGGATGAGGAAGCCAGTGGTACAATGTAAAATGAGCTAAACATAACCACAAAGTGGCCATCTTGGATTTTCAAAATGGCCGCTTTGAAAACCTGTGTTTCTCAATATCTCAGCATCCAAGAGTCTTAGAGTCATGATTTTAATTGCTAAACATACATTTTCAGGGATGAGGAAGCCAATAGTATAAAGTAAAATAAGCTTAACATAACCAGTATAGCACTAGATTATCTTGTTCATTCTGTTATAAGGAATGTTATTAATGGCTCAGAACTTCTATGTGTAGCAAGTCATACATTTATCATGTCTAGGCGGCTTTTTGGACAATCTTATAGCAGAATATTTGCATGTCATAATCATCATCATCATCACTGTCACTGGTCGGCAACATGTCATTCCTTAAGTCCTTGTCATTCTACCTCTGAGTGCATGCTGTACTGACAGAGTTATATGCATGGTAAGTTATTGGTCCTACAATAGGATCAATATGTTGAACAATCTTCTCTGCACTGGCATCTCACCATCTCGATGATGGCCTTGAAGTCTGGGAGGACCTTAGTTGTGATTGGCTTTACCTGAGCAGCTGCTGTGTCCTTAGAAGCCATGCTGCAGTGGATCCAGGAACTTTGCTGAACAATGCTTTCATGTAGTGTGGCCTGGATCTGGACTCAGTGAATGTGCTGCTTGGAACACCAAGGGTGGATGGCAGCTTGTCACTTTCAGCCATATGCTTAAAGAAAAGTTACAATCGCAACTCAGGGATGCAATCTGGATGCCCTTAAGCATTTAGTGCTTATGCAGCACAGACGAATGTAGCCAGTGATGACAGCCGCTCTGAAGTGACTTCAGCGGCATCTGAAAGCATCTGCAGTGCATTGATGACTTCTCCGCATGTTTGGAGGTAGACTTGCAGCTTGGTTCCCTTGCCTATGAAAGAGAACCGTCCTGTGTTGTCTGCCCGTGTGGGTGCGTGGAAGGCTAGCAAAGTCTTTGCTTTTCTCGACCTAGAGCTGTCTATATTGGCTGCACTTGGACCATTCCGGAAGCCATCGACATGGAAGTGTTTCTCGGCAAAAAGTTGGTGCTATGACCAGCACCAGAACATCAGTGTATGGGTAGAAGACCACCAATTCTGCATCAGGTAGGTTAAATTCCGATCTTTGATGCCAGCTCTGCATTGTGGATTAGCAGTGTGTCCGCCTCTCCGTGATTATTGTCCTCGATTTGCATCTCGCTGTTGCTCCTAGTATGTCCTGCGGCAGATGCAATTTCCAGCTTTGACGAGCCCTGGTCATGTTGCAGTGTTTTTGCTGCCAGATACGCAGTCAGATCAGTCTTCGTTTTGTCGTGGGAAAGGAAACGGCTCATTGGAATGTGATTGATGCTAGTGTCATCTCTGATCTGATATTGGATCGGAATCTCTCCTTGTCTCCGTTTTTTCCGTTGTGGTATTCTTCAGGGAATCAGGCTTGTATGTGTCATACATCAGAATGATCTCATCATAGACATCAGTCTAGTTGTGACAGTCAAATACCTCAGTGAATGCTTCAATACCAGACTGATGTTTCTCGCAAGAGACTTTGATTATATCATTCTGGTGTTTGATACATACAAGGCTGATTTCCTGAAGAGTACCACAAGCAAGAAAAAGAGACAAGGGAATAATCGAATCCATTATCAGATCAGAGATGACACCAACATCAATCACGATCACATCCCAATGAGCCTGTTCCGTTCCCATTTCAAAACAAAGGCTGAACTAACTGAGTATCTGGCAGCAAAAACACTGGAGTACAACCACGGCTTGTCAACGCTGATTATCGCATCTGCCACAGGACGTACTAAGAGCAACAGCGAGCTGAAAATCGAGGCAACAATCATGAAGAGGCGGATACACTGCTCATACACAATGCCGTGCTGGCATCAAAGAGTAACCCACCTGATGCAGAGTTGGTCATAGCACACTATGACCTTCTGCTGAGAAATGGCTTCCAGAGTGGGAAGACAACACAGGACGGTTCTCTCGCATAGGCAACCTGGCTGCAAATCTCCCTCAAAACGGGCGGATAAATCAGCAATATGCCTCTCAAGCAGCACATCCACCGAGTCCAGATCCATGCCACATTATGGGGTCAGGCAGGCATTGCTCTACACCGGTTCCTGGATCCGCTGCAGCATGGCTACTACAAGGACACAGCAGCTTCGCACTTCTTCGCAGTACTTAGCACTTGTTCGCGCTAATTATATTGATGCTCTTGTAGGTCCAATAATGTATCATGCACATACCTCTGCCAGAGTAGCACTCAGTGCCAGAATGACGAGGACTCTAGGAATGACGAGTTGCCGACCAGTGACAGTGATGAGGATGATGATTATGAAATGTAAAGACTCTGATATAAAGCTGTCCAAGAAGCTATCTGGACATGCTAGAGATATTACTTGCTACACATTGAAGTTCTGAACCATTCAGAACATCTATTATAATAAAATGAACATTACAATCTGCTATATGATTATGGTCAGCTTACTTAACTTCAAACCACTGGCTTCGTCATCCTTGAAAATGTATGTTTAGCCGTTAAAATCATGACATTAAGCCACTTGGATGCTGAAATATTGAGAAACACCTATTTTCAAGGCGGCCATTTTGAAATCCAGGATGGCCGATTTTTGTTAACGCTTAGATTATTTTACATTGTACCACTGGCTTCCTCATCCCTGAAAATGTATGTTTATCCGTTAAAATCATGACTTTAAGCCACTTGGATGCTGAGATATTGAAAAATACTGATTTCCTAGGCGGCCATTTTGAAAATCCAAGATGGCCGCTTTGTGGTTATGTTTGACTTAATCGACATTGTACCACTGGCCTCCTCGTCCCTGAAAATGTATGTTTAGCCGTTGAAATCATGACTCTAGGCCACATGGAAGCTGAGGTATTGAGAAACACCTATTGTTATGGCGGCCATTTTGAAAATCCAAGATGGCCGCCATACATGCTTCCGGCAAATTGTAATCCTTGGTTTTCTTCAGATTCCAAAAATGTATAGGTTTACAAATCCCCCCAAAAAGTTTACAACTTTACATAGTGAACCTGACTATTATCCTCATATAAATCGGTTGAGAAAGATAAGGGCGCTAGGTGGAATTTTTAGTGACATTTTAGAAATTATGTTATGTATACCATCTTGTAGCTTACAATGTCCTGTACCTCGTACCAAATTTTCAAACGATAATTCGTTTTCATTACTGAGATATAGACCAATAATCAAAGGGCGTTAACGGCTCTCGGCGATTTTGTTGAGAATGAGAAGGGCGTTAAGCGCGCTCGGTGCCTGAGCGCATGCACAAAATAGGCGCAGCTCGCATGTTTGCTCGAAATGAGAAACCGGTTTGAACCGGTCCGGTGCGCGCGGAGATTTAGCGCCCTTATCACTTTTATAAAAATCTGCAAAAGCGCGTGATTCGTAAAACAGTTGCGTGGAAAGGATACGAACTGTGGGCGTTAAGTAATACAACTGCACTAAAATCGTTTAAGAAAATAATGATTTCTTCGGATTTGTATTTGATTGTGTCTACAATGTTAAAATACATCGTTTACCATGTTTAGATCATTAAAATTATGCAACTACTACGGGATATCTCGAATTATAGTACTTAACGCCCTTCTCATTTTAAGCAAAGTGTGGCACTACAAGCAACATGCTTGAAATGATAAGGGCGCTAAGATTTCAACTAGCTCTAAACAAATAAACTTTAGTATATTTTGTCCCAGTTTTTTGATAGATATAAGAAAAGTATACATTCTCCAAACTGTCTTTATAAAAAAGAATTAACAAATCAAACAAAGCTGTTAATTGTGACTTTTAAAAAGGCAAAAAACTTTAAACGCGATTATCTCGGAATGACATATGGCGCGCGCGTTAGGGCTTAGCGCCCTTCTCTTTCTCAACCGACGTATCACTAAAGTAACATTGCACCACATGGTTGCACTAAAAAAAAAGGTAAATGAAAAGAATTTAGCTGAGAAACGAACAAGATAGGACTATTTTGAAAATGGACAAAATGGGCGGCCAGTTGTTAATTCATTCATCAGGATCCTCCAATTATTTTTCAACATAACATTTTTAATCGTTCTTTCTAGAGTACTAGATATTGTATGAGCGATATAACCGCTAGAAGTATGAATGGGAATGGATGCTTCTTTCATTCTAAATAATAAATTTAGGAGAATTTAATTTTAAAACCACATATAATAAAGATTTTACATGAATTTACATGTACAAAACTATAATAACAGGTTGCTGATCAATGATGAAACGATCGGTGGAAATTTTGAAGAATAAAAAAACATATTCTCATTTCGACAGGATATCTAAAAGGTCACAACTTTCCTATTGCTCGACCCAGTAAATAATTGTTTTTATATTTAAGTGGGGATAAGATTTTGTAACCAAAAGCGCACATTATAATCCAATTTCTTGACCAAAATTTGAAATATTGGTATGTTCTAAGTTAAAGATCACCCTATTCAGTTATACATTAATTTGTTTGTATATGTTGTGGGAAGTAATGATCTGAAAGATTCAAAATCACGTAACTCACGTAACACGGAACACACATATCTTTAAAAAAATTATCTTAGCGAATAACATTGAATGATTCCATAACTTGTAAATATATATTTGAAACATTACTTCTGTAAATATTGTAAATATGCTGCAAAATCTTAAAATTGTATTATAATGATATTGTATAGATTGTAATATTGTATGATGCTATTGTATCAATATTGTACTGTTCGTATGATAACATTGTGAAAGGACTGGCCTCGACTAGCCTGCTTGACTATTGCTGGTTCTTTTTTAACAACTATAATGTTCTATTATATTCGACTATTTTGTGATTTATATATTTTTGTTAACGATGTTGTTGTTTGGTAAATCAATTTCATTTCAAATTTCAAAAAAGTATTCCATTCTGTTTTTGCTCATACCTATAGGCTATAGTTAGAAAATGGTTGCTCAGTGCAAGTTTGAGTCGCTGTGGGCAAATTTTACCCGGCCCGTGAGAATCAAACAGATGCTCCCATGCTTTCAATTTTCAATTTGATTAATGTTGATACATTTACATTACAATCATAAAAGATAAGAAATACATCTTGAAAAAGAGAGGGATCCATTGTAAAGCAAAGCTTGTAATAGTGTTTAACCCTACAATAATAATTAAGACTTATTAGTTATTAAACAAATTTCGGAACTATACAAACAAACTACAAAAAGGGAAATGTGATGCCAACATAGACGAAAACAAGTAAGGTACATGGTTAAAGGGGTAGTACAGTTTTGGTAAGGCTAAACTTTAGTAACCAAACCTGGACAGTAACATTATAAACTAATAGTTATAACTCCACAATGCTCGAAAAGGTATACAAAATTACAAACGACTAAGTAAAAAGCCCGTTATCATTCACAAAGAGCCATTAAAACACAAGAGGGCGCTTTCAAAAAAGGCATTGGTTTCAACCATTTTCATACAAAATTATGCATGTGATGTTTTATTGAAACAATGATTAAATAGAGAGATCATCAACAACTATTTAAAAAAAACGCTTTTGAAAAATTTTGAAAAAGTGCAAGCATTTTTTTCATTTTTTGAAAAAACCATCTAATTATTTGGGCCCCAAATAATTCTAAGATCACATATATTTCATTGATATTTCAGTCGTTTCTGGGTCGATTTTGACCAAATAAAGTTTATTCTGCCATTAAAATTGCATATTCTTTCAAATTCGACAATCAGTTTTTCATTACCTCACAAAAAAATTGTGATGAGCAGCGCCCTCTCTACCAAAACTAAACTACCCCTTTAAGATAAGAAAACACAATCACAATATATACGAAAAGTAGTAAAGAAATAAGCAATAGATCGGGATTGAGAAGAAGTTTGGAGAGAAGGAGATTTTTTCATAAGAAAAGAGGTATGCATATGCATAATAGGGCAAAATATCACATATTAAATTGTGATTTGAGTCAGTGAGTAGAAAACGACCTTGTATACACGAACAATAAGAACAAATAAATGAGATTTATAATATTGTATTAAAAACAATTTAATTTTTTCTAACAAATATTACTCGATGGTTCATATTATTTTATGTTATTAAGCACTAGAATACAGAGATCGTCACTTGGTTTGGGCATTAATTCTATGTTCTTGAACACACAATGATAGCATAATTATAGTAAGATGATGGTTTAAAACAGTGGGTACACTCACAAAGCGATGAAGATATTCCATTCAACATGTAGCTTAGTTATGAGTATGAATTTCGACAAAAATTATATTTTCTAAATGTTGAACATCTGCATGTGTCTCTCCCTCGATACATAATCAATCACTACACGAGTCTGACGAGTCTGACCTGGAAGATTTATCGAAAAAAATAATTCAAAACTCACTACAAAATGTGCGTTTCGGTACCCTCTATCTGGGATAGAAGTAAAAAATGTTTACTTCTAATGGGGTGCAGAGTGTACTCGGGATGGATGGAGGTAAATTATAAACACACAACGTAACATTCACGATAAACGATAAGCATCTAGCAATGTACGACATATAAGGGTAGGTCATCGTACAAGTAAGCTATGTATGGCTTTTATAAGCACCGACTCTTTTTGTTGTTTATTCGAACTTTATGTTATTACAGTACTATACAGAGTGTTTATAAAAAAGCGGAACCCAACTTCCACCAGCAATATCTTATGAAGTAAACATAGTTATGTTTATTGCAATATATCATCTTAAAGATGATTTATTATTCTTTCATTTGATACCACGTTTGTAATAATTGATCTTGTAGTTATCGAATTGCAGGCATTTTAAACGAGCAGTGTTAGAATTGCTTTGTGCACAAGATTTAGATCTATTCATCAACACGGGCTGATGGTCATTCATTAAAACCTCTCCTTGTGTTCTTTTGTCTTGTAATCCTTTTGTTCCTTAAATAAATGAACATGGAGATACTTTTTTAATCAGTTCCTTGCCTGACCAAGCAACTGACCACTGAACACGAGCACAAACATGTGCGGACAGACATGGGGGTCATGTGGTAGGACATTGGGGATGATTTTGGACCCTCAACTCTTCTCAAAGTTGAATAAAATGTCAAACTATGAATCAAGAAACATCATGAAATGTCACTTGACTTTGTCTACTGTTTCATTATTTACACTGCATTTAACAATTAGTTTCTACTCTCGTGCGCAAAGTACTTTTTACATAACCCTTTTTAAAAAGGTTTTATTCAATCATGCATGACGTTATCACAACATATTTTGTATCAAACGAAAGAGTATGAATTGACCTTTGATATGCCATATTGCAATAAATATAATTATGTTTATTAAATAAAATATTGCGGGTGGAAGTTGGGTTCCGCTTTTTTATAAACACCCTGTACAGTGTAATTGTATTTGTATAACTTTCTTTCATTTGTATTGTTTCATTCTGTGTTTTAAGCAGGCCTATGTTTTAAATGTTTTTAATCAAGGATTACACAATTTGAATTGAATTAAATCAAACGACGCATGGTGATTCATAGTTATCATTTGAATTTATAACAAAATAATTCGACCAGTATGTTTGTTACAAAATACATTTTCATCAGAAGTCAAGCTTGTAATTCTATTCAATCACAAGCGAAAACACGCTCATTAGTCACCATCTTGGTTTATATGACTTTTGATATTCAACTTATATGATCAAACGTAGACTGAAACAGAAAATCACACTGAAATCCCCGTTAACTGTACACAATCAAATCGGCAAATATAGACCTAATGTATGTAAGGGTAATACAACACTTTAATTCATAATCTGTGTACATCATATTATATAATTATATACTGATATATACATCAAAACATTTATTTCCAGAGATAATTATATACACCCACGTGATATAAAAAATATCTAGTAATACATGCATAAGGTACAACTATATACAGACTGGTAAGACAGACACTAATCCTTAAAGACATATCACGTGCTAATGATCAGATACTGCTCTTCTCATATTTTGTGACGTCAATAGGTCACTTATTCGACCGACTTGATCACTAATCGGCAGTATTAAAATTAATTGACACTACATTTTGTATAACTATTTTACATGTACTGAATGCAAAACAAGTGCTTACCCCATCGACCGGAAAACCAACTCGAATGAAGGGAATGCAATTTTAATGAAATATACTGAAGCCTTCAGCTCAATTTCGCGATTTTGGTTTACTGGGAATAAATCTTCGAAGGTTGCTAAGAAAACCTATATAATTATTGGCATTTGTATGGGCCCTGGAAAGTGGACAAAAACCGGAACATAATAATTGGTTCTATTCACAATATTATTGTTATTTTTCTGGATTATTGTTCAATTCATCATGATCCTAGATTTTAATTTCACACCACTTTGTTTAACTCTCGGGTGTCTCCTTATATTAGAAACTGAAACCAAAATATTAAACTTTACACATGAGGCTACACAACGACATTTAAAAATATTCGTAATTTTGTACTATTGGATACATTTTCTTATCTCACGTACACATGTAAAACTAGCATATAATAAATGTATAAACATGAAATTGTTCAAACAATATGCTGCAAGTTTCAAATTGCATTGTTGGCAAAAGGGCTACTAAATCAGAATCCAAAGATGTTCACCGTATCATATAAATAAAACCTCATAATCATATACTACAAAACAAGCGGCTCAATGATGCAAGAATGCAACGCATTGTATATAATTATTTAGGTCGATTTAAATGGATCTAGTAACTTTGTTGACATGTGCAAAAAATGATGAATGGTTAATATAATGTATATTGTCGTTATCTGGTATGTCCACTGGGTCAAGTTAAATGGACGTTATATGGCCGTGTAATGAGCAAAAACTCATTGCACTCACTTTGTACACGGTTTTCGCGGTCCAGTGAATAATTTAACATCTGAACACTTCAATCGTAAATATCTTTTTAACGAAATGGAAATTTGATAAACCGAAACCTGTCCCGTGATTTTATTGTTAATAAGAATACAACAATGGATTTGGACAATGTTACTAGGTCCATTTAAGAATCGGTCTATAAACATACATTGAACATGATAACTTATAATTTATTAAACATTTGGGACCATAAGTATTTACAGCTAAGGATCTGCATTCCATATATGTACATATTTAACACAAATGATGCAATAATTCATAAACGGGGGGTCTGTGTATGATACTACTGTACTTTTGTTTGTTTACAATAAACCAAAGTGCTCATGCTGTGCTTACTAATTATTTTAATAGATAACTATTGATTTACTTTGAGAACGGCAATATTATTAAATGCAAGACTAGACATTTATAGTACTACATTGGGCAGAGCCTGTTTATCTACTGTATGTTGCATACTCATCATATAATAACATAACTAGTAATTGATATTTAAACATGAATTGATTTTTTCAGTTTATAAATTGTTTACATGTGCTCTCATTATCACGATAAAATACGAAACCCAACTAAACCCAACAAAGTATCGAACTGACCAGTTATCTCCTTTTTTTTTAAATGAGCATAATAGAGTCATGCATATGTTTTGAGTGAAAAACATTTCAAAAATGATAAAAAGATCAGTAGGTATTTAAAATACGTAAATGTCTGCATTGGAATTGGATTCATCTTTCATGTCTTCGTGACAATATATATATAATACAGTACATTGAAAATGAGATTGGATTGGGCTCAACACAAAATTATGCTTCATTATAATCATGATATATATAATTCGGTTCAACCTGATTAGACATTATTACGAGATATTATTAGGAGATATATATATTATTAGGAGATATATATATTATTAGGAGATATATTTATATATATACGATGAATCTCTTGAATACAGGCTACACATTTATAATGATTATAAAGAAATACAAGACATCATTCAAACCAGCCACATTTACAAGTCATGATTCTTATAATATTCATAATACGAACATTTGTATAGCGTAGCTACAATAGATATATACTCTACTGCGCTTATAAAAAGCTCCTTTTAAGTGAACAAAACCAGAACGTACATACAAACAATCTTATGGAAAGGCCTGCTTAAACAAATGAGTTTTTAACGTAGACTTGTTAAATGTATCAACAGTTTCAATTTTTCTCAAATAAAATGGTAAGCTGTTCCACAGTTTCGGGGCGACACAAACAAATGCACGATCTCCCAAAGTTATCTTCTAGTATAATCGAGCTTAATTACACTCTCGCAATATACACATCCGTTTTCGATGGATCAATATCTCAAATCTCCAAATTGTAAATGTTATTTAATTATACATTTATTATTTTGATAAAAGTGTATTTCCGCTAAACTAGATGTGAAACAAAGTGTTTCTGAAGAACAAATCAGTTATTGAAAATAATATCAAGATCTCGAAGAAACAGAATTTCATCATTGATCAATATCATTGATATTACCAAAACAATATTACCAAAACATATGTTTTAGTTTGAATGGTCAAGGTGCCCCTAAAAATCAACATTACTAAATATATATACACTGTAAGTAAACGCATTAATTTAAAAACGTCCGTATTTCAAATACTTCAAATTTTGTTAGGTCTATTCTGATTCGTGACAAAAAAGGCATTCCAAACGGGTCGGTTGGTGAATGAATCCATGATCTCCTTAGTACTGTATTTACTGTATATCATATGTATGTAGGCGCCATTATACCAACATAGAGCACTATATTATTTGTTATTATGATTGTACCCAACGTCGTTGTACACGCTACGGTATTTCTTCATAGTTGGTTTCTAGTTTGTTGATATTTTGGTCGTCGATGTCGTGACCCGTATCGACCCCAAAGTTTTCATACGATTCCTCGCAGTTGAACATGTCCGCCAGGTCGATAGGAAGGAAGAGGAGGGCGAGGTTTGGACCAGACGATGCCAGAAGATCCTCCATCTAAAAGGGAATGATTGGAAACAAGGATAATGGAGCTCAATGCCAATCCCCTTTTGCATCACAGTAAGCCCATATTCACTGGGATAGCCTTCGGGTGATCAGCTGCACCTTGCCATACCTACCACCGTACCACACATTTCAGCACTCAGCGACTGCGTTTACAGAAGTATGATATTATTATCTTACTTTTAATCTTATGGCTATCACCAGTGTACCACAGCACCGCTAATTAAAGCGAGATTGCTCAAAGTATTGACTATCGGGGATTCTTCGCACGGTGCTGTGCGAAGGTCACGGAGTACGCCACCAGCAATATTCTTGTTTCTGACCGTATGGATAATTAAGAGCCAATTTACACGGCCGTCGATCACGAAATGAGGTATGTGCGTTTACGTGCCACCTCACACCAGCAGCTACAGTTAGGGATGTGCATCGTGATACAGACATACCGTGTATATGGACGATTAATCATAATGAATACGATTGAAATATCATTGTCAAATATTTTGAAGCGAATTGAAGTAAACTATCTTCACATTTTGATAGCCTCATTGTATATTCAGGCATTTTAGTTCAAAATCACGCACGGTAGATTATTCTGTATTTACCCTAGTGCGTTTGTCAATTTATTACGATTTTCATTTCTAAATTATCATATAGTCCACCGCGTGGGATTTGTGTCATGATATTTTGAATATGGACAAGTCATAAACTGAAGGCGGATCTCCATTCACTGTGTACAAAGAGTTGTGTGCAGTAAATTGCAACGCGGATCATGAATTATTCCTAATCCCGCTTCAGCGGGACTAATAACGAGCGATCCCGCTTTTGCGGGAGTGTGCTACACTGGTCACGGAGCGGCTATATCTATTATCAGCGTGTCTCAAAGTTTTAGAGGCAATGACAATTAATACAAATTATATGATAATGTGAAATGTTAGGTCATTTATATCATATCGGCGTCGTTCTTTCTAAGGCATTTTTCATATAATATATGGGGTTTTATTGCGGGTGGTAACATTACGCACCAGTACGAGCAAACAATATGCACAGTAGCCCTGCAGCATACTTGGATTTTATTACGGTAGTTCGGCCGTATATCAGATGCGAAGTGCCATCTTGCATACGCCTTGCTCAAGGACTGGTACGAAATACACACTGGCTCAGCTGTATGCAGTGCGCACAAACAAGCTTATAGTTTAAATAGGGGACCATGGTTAGTGTTCACTAGATCACCTTACTGTAACTCACCTCTTGGGGCGATACCCAATAAGCTACCGGTTTTCCGTTGATCTCTACCAGAGCCCAGTTGACCTGCCTGCCTGCGTTGACGACTCCGTTCGCCTTGGGTCTGGTTGGTCTACCACTCTGCTGGACTAGGCCGTCTGTAATCACGGTCACCTTTATCACAAGGGTCAAAATTCAAACATCATTAATGGAATAGATATTGCATGGTGTACCTAAGATGGCAGGGGGAAGCACACTTTGTAGACATTCTTCGTTGTTGAGAGTCATATAAACCCCAGCTTTCAATCCTGGCAGGATCTTTGCCAGGGGTGCAAAAAGAGACTACAGAATTCTAACATAACTAAACATATACACATGTTGTTTCCTTAGCTACAATGCAGGGGGTGGGGGGGGGGGGGGCAGAGGAAATGGGGGAGGGTCAAGTGCCCCCCAATAAATTGACCCAAAAAAAGGATAAGGGGGAATATAATTCGCTATCATAGTTCCTCCCCCCCCCCCCCCCCCCCTCCCCTCCTCTCAGTCTTACCATGCTCCGCCAATTTCTTGCCTATCTATCGTTTTAATTTTCAATTTTTTTGGGCAAAGTCATGTTATTATAATGGCAATATCAAGTCATAATCGGGAAAATCGTGATATGTTCGGCCATCAACGAGGTAAGGATCTCTTTTCCCCCCTTTTATGGTTTGTTAGGTGAAAGGCCGGAAGAATAATGTTTCGGGCAAAAGACCTCAGCCCCACTGGGAAAAATGGGAATAACATGGAAATACATCGTATGCCACATTAGGCGCTCCGCAATAAATTATATTTTAAGAAAATTAAACTATATAAAAATATTTTATTCCACACAGAAAGGCACTTATTATGGAACTCTATAATAGGCCTATACTGTAGATTACGAATGAAGTCTTTACCTCGATACCTCGATCCTCATTGTCAAACCTCAACCCCAGAGATCGGATATCATTGTCCGGTGGAAGGACAACGTGGCTCATTTCACTGAATGGACTTCTCATCACTTCCAACGTAACCTAATGGCATAAGAACATGTTTATTATCATAAATTCACCTCATTCCAAAATAACTGAACTCTTTTAAGGGCCGGTCACATATACGTTAGTGGACGTAGTGATCCGTAGAGTAAATTACCGTGGGTCAGACGTTGGGTTAGTACGTAATGGGCCGGTCATACTTGCGGTAGTGGACGTAGTTGAACGTAGTGGTGGCTAACGTTGTTGATCGTAGTTGAACGAAGTTGAAGGTAGTTGAACGTACTAGCATCCGTATCGTACCGTAGTTGTCTGTGATGCTAACTTGGTATTAACTCGGGGGAGCCGTGATCTTCGATTTAATTTTTAAAGGGCCGGTCATACTTGCGGTAATGGACGTAGTGATCCGTAGGGTAATTTAATGTGGGTCAAACGTGGTGTAAGTACGTTAAACTAGGTTAAACTAGGTTAAACTACGTGGAACTACGTTAAGGTACGGTGGTTGGCCACGGAAGGGTACGGGTAAGTACGTTTAAGTACATTCAACTACGCTAGACTACGCTAATGTGGGTACAGCTTGCTCACGGACAGGTACGGAGTGGTACGTCTGACTACGCTAACGAGAGACTGCGGTAGCCACTACGCTGGACTACGCTAAAGAACGTCAAACTAAGGTAAATAGCAACCCCGCACGAAGTATAACAGCCAACCGGCGGTGTGGTACGGCCATTGCGCTTGTTTTTCAAACATAGCAGGTCTGTGAAATTTGTCTTTTTTTAAAATTAAACATGTCTGGATCAAGACTGTCGATGCTGGTGTTGCGCACGGTAGAGTACGTTAGAGTACGCTAGAGTACATTTAAGGACGTAACGAAGTACGTTAGACTACGCTAGACTTCGTTAGACTACGTTAAACTTCGGTTTAGTAAATATTACTACGGATGCCTTTAACGTACCGCTCTTTTGAACATGTTCAAAAATTAAATCGAAGATCACGGCTCCCCCGAGTTAATACCAAGTTAGCATCACAGACAACTACGGTACGATACGGATGCTAGTACGTTCAACTACCTTCAACTTCGTTCAACTACGATCAACAACGTTAGCCACCACTACGTTCAACTACGTCCACTACCGCAAGTATGACCGGCCCTTAACATGTTCAAAAGAGCGGTACGTTAAAGGCATCCGTAGTAGTAACGAACTAAACCGAAGTTTAACGTAGTCTAACGAAGTCTGGCGTAGTCTAACGTACTTCGTTACGTACTTAAATGTACTCTAGGGTACTCTAACGTACTTTACCGTGCACAAAACCAGCATCGACAGTCTTGATCCAGACATGTTTAATTAAAATAAATAAGACAAATTTCACAGACCTGCTATGTTTGAAAAAACAAGCGCAATGGCCGTACCACACCGCCGGTTGGCTGTTATACTTCGTGCGGGGTTGCTATTTACCTTAGTTTGACGTTCTTTAGCGTAGTCCAGCGTAGTGGCTACCGCAGTCTCTCGTACTCAAGCGTAGTCAGACGTACCACTCCGTACCTGTCCGTGAGCAAGCTGTACCCACATTAGCGTAGTCTAGCGTAGTTTAATGTACTTAAACGTACTTATCCGTACCCTTCCGTGGCCAACCACCGAACATTAACGTAATTCAACGTAGTTCCACGTTGTTCAACTTAGTTTAACGTAGTTTAACGTACTTACACCACGTCTGACCCACATTAAATTACCCTACGGATCACTACGTCCCCTACCGCAAGTATGACCGGCCCTTTAAACTAGGTTAGATTAAGTTGAACTAGACTACGCTTAAGATTAATTAATACTTATTAGAGGATTTAGCTACAGTAAATCAATAATATGCAAATGAGGGGCAGCCATCTTGGATTTCAGGGTGTTGCCTATATGGCACTTGCAAACGAGCACCAGAATTGGATTCCCTGTCCCAAATTACTCTAGTACAATTGTTTTTATTGATATTGTACTATTCCTAGATGGAAAATGACCCCTGACCTTATTTCAGAAATATGCAAACAAAAAAAAAACAAAAAAAATCGCTAAAATACACCCTGGGACCAATCTTAAAAAATGGCAACATGTTTTGTTATGTTCACAATACTGTTGGGAAGAAACAAAATGCATTTGCCAAGGTTATAATTATACAACGTTTCTCAACATTGATTTTTTGTATTACATTAGGGGATTATTTCTACATACATTCCATCCATCTACGCACAGCACTTTCACTTCCATATTCATCCGCACCCAACATCTCATTCCATCTTTGTCCCCTAGTTCTTTTATTTCTTTTTTCTCTTTGTATAGTTTGTAACGTATTATAGTATTTTTCAGGGACCATCATTTCCTCAAGCTCCGCTTACTATGATGGTCCCGTACATAATCACCGATGTTAATATTAAAATGTTGATTGTACTGTTTTGAAAGATGCTCATTATATATTATATCCATTAATATTATAAATTGTATTATTATATTAATCAATATATATGTTATACATGCTTATTTACAGTATTCAATTAATGTAATTCTTTCTGTATTATTTGTATAATAATTTTGTATTATGTGATTATGTTGAAAATAAAATGAACCAAATCAATCAATCAAATCATATACTATTAGCTCCGATTCACCAACGTATGCAAATAAGTAACAGGGAGTAGACGATGTTTTCTGCGATTACCTGCGACAGTCGTTCTTCCACTAGTTGGACATCGAGTCAGGTCGTCCTGCCACCGTATGTACCCCTCGCTACATACATTGTACAAGACCACAACGAACAGCAGCGATCAAAACGAATCACGGCCTTCCTTACATTCAATATTCGATCATAATTGTCTCGTCATTACTTGATTAATAATGCGATATACATACCTTTTCTACCGTACATAACTCCACTAGATCGTAGAAGGACTTGATCGTTGAACATTTGAAGGAGTTGACCGTCGCAACGATATCTCCCAAATGTAGATCGAAATCAGAGAAAGCAGCTGGATCGAAGGAAACAATGCTGTGAATATAGGGTCAAACATAACGTTCACACCTTGATAATTTACCAGGCCATTTTAAATATATATTTCGTTACGGTCATGGTGGTTAGCTCAGCATCGTAATAACAAGGCTTGCTTTTTGTCCGCCATCAATATTATATAATCCAATTACCTTCTAGAATTGAATTCCATGTTCCGTTGAGAATAGATTCGAGTAATATTTACGTAGCGCCTGTTTATTGATTAAACACTAGCATTAATTCAATATTTCCATCTTAAATCTGTTTTGATATCTGGGCTAAGTCATACAAGTCAATACAAATTACTTTACATCATATACTAAGGTTATAATGGGTAAGCATTTATTACCTACTAAGTTAACCCTATTACAACTAAACGGATCCCTTGTTGCATGCAAAGCCATATCAAATAGACTCAGAGGGGAACTACGCTTTTGTGAAGTTTTATGATTTCGGCTCTGAAATTGGTATATTATATTTTAAAGATAAATAAATATATTGCAGTTTGCCACTTATATACTTGAATAATGGATAATATCATCGATTTAAAAGAGGTCGTACATAAACCCATTATTATGACATTATGTGTTCTTAGAAACAGTGGTTGAAACTTAAATCAGACTTAAGGTGCCTTCTTGCAAACGCCTTGCGCACGGTGCAAAAGACACACTGGCTCAGTGTTATGTCTTGCCCACAAATAAGCCTACTTACAAATTTAGAAACTCTGTGTAGCATTTTGAATAGTACCCTTTACATCACCACCACCCGTAGCGAGCTATACATTTAATAGGAGAAGAATGCAGTGCATACCTTATCTTGTCGATTACATTGGCCAGTTGGAAATGTGGTGTGCTCAGAAACTTTCTATGGACTTCCACCTTATTCAGCGTCATCTTCAACTGACTGTTCTGGTACTTCCCGACAAATCTGGGGAAAGTGATCAAGTTGATAGACTAAAACGGTGACTGAAAAGAAAAATCTGACCCTATAGATCATTATTGTTTAGATTACGGTTTAAATGTGTCATATGACGTAATTTTGAACCATATATGACCTATATAGATACTGATGTGCGATTGGTCAAAATGCTGTCACGTGACCATCGCTACAAGGATGAGAAGCGTTATATTTTCATTCATGACGTAAATTACGTCATACCTCTGAATATAACGCCGTTACATCCAGAGGTATGACGTAACAATAGGTATGACAATGAACAATTTTGCGCGTATTAGCATCCTGGCACGCGCAGCGTTGTCAAGCTTTCTACGGAGATTGCGCGATCCGAAAGTAAATTTGAAGGGAAGGTCGAATAAAAGAGCATTTTGCGCAGCATTTCGATAACAACACGCCTGTTCTACTGGAAGGATTTCGATTTAATTTCATGATTTTCCCTTGTCCATAATTTTATTTCAACACCAAATTTCTATTTATCTTGATTTGTATCTATATAGGTCATCATAATATACTGTAACAGATATTGACTTTTTCCTTCGGAAACCATATAACATTTCATTTCCCTTGGGGAGTTATATTTTTGTCTCGGAATACTATATTCTTCCTCAGCGCTACGCGCTTCGGCAAAATATAATGTCCCTCGACAAAAATATAACTTCCCTCGAGGATCTCAAATGTTATATTGCCCCTCTAGACAGTCAATATCTGTATAATAAAACACTATATTATGTGACTTAGTAAAATACGATTAATTGATTGGCTCAACACAGTCACGTGATTACCATAATATGTTGTTATATTGCACGGCAGGTGTTATATTATATGGCGCGCACTGCAAGAGAGATTGCATTATGACGTCACAATGATAGAGAGAGGGATTATATTATGACATCGCAATGACTTGTCAACATATCACTTCGAAAAGCCACATTTTCTCATCGAGCTCAGAGAGGCTGCAAGTGTAAAGATGTGTTACTTTTGTAATAGAATATAACAGATGTTAGCTTTGTTGTCGAGAAAATCATTGTTCCCTCAGGATTTGAAATGCTAATTAAAATCCCTAGCAGTGGAACATTCTGCGATATTCCCTCCACCACCAGTTAACATCTGTATACTGGTGGTGGTATTGGTATTTTAGTGGCGCCTCAATCTGTAAGATTATTTGCGCTGTATACTGTACTACTGTTAAATGGAAGGTCGGGTGTGCACTTTCCCATCTTATGAGAATGTTACTCTTAGTATGTGGCAAAACAGATATGTTACATGGCTTAGTCAAATACGAGTCACTAATTGTCTAAACACAGTCACGTGATTTCAATTCATTTCAGTATGATCCACGGAAGAGTGGAATGTCTTACTCAGAGCTGCGATATATCGATACCAAATAATGTTTGTTTATATACCTATGGCATAAACATGATGCGATTCTATCGATTGTACGTGTTATGTATCATGCTAGCTGTAATAATTTTGTTTGGTAATACAAGATTGCGCCTACCCCTCGATGTTAACAATTAATACGCGCAACCAAAGATAGATTGTATTATGACGTTACAAGGACTAGTCAATATATGCCCTTGTAATGCCACAATAAAATTAAGCTCAGAGGTTAAAAGTGTAATGATTGTTATTTTTGTCCGTAAACTAATTCATATAATATATTAACATAGCTTCACTTTATTTTCGGGAACATCATGGAATGTTCCCTCGGGATTTGAAATGCTAGTGATGATAAGTCCCGAGCCACTCGATGATATTTCCATTACCACCATCTAACATCTGTATAATAATGGATAACATGTGACTGTTTAATTTACTATGTTTACGAAATTGTGTTTTCTCTTTGTTATTAGTTTTAATGGCTGGTTTTATTCATTATTTTATAAATTAGAGAGGGATATAGACCACAATCATAACAAAGAGGAAAGATATGGCACTATCTACGTGGATCACTCTCTTTGTGTTCTGTGTTTTTATAACAATGACATGTATGGAATACTTTTATGTTAACTCACTCAACATAATTCTTCACGGATTCATCTTCGTCCATCGGTTGGTTCTCTTCGACATCAGCAACATCATCGTATATATTCTGTCCTCCTTGGTCGCTGGAATCTGAGGGTCGGGACTCACGGAGCCTGGTTCGAGAGACCACCGCTTGAGGTACCGGCTTTCCCACATCAAGATACGTATCTCCAGGAATGTTTTCACCAGAACCAGATGATTGTATTTGAGAGGACACTACCAATGGTGTGGAGGAACGAGGGGGAGGGGTGGGAGGAGGAGGAGAAGGAGGAGGAGGAGTTGGGTGTCCCGCTGGTAAATTGTTGTCTTGGTCACTGGTTTGCACATTTATGTAAGAGTGTGGTCTCGGTAGCCCGTCGGCTCTCATGCCAGGTCGTCGGGGTGGTGGAGGTGGCGGGGATAGTGGTGGCTGTGGTTCATTGACCAATGATCCGCATGATGAATGCTGCCTAATTATGTCTGTTCTGGGTGGTTCATAATCATATTGATCTCCGATGCCTTTGATCGCTGGACCAGTTGATGACGAAGGAGACATCTAAGTATTAATATAAGATAAACTAGATGGATCTTCGACTGCACGCAGTCGAAATGGATGCCTCCGCAATTGCGCAATTTATGTGAGCAGAGTTACCTAGATTACGACACCACCTCCAAGATGTTTAACAATTGCGTTTATATAATAAAGATTAGTATTCATGACTTGGTAATAAGTGTTAGATTAGTATTCTTGACTTGTTAATTAGTGTTAGATTAGTATTCAGGACTTTTTAATTAGTGTAAGATTAGTATGTATGATGTTCAAACCTTGGCATTATTCACTTTCTATCCACTGTTATACTTGTTACCATTCTGTTAGCAACCACTGGCATTGGGACGGAAGGCTTTTGGTCACAGTTATTCAGTCATAGGCGTACCCAGGGGGGTTCAAACCGCCCCCCCCCCCCCCATTGACCACAAAATGGCTGTTTTGGGAGGTTCAACCCCCCCCCCCCCCTTGACCCCAAAATGGCTGTTTGGGGGTGGGGGGGGATTTCGAACCCCCCCCCCCCCCCCCCCGCTTTTCAAATTTTAGCCGGTCTCGAGACCACTTTTTAGCGGTCTCGACCATCATTAACCTGGTCTCGTCCGCAAAGATTTGCGAAGAATCCCGGTCTCGGGCTCTAAAAGGTTGAAATGTCTTGGTCTCGGCTTTTAAAATGTTCTACAAACACCCCCACCCCCCCCCCCCCCCCCCAACTGGGAAGGTTTTCAACCAATGATTTTGGTCTCTGCCTCGACATTTTTTGATGAACTGTGGTCTCGGTCACGACAATTTTTGTCTCTGCTTCGAAATATTCCTACGGACACCCCCCCCCCCCCCTCCCCATTGGGGGGTTCTCAACCAATGGTCTTGGTCTTGGCCTCGAAAATTTTCTACGGACACCCCCCCCCCCCCCCCCCTCACTGAGAGGGTTCTCAACCAATGGCCTTGGTCTCGGCCTCGAAAACGTTTGATAAACCATGGTCTCGGTCTCGAAAATGTTCTACAGACACCCCCCCCCCCCCCCCCCCCCCACTGAGAGGGTTTTCAACCAATGGCCTTGGTCTCGGTCTCGAACCCCCCCCCCCCCTTGAAAAAAATCCTGGGTACGCCACCGTATTCGGTTAACTTTTTCCAAGCCCTGGCATACCAGTGGTTGCAATTTCCTTACTTTGTTAGACTTCTCTTGTGTATTTGATTTGCCGAATAAATATTAATAATAATAATAATAATAATCTTTGAATTAGAGACCCTTTAAATCTATCAGCTTACTCGCTCCTCAAGATGCAGACAGATAGGCCTACAGATGCAGATACAGATGTACAAAGTTATATGGCAAACTGTAAACCAAATCTAGAGATATCGCGATTAAGAGCTACAATGAGCCCTGTGACCTTTGACCTCATGACTCCAAAATCTGAATACTTCACCCTCACATTAAAGGGATAGTTGAGTTTTGATATAGAGGGCGCTATACGATTTTTTTTTTATCGGTTCAGAAATGGCTGAAATATCCATATATAAAACCATAATAATTATTGCGGGGTCCCACAATAATATGAAAATTTTGAACCAGCCGTTAAAACAAATTTTAAAAGCTTACTCTTGAAGAAAAAATATACAAACGAGGTTTTTAAGTAGTTGTTGTTTAAATCATTTTTTGAACCAAACATCAAATTCAAATTTGTTTCTACAAAATGGTTGAAATCATGCGGTTTAGAAAGCGCCTTTTGTAACAGGCTCTTTACTTAGTCGTTTGTGATTTTAATTTTGTATACCTTTCGAGCATGGTGGAGTTATAACTATTGGTTTGTAATGTTAAAGCTCCACAGACGAGAAAACTACATCAAATTTGTATTTTACTGTATCTAAGGTAGATTTTCATGAAGATTACTAATACAAACATATTTTCCTCGTGGGAAAACCCGATAAAATAAAAAAAATAAAGTTGTAAATTCACTTTAGGAACCCCCGTACAAAAATAGAGTCCGGGCGAAGAAAAATTACGTCATCTTTGTGACGTCACATAAGGACAATCGCAGTAGACGTACAAGCTGAGTGCATCTACTCACGTTGACAGAGAGATATTATTTCGATTTGTTTCAATATTTGCAAACATTTGTTTAAGTTTATATCATGGAGGATCCACACTCAGATGTGTGGATCTGCTCCAATGTATTTCTTAGGCATTTCAGTTAACCCTCAATTTCCAAGTAAATACGAGTTTGTTTTACTAGCAAGTCAAAGACTCTGCATGTACACCATGCACATTCGAACTTTGAACTCCGTGTTGTGGTCCTCATGTGACATGATGAGCCGATGGGCACGTACACACGCGCGCGCGCTCCGCTGTAAATAATTTTTAGGAGTATGGAACGCCAATGCGAAAAAAGCCAGAAAGTTGTCGAAATTTACCGTTTTTAGGATTTTATTTGAAAAAAAGAGTGTGGTATATCAATATAGGCCTACATTCAAAGCTATAAACCTGAATCAATGCCGGGATTTCACTATACCTTTAAAGTGCAGGTTTTGGTTACTAAAATTCAGTTTGACCAAAACTCAACTTTCCCTTTAAGTTACACTCATGTACAAGTTTTGTCACAAGAAGTCAATTGGTTCTTGGGATATCGTGATAACGAGCTATTCTTGCATATATAATGAGCCCTGTGACCTTTCTTATACGTCATGACCACATAATCTACTCATTTCATTGGCTCTTCAAGATTCAAACATGTACCAAGTTTGGTGACAATTAGTCAATACGTGCCTTCCCAGTTCTTCCATTGCATTGATAATACAGTGCAGTGCAGTGTGCTTTGGCCAGGCCACGGGCTTGCATAGGAGCCGTGTGGTGAGTGGCATTCGAGTTTCGAAAAAAATGTTTATTAAAATTCCGTTTGTTGTGACAGAAACGATCAAATTTTGTTGGGAATGTTAGGCAATTGTTGTTATCTTTGCATTGGCATTGAAAGTGTCATAAAATGTATATTCATGAATAAATATCTTCATCTTGTTTCGGGTGTAATGTCAGGAAGTAAAGGGTCGATTGACATTATGCACAAAAACCCGTCTGCTACGAGCTCGGCGATTCCAGTGTACTAAGCAAACATCCCAGCATGCAATGCGATGGAAGAACTGCGAAGGAACGTATTGGTTCTTGAGATATTGTGATAACGAGCTATTTTAAATGCATATATATATCTATATATATATATATATATATAAAATGAGCCCTGTGACCTTTGACCTCATGACCTCAAAAATATAATCAGTTCATTTGCTTCTCAAGATATGCATATACTGTACAAGTTTGTTGACAATCCGTCTGCTGGTTCTTGAGATATCGCGATAACAAACTATTTTCGCATATAATAATAAGCCTTGTGACCTTTCACCTTTAACATCATGACCCCAAAATCTAATCAGTTAATTGGCTACTCAAGATAATATACATGTACTAATTTTAGTGGAAATCCGTCGACCAGTTCATGAGATATCGTGATAACGAGAACGAGATGTACATAGGTACGGACGTAGGTACGGACGGAAGGAAAACCAGCAAACATAATGCCTCCGGCCACTCCGTTGCGAAGGCATACAAATTCTAACATCAGCTTCCATTTTTTGTGAGATTATCAACATTTTATGATGAAATGATTGTCCCCAGCAATATGAAGGTTTTGCCTTTTTATTCGCACACTTATTAGCTTAATGTCATAATAGTGCAAATTGCACGGTTGCCAAAGTATCAGATAAGGGTACATTTAGAACCTAAATATAAAACATACATGTATAAATATAGAATAAAACCAGGTCAACTTATCTCATGTTTAGGTTCTAGCATCTGTAAAACAATGAGGAACAGCAACATTTGATGTAGTTATTTTGTACGGTTACAGTCCGTTATTCCGAAGGTTCGTTATTCCGAAGGTTCAGTTATTCCGAAGGTTCGTTATTCCGAAGGTTCGTTATTCCGAAGGTTCGTTATTCCGAAGGTTCGTTATTCCGAAGGTTCGTTATTCCGAAGGTTCGTTATTCCGAAGGTTCGTTGATCCGAAAACAAAATCGGGTTCGTTATTCCGAAGGTTCGTTATTCCGAAGGTTCGTTATTCCGAAGGTTCGTTATTCCGAAGGTTCGTTGATCCGAAAATAAAATCGGGTTCGTTATTCCGAAAATTAAATCGGGCTTGTTATAATACTATAGTTTGTGTTTTGTTTATTTAATTTACAGCCTGCATTAAGCATACCCCTCCCCCTTTCCCTCCCTTGGCCAGACCAATCAAACATTTAAGTTTATTTTATCTCGTTATATGAAATTATAGCATTATAACAAACCCAAATTCATTTTCGGATTAACGAACCCGATTTCATTTTAGGAATAGCGAACCTTCGGAATAACGAACCCTCGGAATAACGGACCTTCGGAATAACGAACCTTCGGAATAACGAACCCGATTTCATTTTAGGAATAGCGAACCTTCGGAATAACGAACCTTCGGAATAACGAACCTTCGGAATAATGCAACAAATGTTCGGATTAACGAACCCTATTTCATTTTCGGATTAACGAACACTCAGGTATAGGAAATTTGCGTGTTCGGAATAACGAACCTTCGGAATAACGAACCTTCGGAATAACGAACCGCACCCATTTTGTACAAGGCATAATCCAAAATATGTTGAAAAGCAATATTATGCATTCATTTTCAATCTTGCATGACGACAATTTACCGTTTCATAATATTAAGCTCAATAAGAAGGCACACAGGTTTTCAAACAAAGAAATAATGGAAAATGCATGGAATTTCGGGTTCCTTTAACCTTAGATTTTGATTTTAAACAGCATTGATGTTATGTTATGCGTGTCAAAATGTGTTTAAATGGATCTGTACTTCAAAATACCTCATTGTATTTGTATTACCAAATAGAAGCATGGAATAAGTTAAGTTTTGTCTAATTTCGCATATTATATATGTGTGAAGTTTTCGGATTTTAAATTCACTAGTTGAAAATTTCATTTGTGTACAAAGTCAGAGCATTGAGTAAGTGAATGTAACTTTGCACTTTTGTTCATTACACATGGAATCTTCACACATCACTTTATTGACATAAATTATCAAATCACAGAAAGACACATTTTATCAACCCCTTGTTAGTAATTGCACATGTCCACAAGTAACTAGAAATCGTTAATACCAACCTGATTCTGTATAGCATAGTGTGACATATATGTTCCTTGTTGCGAGTCATGAGATGGGTCGAGGGGATTGTACATTGTAGGCAAATTGTCATCCTTTTTAGACACCTCCTCATATATCCCAGCAGAGGTGTAATGGCTTGGAATGTCACGTCTAGAGTGCTTCCCCACGGCTGAACAAATGATGTGGTACGACTCGTCTCTTTGCTGCCTGTTTGTATAAAGGGAGACAACAATAAGACAGTAATAGGAAATGTATTAGCTATTGATTTTATCTCAGGTCTGCTTCTATTAAACGTATATTTTCCTTTGGAGTACTGCATATCAACGACCAGATAGGAACAAGAATTTAACACTAGAATACATTTGTATTACTGGTTATGTTTTTACTGATAATTAAAATTTCCTTACACATTGCTGGCGCAGAAGAATTTGATCCCGTCCTTTGACTGGATAATGAGACACTTTTCTGCTGCGTTCCCGATGAGCTGGAGGGCCTGCGGTGGTACTTGCGCATCGAGAGTACACCACAACACAGGAACTTTGCCCAGAGGATTCAGTGTTGATGAAAGGTTGGTGTATCTAATCAGTTCCAATCCATCCTGTATCTGCATGAGCCGCCAGAAGTATTGGTCCAGCGTATACTCCTAAAATAATATGCATACAAATACGCGATAGCTGAGTATTTTCAAGCAAAATTTGTTTATGCCACCTAGCTCTTAATTGGATTTAGAAGCTTTGTTTACATGTGCAAACATGGATGATTATAAAAATGGGTAGAAGAATCCCTGCATTCTGATTGGTCAATTAGCGTGTAAAAGTTTGTTACTGATGCATGGCTCACTTTAGTTTGATTTTCACATTTTTTGCGCTCATTTTATAAAACAAATGCTGCACAGGCATATTTCGTGGATCGAAAAAGAAAAAAAAAATTATATATAAAAAAAAAATGTTTTAAATGTTAAAATTGATATAAAATTGTTTATATCATTAAAAAAAAATAATACAAATTATTATAAAAACATGTATATCATTAAAAAAAAAAAAAATGTGAAAACTAAATTGTTCTCCAGTCATGCGTCGGTAAATTTAGCCATGCGTCGGTAAATTTACAGGCATGCGTCGGTAAATTTAGCGATTACTGGGGAAAAGTTCGTTTTTCACATTATTTGCCCCCATTTTATAAAACAAATGCTGCACAGGCATATTTCGTGGATCGGTAAGAATTGGATGCACTCTTTTAACGTTAAGGTACAATAGGAATAACAAGGGGCCAAGAATATATCCTTGGGGAACGCCACATTGCAGGTTCAGGACCCCTGATTGGTGTGAGTCGAATTCGGTATACTGTTTTCTATTGGAAAGATAATCACTGAACCATGCAAATGGCGTTCCCCTGATGCCGTATTGTGCAAGTTTATACAAAAGAATGGGTGGGTTTATAGTATCAAACGCCTTTGATAAATCTAAGTATGCACCCACAATATATTGTTTTTTAGAAAGTGCCAAAAGTTATTCTATCATATAAGTCTAAAATTGCTAGGTCAGTTGAGGGTTCCATGACATATGCTCCGCCGACAAATGCTCCGCCGACATTTGCTCCGAAAAATGCGACAAGTGCTCCGCGACAAATGCTCCGCGATATTTGCTCCGCCGACAAATGCTCCGCCGACAATTGCTCCGCCGACAAATGCTCCGCCGACATTTGCTCCGCCGACAAATGCTCCGCCGACATTTGCTCCGCCGACAATTGCTCCGCCGACAAATGCTCCGCCGACATTTGCTCCGCCGACATATGCTCCGAAGCTGCGACAATTGCTCCGCGACATTTGCTCCGTCGACAATTGCTCCGCGACAATTGCTCCGCGACAATTGCTCCGCCGACATTTGCTCCGCCGCCAAATGCTCCGCAGACAAATGCCCAAATAATATTTTTTAAATGCTTGCACTTTTTCAAAAATTTTCAAAATCATTTTTGGAATAGTTGTTGATGATCTCTCTATCTAATCATCATTCCAATAAAACACCACATGCATAATTTTGTATGAAAATGGTTGAAACCAATGCCTGTTTAGAAAAGCGCCCTCTTGTGTTTAAATGGCTCTTTTTGAATGATAACAGGCGTTTTACTAAGTCGTTTGTAATTTTGTATTCCTTTCGAGCATGGTGGAGTTATAACCATTAGTTTATCAAGTAACTGTCCAGGGTTGGTTACTAAAGTTCAGCCTTACCAAAACTGTACTACCCCTTTAAATAAAGATCACATCGTCTAGAAGACAATCTATTCTTCACATATTAACAATAAAATTGATCACATATTGCTTTTTATGGAATATGACGTCATAGTCACTAAAGGGGTGAAGTGTCCATCTTACCTCACTGTGGAGGTAAGAGGACCCCTCAATTCCTTAGATTATTGAATTTCAATTTTCTGCTACTTCCTGCCAATCCTTCCGTTTATAAGAATGCAAAATGCATTGGAAGTTTGTGCTTTTACGGGGTGGGGGGGGGGGGGGGCGTTTAGAAGTGTCACAAATTGGGCCCTCGTTGTTCAGTGAACGATGAACTAATCTAAACAAAATTGGAACTCAGAAAATTTAACAGTGGGTGAAAATAACGTTCTTTGAATTTTGATAAAACGTGGATAAATTTTGAACTCATGCGGAACAATTTCTTGATTCATAAAGAGTCTGAGTAATACAAATACAGTGATTATAAAGACTTTTCTTTTTTCTATTCATGATCGATCTTAACACCAGTATCATGCCCTTCGCTTGATGATTGCTTGGAACAGTATACTATTCATCACAGCATTTTCGGACACTATGAGGGTCCGTGGTCGACTCCAGTCAAACCCCAATGTAACATCAAAAACTAAAGCCAGTGTTGTGTGTTATTGCGCATCCCCTTCTGCTACTAGATGCAGGCTGCAGGGTCACGCATCCTTACAACACTGGGCTTGACTGCCCCCCCCCCCCCCCCCCCCCCCACCCTGTATAAAGAAACGTGAAACAAACAAACCAGCCAATAAAATATTTGAATGAATCGATGGTTACTGAATCGATTGTACTCCAATTTCACAAGAGATTCGCATAACATATAAAAGCGCACTTCATACCAAAGGTACTTGAGAATTAATTCAACAGTTTAATCTTCAGCGGAGTAAATGTCGGTGGAACAATTATGGTTGAGGAACATATGTTGTTTTTGGACCATTTGAAGTACTGTCATCTTCAGAGCATATATTTCTGCGGAGCAATTGTCACCGGAGCAAATGTCGTATCTCCGGAGCATATTTTGGCGGAACAATTGTCGGCTAAGCAATTGTCGCATATTCGAAGCATTTTCGTCGGAGCAATTGTCGCATCTTCGGAGCATTTGTCGGCGGAGTAATTGTCGGCGGAGCAAATGTCGGCGGAGCAATTGTCGGCGGAGCATATGTCGGCGGAGCAATTGTCGCATCTTCGGAGCATTTGTCGGCGGAGCATTTGTCGGCGGAGCAAATGTCGGCGGAGCATTTGTCGGCGGAGCAAATGTCGGTGGAGCATTTGCCGGCGGAGCAAATGTCGGCGGAGCATTTGTCGGCGGAGCAATTGTCGTCGGAGCAAATGTCGGCAGAGCAAATATCGCGGAGCATTTGTCGCGGAGCATTTGTCGCATTTTTCGGAGCAATTGTCGGCGGAGCATATGTCGGCGGAGCATATGTCGTGTCACCCAGTTGAGTGTCCTTTACGAGAACCATATTGCGAGGATTTAATAATGTTGTGTTTAGTTAAAAAATCATATGTTTGATTATACACTACTCTTTCCAATATCTTAGAGATACAGGGTAAAATTGATATGGGTCGATAATTATTGCATTGATTACGGTTCCCCTTTTTGAAAACTGGTATAAATTTAGCTATTTTAAACGACTGGGGGTAGTTACCCAAATTAAGTGACATATTAAATATATAGCATAATGGATTAACAATAAAATGTATGATCTTTTTTCAAAATAAATGAATTCAGATCATCGTGTCCACATGTCTTACTATTCTTGAGGCCCTTAAAAATAGATAAAATGTCAAAAGAAGAGGTTGGTTTAAAGAAGACTGATTAATTACATCTAGTGGATAAAGTATCTATAAAAAGATGCCTCATCATGTGAACTCGTATGGTCGGACGCGTTAACACCAATACTAACAAACTAGCTATTCAAAATATTGACAATGGCTTTTTTTATCACATGTACTTATATCGTTATATTGCAACTCGGTAGGAAAATCTTTACTCTTTTTATTTCCTAAAATATCATTTAAAACAAGCAGCTTGCAATTTCTGAGCATAATAATTCTTACGAGAAAGTCGAATAAAACTATTCTCAATGTATTACGATGCTGTTTAAAGGGGAAGTTTATACAAGCTTTTAGGCAGGTTGGGTGAAAAGGGAACAATTTTAGATACCTAATAGCGAAAGTTTGAGCAGTTTTTGATAATCCAATCAGGAATTATGATTTTTCAAATTTTTGATCAAAATCTTGTTTGCTGCCCTCTTAGTCGGCTCTTTGCCAAATCTGTGATGTCACAGATGAACAACTCCCATTGGAACTGTATAACAAAACTTCACAAAATGTAACTTTTCATGTAAAAGCATCATCCCTCTACTCTCATTCTCAGATATGTTAGAAAAGAGGTAAATGTGCGTGCATTTAAGGTAAAACTTCCTCAACTGGTCCAGTGAAATCCACACAAAATTTTAAAATATGAAAATATGTGTACAAAGTCAGTGGAAGGTTGTTCTACTATGGCATCACAGATTTTGGCAAATTGCCATCTAGAGTGGGCGGCAAACAAAACTTACCGAAATCATAACTTTTGAATTGAAAATCCAAATTTGCTCAAACTTTCACTATTGTGCTTCTAAAATTGTTCTCCTTTCATTCAATCCACATTAGTACTTGGGGAAGCTTCCCCTTTAAATTTCTGATGCAATAAATAATTGTTAGGGTTACGTATATGATTCTTAAATAAATAATTTTTTCTATGAATCGATTTTCGTATTCCCTTCGTAATCCAGGGTCTTCGAATTGTATTCCTGCTATATTATTTTTCTTTGTATAAAGTGGTATGTTATTATTATACTGATGCTTTAATTTAAATAAAAACAATTCCTACGCCTTATCAACATTTTCATTTTCTGCATACACAGCTGACCAATTTTCATTGATTCTTATGAATAATAAAAATTGGCATATGATCAGATATTTCAGACTATAATATACCATTTATGAATTCACCATCAACAACATTTGTAAGTACATTATCGATAACAGTTTGTGAGGTCGCACTTATACGAGTGGGCTTATTTATCAGTGGGTACATTGCATACATAGACAAAAAGTAAGAAAATCATGACCGGGATTACTCATGTGATCGGGGTGTAAATTTATATTCAAGTCTAATACAAGGAGGTATAAATGCTTACCTCTTCGGGTCAATGTATTGACATAAATCTCTAAATAATCTATGTACTGTTTTACGGAAGAACTAGGGGGGCGATAAGTTACACCAACAGTTACATTCTTCAGACCACTTGTATTAATAATCTCTATAAAATAGATTATTATGTAATAATTTAAATGGGATATCATCATTAATATACATAACAACTCCACCTCTTCGTCCATTATGTCTGTCTGCCCGGAGCATTTTATAAGCCTTTATTTCATACAATTGGGGAGAGTCGACCCTAAGCCAAGATTCACTTACACCAATAATAGAAAAGTTATAGTGAATAGAATTAAGTCGGAATTACTAAATTGTAAGGAGTTCAGATCACTTGGTACATAATACTGACACTTATTAAGTGGGACTGATTGTGCTACATTATCAACTAATTCGTGATTAACCATTTAAAAGGAGAGAAGTTACCCAGCTAGCCACATGACGTTGGGCCGATGTCGGAATTTGGTTGCCGGATGTCGGCATATCGCCGTTGGCTCGAGGTTAAAATGTCCGCCAGTCCAACATCGTCACGACGTCATTTTTGTGATATATTGGCATAACGTCATTTTCCGACAAGGGCCCAACATCATCATTCTCATGACATGATTTTAAAATAAAACATAAATCGCACGGCCCCCGTTAACACAAACTAAGTGCCCGTACGGGTGCCTTACGGTACTCTTACGGTGACTGCACGGTACCCGTACGATTTGAGTGGCCATCATATTCAGTCTCAAAATCGTACGATATTCGAAAAAAAAGGCTGCGGTGATCCCCGTGCGATGCCCTGGTGGTGCCCGTGCAATGCTCTCTACGATGTGTCTACGGGCTTACGGCAAGTAAAAAATCGTACGATGCATTTTTTGTCTTAACTCGTAACTCGTACGGCAAGGAAAAATGCAACGGCGACCGTACGATAGCCACGGCACCCGTGCGGGCGCCGCACAGTGGGCCAGAACCGTTTCAAAGTGTGCCAAAATTCATTACTCATTGAAGAAGGTTAATGAAGTTCCAGTTTAAAGGAACTAAGGGGTTTTCAGACCCATATAATTCGATGGGAGTATTTTCAAATCCGTGTGACATCATCAAAATACTGTTTTCTGATTGGATAAGGCAAATATTCATTGTAACACATAGACAGATTCAGATTACACTGATTAGTGCAACTTATAAGGGGTTTCTGGACCTAAGAAACACAGTTGGAGCATTTTCAAATTTCTCTGACGTCATCAAAATACTGTCTTCTGATTGGACAAGGAATATATTCATTGTAACTCATAGACAGATTCAAATTACACTGATTAGTGGAACTTATAAGGCGTTTCTGGACCTAAGAAACACAGTTGGAGCATTTCCAAATTTCTCTGACGTCATCAAAATACTGTTTTCTGATTGAACAAGGAAATTTGTCACTGTAACACATAGACAGTTTTATATAGCACTGATTAATGGAAGTTATAAGGGGTTTCTGGACCTATGAAACACTTTTGGAGCATTTTCAAATTTCTATGACGTAATTAAAATACTGTTTTCTCTCTCCCTTTCTCCCACTCTCCCCCCCCCCCCCCCTCTCTCTCCTCACTCTTTCTCCACCTCTTTCTATCTTTCGCTATCTATCTCCCCCGCTATCTTGAATTTCGCTTTCTGTGATTTTCCTTCCATTTTTGAGCTCTCTTCTTGACTGACTACCACTGACTGCTTTCATACAATCCATATGCTTGTCCCATCATCTTAGACAAAATGTTAGAGGACTTCGTATAGATGCTACTTGTGTCAACAAGGAAAAAAGCGTACAACTGTATCTTATGTAGTTTGCCTATGTATGAGCCAACGAACGTGTTTACGCCCTCAACGTTCGTTGGTATGAGCGCACGGCGCGCTCTTTGGCAAAAAGAGCGATTTCGGCAAAAAGAAGGGCGAACATGTGGTTGGAAAACCGCTTCTTACTCAACAAGTGGCAAACGGTGGCAGACAAATTTGGTATCAAAGTAAAGCATACATTGGAAGAAAGGCAATCATGATATTTTTAGCGCAGCAATCGACAGCAATGTTGACCATTTTTGCGCATGAAAAAAAACATCGATTTTCTCCCATTATTTTTTTTCTACTAAACATAAATTCCGACATGACTAATAGTTTGGCTTTAAAATGTAGAATTAGTTAGAATAACTATTGTAAAACGAGCATTTTAAATTTTAAAGTGGATTCAGCAAGCCGTTTGGCAAAAAACATGGAAAAACCGCAATATTGCATTTAACACAATGTGTTCCCTAAAAACAACATTTCCGGACTTGGTGAAGAAAAATGACCCACTTAAAATAAATATCGAGAAGAAATATTGCTCGGAGATGTTCTACAGGTTGTAATCTTTGCTTAAAACATGAACAAAGGCAATTTCATTTCCATGACCAAGTCCCTATTTTGGCGCACTTTTTCGGTACCACTAACGCGTCAGTTTTCCTCAAAAACTCGTGAAAGCGCACTGGTAAGCCAAGACTAGCGCCGCTGCTGTAACGTACATTTATATGCATCAAACTCTGCGACTCTGCGACATCGATCTAGCTAAGACAAGTCCAAGGGCAAGGGTGACCATTAATTAGTGGCCGATCTCGATGTGGACTACGACCACGACGATGCGACTAGGAAAACTCATCTAGGTGTAGATACATCACACTCAAAGACATCATGGTGTGTGAAACCAAGATTTTATTGAGAAAATGGCTTGGATTGCGAGGCTTGCATGTAAATCAACACACGCGAGCTAGTCTTGGCTTTCCAGCGCGCTTTCACGAGTTTTTGAGGAAAACTGACGTGTTAGTGGTACGGAAAAAAAAGACGCCACCTGGCCCACTGTGCGCCGCAAGATTCCCGCAAGATTTCACCTAAAATTGGCATCGTACGGGCGCCGTAGCCCAAATCGGACCATTTGTGACTGTAGCATTACTTGACTGGATAGTACGTATTATTTGGGTCAAATATTTCACTACTAGTGTGGTGCCCTGAAAACTAAACATCTCAAAACTACAACAAAACAACAAAATCACCGGCTCGGTGAAAATGAGGAAAATAAAATAAATATCAACTAAAAGCCTTCCAATACGCCTGAAGGCACAACAATTTAATGAGAACCAAAAACTAATACCTTTGAACGTTTAGATATTTTAACATACAAAATTCAAAGTACTATCTATAACACTAAATATAAAGTTAACAATGAATACGAAAGTAAAACGAGATTTGGAGGAAGAATACAATATGAATAAATATTAAAATATTGAAGTTCAGTTCACTTTGATAATATCGATATGTCTTTTACACAGTTAATCAGTTTCCGGTGCCTTTCAACTTCTTCTTGTTTCTCATTTGTTTCTCATGAAACAGCTTTTGTTTCGATATGAGCACAGCTTGACGGTGATCGGCTTTATCTTCCGCGGATCCTTTTGCTGGACACGGTGCGAGCGGTCGATGTCTTGCTTCGTCAGTTGGAAGCCTAGCTTCTCGTTGGCGAGATCGACGGCGATCTGGTCCGGATCCTCGTTTGTCTGTTCCTTTACACCGAAGATCGATACATTTGCTATTTCGCCGGGTATACTGCTCGAGGTCGTTTTGTCGTTTCTTAATTCCTTCTGTCTTCGTTGAACCGGCATGCATTTGATTCTTGAGAGATTGCACCTCCTTTGTTTTGCTTTCGAGGTCGTTTTGCAGATCGAGGATCGTCGCTTGATTCTCCTCAATTTGCTTTTGTAAGCTGTCACACTTTTCTATTAACTATTATGGAAGTATGGACACACAGTCATGTCTATGCTGGAAAAGATCAGGGCCCCGTTGCATAAAGAGATACCAGTGGCGTACCCAGGATTTTTTTTAAAGGGGGGGTTTTTCGTCAGAAAAAAATTCTGTCAGCGGGGGGGGGGGGGGCGGGGGTAGTTGTAGAACATTTTCGAAGACGAGACCAAGTACCTTCAACATTTTCGAGAACGAGACCAGGTCCGGTCGACAATTTTCAAGACCAAGACCAAGCCCAGTGGTTGAGAATCCTGTAAGCGGAGGGGGGGGGGGGGGGGGGGGGGGGGGGGGGGGGGAGGTGGAGACAATTTTCGAAGCCGAGACCAACAAATTTCGACATTTTCGAGGCCGAGACCGAGACCACGGTTTTTCGCACTTTTCGAGGCCGGGACCAACGGAAATGACGGTCGAGACCGCTAACATTTGGTCTCGAGACCAGTTAAAATTTGAAAAGGGGGGGGGGGGGGGGTTCAAACCACCCAAAACAGTCATTTTCGGGTCAAAGGGGGGGGGGGGGTATGAACCCCAAACCCCCCCCCCCCCCCCTGGGTACGTCTATGCAATCGATTGTAAGTTACGATTGATTAGTCAGAGAATTTGCGCGTTTCAACCAATCAGATTTGCGCATTTACAGTGTGACTCAAAAAGAATGGTACAGTTGGAAAAAAAAAATTTTGAAGTATGAAGGTAATTTGAAAATTGGTGTCATATTAAAGAAAAACAATCGGGCATCTAGATGGTTTTTATTTCAGCTTAATTGGGTTTGTCAGTCGTGAGATATGGTCGTTTGTTTACAAAACATCAAAATCCATTTTGTACCATACGTTGTGTGCATTAAATGAATTACCAAAATGTAATTATTTTCAGAGCAAAAACAAGTAGCAAGGTCAATTTGGAAGAGCTTTATCCAGAAAACTTACATTTCTTCTTATTATTCTTCTTACCATATTCAATCATTGTTAACCCTTTCAACATCAGCAGTGACAAAAAAATAATTGTACTCTAGTTATTATTGCATCGTTACTATTCCATAATAATTAGTAAAAATACCAAATGTGTGCAATGAATGTCTATCGCCATTTTCAGTGCAAATACGGAAATCAGCACAAATGGGTCTTTATATATTTGTATACAATTTGACATAATTCGAGATCCGCTCAAGGGAAATATGTCATACAAGGAGCATCTGAAAAACACAATGTACCATTCTTTTTGCGACACACTGGACATAGAACACATTATCTGAATTACAACTAATCATAATTCACAATCGATTGTATCTCTTTCTTCAACGGGACCCAAAAGACATCCGGATTGCTGGACCGGTTATCTTCCACCGAGCACAAAGACCCTTGTCTACGGGTTTCATGCAAACAAAAAAGTGTGCTCTTAAATGCATGTCACGTCCTCTCACTCCCATTTTTTAAATGGCGATATTCGGGCAGAAAGCACCCAAAATTCGGCCCAAAGCATGTCATATTTGGCCAAACTAATGTCACATGCGGGTAACAGCATAACATAATCGGTCAGAAAACATGCATTTTTGTGGTAAAAGCATTTAAAAACATTATTTAGAGCTTACAAGAGAAGATTATTTTGGTAAGTTTGTTGGTTTTTAAATTTCGATTCGGTCTGAAAGACACTTAAAACTGTTTTTTATATAAAGTAACGCAATCAAAGTAAATCATGCTGTAACAGGGTGATTTATTTTATATTAACATACATGCCTCCTTCGTCATTAAGTGGTCCTGCGATCAAAGGCATCGAAGGTCAATATGATTGTGAACCACCCAAAACAGGCTCTCGAAGTTGTAGGAGGGTATTTCTATTACTCCATGACACCTTCAGAACAAATTGTATCAAAGGCCTAAGATTTAGGCCGAAGCCTTAAATTGTTCTATGCTGTCAAAATTATATGCTTGCATTCCGATCATGGGACCCAAGTTCGAAACCGATCAATTTCCCTGCATTTATGTTGTTTTATACCCATGAATATAATTGGGTACCATGATAAAGGCCCCGTTGCAGAAAGAGATACAATTTATTGAAAGTTACAATTAATCATATCATAATTAGTCATATCATGACTTTTTGTTCTAAACATCTAAATGCGCGAATTTGATTGGTTAAAATGCACCATTATAGCTAGCATGCTCTCAGGGAGTGGGGAAAGTACACAATATCGTTGCGTGTCTGAGAGATAAAACATTAACTTGTTTAATTGGTTACAGTCCGTTATTCCGAAGGTTCGTTATTCCGAAGGTTCGTTATTCCGAAGATTCGTTGATCCGAAAATAAAATCGGGTTCGTTATTCCGAAGGTTCGTTGATCCGAAAATAAAATCGGGTTCGTTATTCCGAAGGTTCGTTATACCGAAGGTTCGTTATTCCGAAGGTTCGTTATTCGAAGGTTCGTTGATCCGACAATAAAATCGGGTTCGTTATTCCGAAGGCTCGTTAGTCCTAAAATAAATATGGGGTTCGTTAATCCGAAAATTAAATAAATACGACGTAGAAAAGAATTGAGTTGATTTGATTTTGAGCAAGTGTGGACTTAGGAAAGGGGATCAATCTTACTCTAATTGCCGTGGCTGCAATGGGGGGTGGGGGAGAAGGGGAGGGGGGCAAAGAGTGGCTTTACAATTCTAGTCAAATTGTAATTTTCTTTTTCTTTGTAAAACAGTGCAATAAGAATGAGATATATATATATTTATATCTTTCTCATGTTAAAAAAACATGAAATAAAACCAAATTCAATTGATATAATTATAAATTATGTCATAAAGTTAGATTTTTGGCTGCTTGATATCAGTCCAAAAATCACATTTTATTGTGTCTGAATTGTATGTATTTCATCATAAATAGCAACTAAGGGCAGGGGGTGGGGTGGGGGGGGGGGGGGCGGGGGGGTTGCTATTTTGAATCCCGCAAGTGATGTTTTCCACATCACATTTTCACTTGGCAGCCAAGGGGGGGGGGGGGGGGGGGTTGTTCCCTTTTTAATGTTCATGATTTCTTCATGCATGCATGTTTATGCTTTATTAAGGCCCAGTCCCATACTGACGATTTTCACGGCGAATCGCAACGATTTGACATTCGTCGAGAAAATCGCTTAGGTCGTGTTGCATCGTGTTACATCGTATCGGTTCTTCCCCCAAAACCGTTGCGCATCGTGAAGAAAATCGTGAAAGCGGAGCCAAAATCGCCAGTCTTCAACTGTTCAAAACAATCGCCACACCACGACGATTTCACAAAAAATCATTGTATTTACCGTTGCATATTCGTGTCAAGTCGTTTCCACATCGTTGCAATTCGTTGGGACTCGTATCGCTTCGTTGTGAAGATCGCCGCTTTCCGTTTTTTGAACTGACTATGGGCGTAGAGACTTACGTAATACCTATTCATCACGAGAGGGGGAGGGGGTGAATGAATAGATCATCCCGCCTGTTTGAATTGTATTAATGACAGATCTACGCCCATGAAACTGACTCAAACAAGTCCGATTGTTTCATATGGTGCACTGCCCTATTGTTCCATTAAAAAGAATGAAAGGAAATCGTCGCGACATGGCGATAGTTTTGAACTCCCAAAACATTCGTTGTGCTAACACGATTCATGGCGTTCTTCGTGATGCGCAACGGTTCGCAGAACGAATTACAACGACTCGCAACGAACTACAACGACTCACGACGACTCAAGCGATTTTCTCCACGAATGATAATTCGTTGCGAGTCGCCGCAAAAATCGCCACTATGGGACCACAACTTTTTTTCTGCCACGATTTTTCTACCGCAATGGTTAAAGACAAAAGAAGGACGAGCTGACTCGTCGAACAACGACGAAGAACGAATATTCGTCTTGAGTCGCCGTACAATTCTTCCCAATTCGTTGTTAAATCGTGGCTAAATCGAGTCGATTCGTTCTAGTAAATCGTTGCGAGTCGTTGCGAGTCGCCCTGAAAATCGTCAGTATGGGACTGGGCCTTTAATGATTTAAATTGATTTGGGAGGGGGGGCCCATGACACCCCCCCCCCCCCCCCCCCCCCACCACTACGCCAGTGCGCATACACACACACACACACACACACACACACACACACACACACACACACACACACACACACACACACACACACACACACAACACACACACAAACACACACACACACGCACACACACCCTATTTCATTTTCGGATTAACGAACCCTAATTCATTTTCGGACTAACGAACCTTCGGAATAACGAACCCGATTTCATTTTAGGAATAGCGAACCTTCGGAATAACGAACCTTCGGAATAACGAACCTTCGGAATAACGAACCCGATTTCATTTTAGGAATAGCGAACCTTCGGAATAACGAACCTTCGGAATAACGAACCCGATTTCATTTTAGGAATAGCGAACCTTCGGAATAACGAACCATCGGAATAACGAACCTTCGGAATAATGCAACAAATGTTCGGATTAACGAACCCTATTTCATTTTCGGATTAACGAACACTCAGGTATAGGAAATTTGCGTGTTCGGAATAACGAACCTTCGGAATAACGAACCGCACCCGTTTAATTAACCGACCTGCATGACTTGAAATATATATTGTTCACATAAATGTTTCCTTGAGTTTCAATATTGCAAACGCTTTTGTTTTTGAGTTTGCATTTCGATCTCGATAGAATGGAATATAGTCTAGAATTATGTACAAAATTAGGTTATACATTGATTTTCTATGAACAATATCAGCTTCTGTTAGCTTCTGGTTTATTTATTGTATAAACATGCACATGCAACTACACAATTTGAACACCAAATAATAGTTAATTACAGATTTATGGACTATGTTCATGAAATTAATGAAAACATATGAAATTATTGTGTTTTTTTTTTACAACGAATGGTGTATAATTGCGTGAATATTTCGTTATATATTATGTGTGAGTAAAAGTATGTTAAACTATGTTTTGGTTGTAATATAGAGAAAACAAAATGAGTATGAATAAGATACATATGAAAGGGGCTGATGGTGCTGATGATGTAAATAATATGAATAGTGATACAGATAGGACATTTAATTCTGCATAAATAGGGTATAAAATATTTTCATAGATTATGTGTTTACCATAAACAAATTTGATATTTTTAAATATAGAAATTGATGATCATGGAAATGAAATGGAATGAATTTAATATGATAAATTCCGATATATAGATATTCTTTCTGGACACATAAAATTACTAATACAATCCAAATATATATTAATATTTGTATGTAATTATGTAAACATTATTTCTTAAGCCTTGTGGGCACCTTCCCCGTTTTAAACATATTACGATAATTTAGTGAAGAATCTATCAATAGACCTATGATTTACATATATGCATGCACTGTTATAAATATGTTGTTTTCTTCATTGCATGTAACACAACAAATTTCCTTATGGAGCATGGAATTAAATTGAACTTGAACTTGCCTTGTACTAATATTTCTTTTAGTATATTATTATCATTATTACTATTATTGGTAGTATTAGTACTACTAGTTTTTATCAAAGTAACGTATTATACTCACATCCTTTGACCGACTCTTCACACTGACTATTTTCTTCTTTTTAACTATTTGTAGGACGCCATTCCATAATTCCTGATCTGGAGAAAGCCGATTGCTCGCCATAATATCAACTTCCAGAGCAGTGGGCAGTCCTACAGAATGAAAACATGGGAAAGGGAACAGTTCCGATTCGTTAAATACGACTTGAAATAATCTCTTTAAATCAAATATCACATGTAAAACAAACCATGTTAAAGTAGATCCCGCAACAGCAACAAAGTTACTAGATCCCGTTAACGGTTGCGCCTTGAATGAAAACAGCAACAAAGTTACTAGATCCCGTTAACGGTTGCGCCTTGAATGAAAACAGCAACAAAGTTACTAGATCCCGTTAACGGTTGCGCCTTGAATGAAAACAGCAACAAAGTTACTAGATCCCGTTAACGGTTGCGCCTTGAATGAAAACAGCAACAAAGTTACTAGATCCCGTTAACGGTTGCGCCTTGGATGAAAACAGCAACAAAGTTACTAGATCTCGTTAACGGTTGCGCCTTGAATGAAAACAGCAACAAAGTTACTAGATCCCGTTAACGGTTGCGCCTTGAATGAAAACAGCCTTCTATAAAAAATTAAAAATTAAAAAAGCGTTAAAAATTCAAACGTGGTCGACTTATAATTGAGAGTTTCCATTACAATGTACGCATTTAGTTTATAAACGTGAGTTTGACGAGAAATTAACTATCCCCTGCCAGCAAACTTAATCATTTACCAAGAAAGTAAAAAAATAAATCATTATTGATTATTGATTATTGATTATTTTGATGAATGTTTACCACCGAGAATGCAGTGAGGAATCATGAAAAGAGGGTCATTACAACAACAAGTAATACAAGTTATAACAAGAATACACTAAACAATAGGAAGAAGATTTTCACTTTACATGCTCCCAACATTCCCAAGGTGATAATGTTTTTTTTGTCTTCGATCGCCTTGATCATAATTATGTGTGACGGTTCATGGCAATGCAGTCCCCAAAACGTAAACACTACGGGTTTGCCAATAAAAGAAATCTTGACGGCATATTTCCCATTACATGGAGAAAGTGACTGGTTTGGTCTGGATGGAAAATCTTTTATTGAGAAAAACATACATCAAGATTAGCTATTCAAGCTTTTAAAAGGATAGTTGAGTTTTGGTATAGAGTACCGAAGTGTGACGTCAGAGCTATTCATTGCCATGGGTAATGGTTCTAAACAATGTCAGGCAGGCAATGAATTGGTGATTTAGCGGTTGCTAAGAAGGCAATCGTCCGGCTCCGACCCACTACAAAATGCCAGTATGAAAGGACAAGTTGTTCAGAACCATTACTATGCCATAACAAAAGCATGTGACGTCACTACTTCGGTACTCTATAGAGGGCTTACACAACATAATTCTTTTGTCAGATAATGAAAAACTGAGGGTCAACTTTGAAAGAGCATACAATTTTAATGACAGAATAAACTTTATTTGATCAAAATCGGTTCAGAAATGGCTGAAATATCCATAAACATAACCATTTGTAATATATATATGATATTGATATATTTAATATATTTTTCCACACTTTTTCAACAGAATTATATACAAAGTACAATGGTATGAACAAATTAACAAAATCAAATATTGTACCACAATGAACCAATGTATACAAAATACTAAATTAATCAAAATTAAATATCTATTTAATTTGTTTAAATCATAATGAATAAAACTAACGTGCGGAGGAGGCCTATGTAAAAAGCAGAGCTTGTGGGGCCCCACAATTATTCCATAAGTTTAACCACTGGGGGTAGTACAGTTTACCCAGTCACACCGCAAGACCGAACCCAGACCGACACGAGACCGAATAATTCGGGGACGTTGCGGGGACGTTCGGGGTGCTAGCGGTTTGGTGTCGAAGTGGTATCGGAATTGTCGGTCTCTTGTCGAGGTCCAGTTCGGACTCCGAATTGTTGGAGTGGGTTCTTTCGAGCGTGCTTGAAATAACTCACTCCGACAAATTATCGGGGAGCTTGCGGGGACGTGTCGGGGTCGTGTCGGGGACGGTTCGGGGAATGCGGGGAGGATTCGGAGTGGATTCCATCTGGTGTCGGGGTGAAAATTCGGGCTGGGTTCGGTTCTGATGCCATTTGGATTCGGCCGACTGAAACCGCAAGAAAAAAGAATGGAAATTTTGTACCCAAATGATGCCCGCAACTTCACCGATACCAAACCGAATCAAGACCGAATAGCCCTCGAGCAATGCGATATTTACCTACTTGAGCACATCCGGTATTTGGAAGAGGGTCGATATCTTGGGCATATTTACCTATATTTTTTTCTGGAAAAAAAATGTATCCTCTATTGCTTTGAGCCGTGCTATGAATATAATTCTAGTCAAGAAATTTGTTTAGAAAAGAACTAAAAACAATAATATGTATCAACCCAACATGTCTATTTTTGTAAGTAGCATGTTAGAGAGTCGATAATTATGGGGGTGTCATACTTGAAAGATATTTATATTTGATTTCCATGACATATACAATTTTCATTTTATGAGTGGACCTCGTATACAATTATTACTTTATGTATGTTCATGATTACTTTGAAGAATGAACGTCCACTGATCAGCTGATATGAATTATGTGTGAACATTTCGAGGTAATGACATGTCATGTGACCGAGTAATGTGCAACTCGCCTATTACTCCAACTTCATTCACGGTTGGAATTCTACAATAGAGATTTTTGAAATTTAAATACTTCAACCATACATCATAACCACTTAGGCGTTTTGAAAACCAAAACCTTCTTAAATCCGTGATATGAATACAACGATGTATGTGGAAACAAAAAAATGGAAGTTGTGGATATTGCTAAACGATCCTTTATTGTATGAGTCTAGAATTTAAGTAGACACAAGTTTAAACATACAACATCACTATTCAGATAAAACATTACTGCTGTTTAATGACCAGTCTTGTTTATTTCTATCATTATAATATTCAATTCAAATAAAGAAACTGACCAGATATATAAAATGTGATTGAAGAGAGCAAAGATAATGGGATTTCAACGGGATTCGAACCCGGGACCTCCGGATTGCTGGTCCGGTACTCTTACCGACTGAGTTATATAAAATTTAAAAAACAGTACGGCGCTCGTCCCTGAAACCCCTTAATTTTCATTGCTCGAGTGGTCAGAAGCTATTATAAACCTCACATAAACCAGAAGGATATAAATCAACTTTGTGATATATATGCGAGGGATCACCGAAGTGATGCAGCTTTTTTACATAATTGATTCAAACACATAAATAAACTGACCAGAAATATATAATGTGATTATAATGGGATTATAATATTCTGTGAAATATTCCATAATTTCACTTTCAAAAGAAGCAACACACATAATATAGCCAGCTCCCTCCAAGCACAAGTCATATGTTGTTTCATTTAACATGTTTAAGTTCAAGATTACTTCATCCTGTACTTTGACAAAGAATATGATTGTAATAAAACATAAGTCGGACAAAAATTCGCAAACAATCATGTTCGTAATGTTGAGTTGGGAAAAAGATTATCGTTCAGATAGAGTAAACCCAAGTGTCTTATTTATACTAGTGGGATGAATTCGGGCTGCGTTCCATGTGAGTTCGGAATGGTCGGTTTTATGTCGGGGTCCATTCAAATATTATCGGGGTCGTATCGGTCTTGATTCGGCCGAATGCAAACCGAATTCATGCGATGAATAGAAGACCGAATGATTTTGGTGTGACTGCTTGCCCCAGTTCGGTCTCTTGTCGGAGCCGGATATTTAAAAGCGGAAATTTGTAATTTAGTTCGGTTTGGTGTCGGTCTGGGTTCGGTCTTGCGGTGTGACTAGGCTATTAGTAACCAAAACCTGCACAATAACATAACAAACTAATAGTTATAACTCCACCATGCTCGAAAGGTATAGAAAATGTACTACAAAAGACTACCGTACTGACCGGCGTAATCGCCGCATACTTTTTCCTTGAAAAAAACCCGCAAAGTTGGGGTGCGGCGCGTACGCGGCGATAGTCAAATTTTCACTTTTCACCGGTCTCAAAACAACACATTTCAGCAGGTGTGCACTATTTGTTGTATTGCACTGTACTGTATTGTATTGCGTGATAAAACATTATAAAGCCAAATTGTCTACGTTTACCCTGGCCTAGAATAGTTTCTCACCTTTTTTGCTGATATTTATGCGTTATGGATGCATTGCATTGCACAGTAGTATACGGTTCTCTGTAGTACAGTGCAGTACAGTAGGGGTAGGTACGTTAGAGTACGGTTCGGACATTTTGATCGAGATGGTACATCGTAACTCATAGCTTGCATACAGTGTGCATCAGTGGCGTAATGAGCCAAAACTTTTGGGGGGGCTTAACAAATTTGTGCAAGGGAGTGGGGGGCTATTTTGAACCCCCGTAAGTGATTTTTGTTCACTTTTTTCACTGCTAGCCGCGAAGCGGCGAATTCTGTTGCTATTTTGAACCCCCGTAAGTGATTTTTGTACAGTGGCGTAATGAGCCAAAACTTTTGGGGGGGCTTAACAAATTTGTGCAAGGGAGTGAAGCGACCAAGCCCGAAGGAGCGAAGCGACTGAGCGGGGGGGGGGGGGGGGGGGGGGGGGGGAGGGGTGTTGGGAGGGGGGTGTCCCCCCTCCCACGGTAGGGAGCTTTTGCATTTTTGGACTTGAAAACTGTGCAATCTGATGCATACCTAGAAAGGAAATTTTGACTCGACGACATGTACTATAATGTCGGTAAGTGCGTCATGATTCTACCGACTAGAAAAGATTTTTTATTTGTTTCATAAAGACAAAAAGCGAAGCGACTGAGCGGGGGAGGGTGTAGGAGGGGGTGTCCCCCTCCCACGGTAGGAAGCTTTTGCATTTTTTGACTTGAAACTGTGCAATCTGATGCATACTTAGAAAGGTAATTCTGACATGACGACATGTAATATATAGTGCTATAAGCAGGGCCCTGGGAACGATTTTTTTCACCGGGGGTGCTGAGATATATACGTATATATACCTATATTCCTCTTCTTCTTCTCCTTCTTTCAGTCTTTTTCTGTCATTATCAGAGGCGGATCTAGCTTTTTGCTAAGGGAGGGGTTTGACCCAATGACGATGTCCATGAGTCGCTATTTTGAACCCCCGTAAGTGATTTTGTTAAACTTTTTTCAGTGATAGCCGCGAAGCGGGGATTTTTTGTTGCTATTTTGAACCCCCGTAAGTGATTTTTGTTCACTTTTTTCACTGCTAGCCGCGAAGCGGCGAATTTTGTTGCTATTTTTAACCCCTGTGAGTGATTTTTGTTAACTTTTTTCAGTGATAGCCGCGAAGCGGCGATTTTTTGGGGGGGCTATTTTGAACCCCCGTAAGTGATTTTTGTTCACTTTTTTCACTGCTAGCCGCGAAGCGGCGAATTCTGTTGCTATTTTGAACCCCCGTAAGTGATTTTTGTTAACTTTTTTCAGTGATAGCCGCGAAGCGGCGATTTTCTTGTTGCTATTTTGAACGCCCCTAAGTGTTTTTTGTTAACTTTTTTCAGTGATAGCCGCGAAGCGGCGATTTTCTTTTTGCTATTTTGAACCCCCGTAAGTGATTTTGTTTAACTTTTTTCATTGATAGCCGCGAAGCTGCGATTTTTGTGTGGCTATTTTGGACCCCCGTAAGTGATTTTTGTTCACTTTTTTCACTGCTAGCCGCGAAGCGTGGAATTTTGTTGCTATTTTGAACCCCTGTGAGTGATTTTTGTTAACTTTTTTCAGTGATAGCCGCGAAGCGGCGATTTTTTTGGGGGGCTATTTTGAACCCCCGTAAGTGATTTTTGTTCACTTTTTTCACTGCTAGCCGCGAAGCGGCGAATTCTGTTGCATTTTGAACCCCCGTAAGTGATTTTTGTTAACTTTTTTCAGTGATAGCCGCGAAGCGGCGATTTTCTTGTTGCTATTTTGAACGCCCCTAAGTGATTTTTGTTAACTTTTTTCAGTGATAGCCGCGAAGCGGCGATTTTCTTTTTGCTATTTTGAACCCCCGTAAGTGATTTTGTTAAACTTTTTTCATTGATAGCCGCGAAGCTGCGATTTTTGTGTGGCTATTTTGGACCCCCGTAAGTGATTTTTGTTCACTTTTTTCACTGCTAGCCGCGAAGCGGCGAATTTTGTTGCTATTTTGAACCCCTGTGAGTGATTTTTGTTAACTTTTTTCAGTGATAGCCGCGAAGCGGCGATTTTCTTGTTGCTATTTTGAACGCCCCTAAGTGATTTTTGTTAACTTTTTTCAGTGATAGCCGCGAAGCGGCGATTTTCTTTTTGCTATTTTGAACCCCCGTAAGTGATTTTGTTAAACTTTTTTCATTGATAGCCGCGAAGCTGCGATTTTTGTGTGGCTATTTTGGACCCCCGTAAGTGATTTTTGTTCACTTTTTTCACTGCTAGCCGCGAAGCGGCGAATTTTGTTGCTATTTTGAACCCCTGTGAGTGATTTTTGTTAACTTTTTTCAGTGATAGCCGCGAAGCGGCGATTTTTTTGGGGGGCTATTTTGAACCCCCGTAAGTGATTTTTGTTCACTTTTTTCACTGCTAGCCGCGAAGCAGCGAATTCTGTTGCTATTTTGAACCCCCGTAAGTGATTTTTGTTAACTTTTTTCAGTGATAGCCGCGAAGCGGCGATTTTCTTTTTGCTATTTTGAACCCCCGTAAGTGATTTTGTTTAACTTTTTTCATTGATAGCCGCGAAGCTGCGATTTTTGTGTGGCTATTTTGGACCCCCGTATGTGATTTTTGTTCACTTTGTACACTGATAACCACAAAGCGGCGATTTTTTGGCTATTTTGGACCCCCGTAAGTGATTTTTTTTCACTTTTTTCACTGCTAGCCACAAAGCGGCAAATTGTTTTGCTATTTCACTTTTTTCACTGATACATTTTCACTTGGCAGCCCAAAGGGGGGGGGGGGGGGGGGTTAAACCCCATCCCCCCCCCCCCCCCCCCCCCGTAGATCCGCCACTGAAATGTCAAGGTGCATTTTCCGTCTGGTGATATGTTCGTCTGAGTGATTGATCTTTGTGAAGATTAAATAGTTTACAGACGTTGTAGCAAGCTGACCTTCCTGCCCAATATCGTCTAACCATAATTTGCATATATCCAAATTATCCCAAAGTAAAAACAAAAAGAAACAAAAAAGCGTCATTTGTGGCTGTCGGCTGTGTGACAATTTCGTAAATGAAGCATAATGATATATAACATACAGAAATGTTTGCAGGGGGTGCTGTGCACCCCCTGAAAAATTTCCGGGGGTGCTGCAGCACCCCCAGCACCCACGCTTCCCAGGGCCATGGCTATAAGTACAGTACTATAAGTGCGTCATGATTCAACCAACCGGAAAAGAGTTTGTATTTGTTTCATAAAGAAAAATCGAATATGCACCCCCAAAATAATGATAGCAAAGTGACATATTATACAGTTCAACAGTGCATCAAAAGCCTTATTATGTATGATACAAAAATACGAACAAAGAATTCTAGACGTAGACAAGACTTATTCCCGAGAGAGTGGAGCGACCGAGAGGGGGAGAAGGGTGGTATTGGGTCCGTGCACGGTAAGGGTGAGTTTGCAATGTTTTAAGTCTGGTGCATACTTAGGGCGGAAATTTGAATTGACATGAAGTAAAATATGAGTTATCTTGTCTTAAAAATACATTTTTTTTCAATCACTGGTATCGAATTAGATATAAGCCATGATTGAAATTTTATTTGGGGGGGCTAGCGCCCCCCCAAGCCCCCCCACCAGTACGCCAGTGGTGTGCATGGCAGTTAAATAGCGCGATTGCGAGAAATTTTACGCGCCGCCGATTCCCTGCTTAAATTTGGCAAATTTTCCCTGCCAATTTTCTGGTTTTCGGCCGTTATTTCTCGCTTTTTTCGTCGCCAGTTTCCCTAGCGCACTTTTCTTCCACTTTTTTTTTTCAATTTCAATGCTCAAAGTCGGCATGCGGCGTTTACGCGGCTGCGGCGATTCCGCCGGTCAGTACGGTAAGTAAAAGCCCGTTGTCATTCAAAAAGAGCACTTCAAACACAAGAGGGCGCTCTCTAAAAAAAGCATTGGTTTCAACCATTTTTATACAAAAGTATGCATGTGATGTATTGTTGAAATAATGATTAAATAGAGATATTATCAACAACTATTTTGAACATTTTTGAAAAAGTGTACGCATTTTATACATTTTTTGAAAAATCATCGAATAAATCTTGGCCCCAGATTTATTCCGATCGGATATATTTATTGATATTTCAGCCGTTTCTGAACCGATTTTGATCAAATGAAGTTTATTCTGCCATTAAAATTGTATGCTCTTTCAAATTTTACTCACAGTTTTTAATTATCTCACCGTCCAGCGCCCTCTATACCAAAACTGAACTACCCATTTTACATTGTTTTTGTTAATGTTTCCCTTTTTAAAAATGCACAAAAGAGGTTTAAAAATAGTCGTTGATTATCTCTCTATCTAATCACTATTTCAACAAAACATCACTGCACAATATTTTATCTAAGATGGTTGAAACCAATGAGTTTTTAGAGAGCGCCCTCTTGAGTTTTAACGGCTCTTTTTTTATGATAACAGGCTTTTTACTTAGTCATTTTTAATTTTGTATTCCTTTCGAGCATGGTGGAGTTATAACTGTTAGTTTGGTATGTAATAATGAAGCTTTTGGTTACTAAAATTCAGTATGACCAAAACTGAACTCTTTTTACCAAAACTCAACTATCGCTTTAAGTTGAAATCTATCTAGGGTGCATTTAGAATAACGATGTGAAGTTCCAAATGTGTCCCTCCATGATCGTGAGAAGTATATGCGGTTCATTTTCTTTCTGGGTCAACAATGAAAAACTTTGCCACCTTACGTCGTATGATGGTGTTTTCTTCAATTTATATTCATGTTTTTTTTTATTTTATTTTAACAATGGAACTGGTAACAAAGCAGATTTGTCCTGTCATTCCTGCCGTGACAAGAAGAACTCACATGACCATGATAACTCGGTTAAGCCCGATTAAGCCCAATCAAAAATATTCTAACGAGAAAACATAAAAGACTAACACATACCTTAGCCTCGGGCTTAGGGACTACTTGTATACATGACTGAAGTAAGGCGGCTGAAAATTCCCGTTTGCAAACAAAGATAGATGAGCCTCGTGAAAAATCATACTCTTCAAAGAACACGTTCATTTGATCTACTGACATTAAACTGAAATGTTTACTAAGTCTAGCCAAATTAACTTGGAGCCTTCACAATTACAAATTGGTACCTTGTTGTTTTGCTTATGAAGATCAAATGTCTCCCCTTTTATAGAGATATTTATTATTAAACTAATAAAGCGTTCTGAAACGCTTTTCAAAAGTAATCAAAATCACTAGGCAGATGGTGATCGAAGCTGACATGAATTATTTGTTTTGATAGATTGATTTTGCAAATTCTTTATGAACTATCACATATCATTGTCAAGAATCTTATTTGATAATTGGTACATAATTGATGTCTCAAATATCAATTTTGGAAAACGTTACGCACATAATGGGTTACCTGAAACGGAGGCTGTTACGCCCCCTTACCTGTAGTCCTCAATATCTATCAGTACAATATATTGGGAATTTTCATTGTATCTATCATATTTGGAAGTTTTATACCTTTATTTTGATGTTTTTATAAGGGACTTTTGGACTCTGAGATGTGAAATAAAGTGGGGATCATTCTAAATCATTATAAATGTTATATATCACCTTTAATTGGACTAATGAGTTTTAATTGTGTAATTATATAACATTTTTAAAGCCACATTGTTCTAATTTTGTCATATTAAGTTATTTTATCTAATGTGTGTCAAGACATTTGTGTGAAATTCATAATTTTCCTGCATGCTGTGGCATAATTCATTCGTTTAAAGTCCCTGTCCTGGGTTCTATGTATCTTTGTAATTGCTAGTATGTTGTTGGTTATAAAAAAAAAATAATAGACTGCAAAAGGACATTAATTAATAAACATGATTCCGCTAACTGTTCACCCTCTATAAAAATCAAATATATTAGTACTATACCTTATCTGGTTTGGTCAATCTATAATGTGTGTGTTACCCTCTCCACTCAACTATTAGAGAGGAAGTCTAGACTAAGATGTATTACTTTCACATATATATGAAAAGGAAAACATTAAAGTTGCGCACATTGACCATGGAACAAGAAAGTCTGATCGTTTAAAACATGGAGAAACATTTTGCATGTCGCGAATTTATTAACGAGTAGCGTGCAATGATACTACCATCATTATCAAAAGTTTAAGACCACCCTTCCAAAATGCAATAAATTACAAACACAACAAAGTTAAACATATTTATTTTTCAGATATACTTTTATTTGTAACGCATAACCTTTGTATCACACTTGAACTGCTGGGCTAATACCATTACCAGCCAAAAAATACATGGGGGCGGCGGGTCGAATTCGCCCCCGAAATTCCCAAATTCGCAACCGGAACAAAAAATTCGCCCCCAAATTTTATTTTTTATTTTTTTTGATTTTCGAGATTTTTTTGTGGGATTTTTCTGTTTGGATTGTTATCAAATGTTTATAAATGATCACTTACAGCATTATAGCTTATTATTAGCCCCTGAAATTCGAAAAAGAGCCTGGAAATGTGTAGCCCCCAAAAATCGGAAAAGTAGCCCCCGAAAATGGAGCCCCCGAAAATGGAGCCCCTGAAATAAAAATATTAATTTTATCGCTGACCATTACTCTTTTGCTACTGACCACTGTAGTAAACATGTTATGTAATCATTCAATAAGACAAAATAATGCAGTCCAAATTATTGTAATACCCACAAATTCCCAGGTGGTCTTAAACTTTTGCTAATGATGGTATTTACATACAAAAATATACATTAATCGATTCAATTTCGGAAAAAATAGATGTTGCTAAATAATTTAATCAACACCACTTATACACAACACACTATGAACAGAAGTAAATAATAAATCCCCAGGTAGTGACGGATTAAGCTTTGAATTTTATAAGGCTTTTTGGATACATATTCAAGATTTATTAATAGAGAGTTTAAATGAGGGCTACAGAAAAGGTCAACTGTCGGACAGTCAAAAAATTGCAGTTTTATCTCTTTTATATAAAAAGGGTGATAAAAGGAATTTAGATAATTGGAGACCTATATCACTCTTGAATACTGATTATAAAATAGCCGCTCGAGCGTTAGCTAGACGCCTACAAAATGTAATTCCGGAAATTATTCCTTTTGATCAAATGGGTTACATAAAAAATAGATCTGCCACTGAAAATAAAAGATTAGTTCAAGATTTATTTGATATTTGCTCCTTCTTTAAAATTCAGAGTATTTTTATGTTCCTTGATTTTTTTAAAAGCCTTCGATAATGTTTATCACCAATATTTATTTCTAGTATTGAACAATGGTTGGTTAACAAAACCATTTTGTATTGAAAAGGGTGTACACCAAGGCTGCCTTCTATCAGCACTTTTGTTTATTTTAGTTGTTGAGGTTTTGGCAAAGAAAATAAAAAGTAATATTAGACGAAAAGGCATTGCCATACCTTCTTGTCATGAAGCAAACTTAAAATAATGAAGTAGAAATAAAAAATATCACAATTAGCAGATGATATAACTATGTTTGTTGATTCGATTGAATTTGGAAATGAAGCCATGAAGGAAGTATCGGTGTTTGGTAAATACGCAGATCCAAAATTAAATTATAAATAAAAACTCAAGTTATATTAGTAAATAGAGATTTTCAAGAATGTGTTGACAATTTAGAGTGGTCAGAAGAACCAGTAACATATCTTGGAGTGTATAACAAGTGTTAACAATGAACAATTTGAACAATTTAATTGGTTTAGAAAAATTGAAAAAATTAAGAAAATTGTTAATATGTGAAAGAGGAAAAACCTTACTTATTATGGGACAATATGTATAATTACTCGCTTGTTCTTCAGTATGACCGCTTGTTCATCAGTATGACCGCGTCCTTCTGGCTTTACTTGATGATCACGCTCCTGGAAACGAGAGATCTGTTGTTCTGCGACCACAATCTCCATGGTTCAACGAATCACTTCGTGAAGCGAAGCAGAAGAAACGTCGTTTGGAGCGCAAATGGCGAAAATCGGAACTTACTGTGGACAAGGAACTGTACCTAGATCAGTGTACCATCTACACTGATCTGCTCATCAGCGCAAAGTCTGACTATCATCGCAGTGAGTTATCTCAGTGTGAGCCACGTGATCTGTTTCGCGTGATCGACAAACTTTGCCATGCCTCACACGTCAAAAAGCTCCCCAGCTTTGACAACCCGAAGGATCTTGCCGACAAGTTTGCAAATTTCTTCGAAGACAAAATAGCAAACTTACGACAACCAGTTGTTACCTCTCTCCATCGAAGTGACTGACAACTGCACAACGTCATTTACCCGCTTTAATCCTGTTTCTTCCGATGAAGTACTACAGATGATTAAACGTTCTCCCATCACTTCTTGTAAACTTGATCCATTGCCATCAGGCGTGTTTACTAACTGCATTCCTGAACTTCTCCCGGTCTTAACTAAGATCATTAATTTGTCCCTCTCAACTGGACATTTCCCTCAACTCTTTAAAGAAGCATGTGTTCTTCCGTTGTTAAAGAAGCCAAATCTCGATCCTGAAACGTTAGCAAATTACAGGCCGATATCAAATCTCCGGTTCGTTTCTAAACTGATTGAAAGATCTGTCTCGACACAACTCCAAGAATACCTCTGCGAGAACAACCGTCATTCAACATCACAGTCTGCGTACGGCCCATTCCACAGCACTGAAACCGCTCTTCTCCGTGTTCAAAACGACATCCTGCTTGCTCTTGATCAACGCAAAGAGGCTGTTCTAGTGTTACTGGACTTTTCGGCGGCGTTCGATACAATCGACCATGATCACCTTTGTCATCGAGTAACCTCTCGTTATGGCATCGGGGGCATTGTTCGTCAGTGGTTCTCTTCATATCTTCTAAATCGAACTCAATCTGTCCTCATCAGCAATGTCAACTCGGACTCTCATAACCTTTGGTGCGGTGTGCCTCAAGGCTCTGTGGCAGGACCATTGGAATTCATCCTTTTTAGTGCTCCACTCCAAGACGTCATCTCTGCTCATGGTGTTTCCTGTATGTGTTATGCGGACGACACCCAGCTGTATCTCACCTTTGACCCTGCAGATTCCGCAACTGCTGTCTCCAAGATTGAAGCCTGCATTCATGATGTTAAATCATGGGCTGTACAGAATAAACTCGTCCTTATAATGACTCTAAGACTGAAATAATTTACTTTAGCTCCCGTTTTGCTCGACATGATCCAACTCCGACATTTACCATTGGCACATCTCACATTGTACCCTCTTTAGATGCCAAAAATGTAGGAGTGTCTATGGCTTCTGCATTGAATATGACATATCAAATTGATTATGTTTGTAAAATTGCCCTTATAGCTGTTAGAAAAATTGGAAAAATTCGCCGTTATCTTGATTATAATACTACGATTCGCCTAGTTCATGCACTAATTACCTCACGACTTGACTCTTGTAACTCCCTACTTTATGGACTTCCTGATAAGAATCTCACAAAACTGCAACGTGTACAAAATACTGCTGCTCGCCTTGTTTCTTGTGTTTCCCGCTCTCACCACATTACACCAATCTTACACAATCTTCACTGGCTCCCTATCAACTTTCGTATCATCTACAAAATCCTTCTCATTACTTTCAAAGCCTATCATGGCCTCGCTCCTACCTACTTAACAGATCTAATCCACCACTACACTCCTACTCGAACATTACGATCATCTACTCAGTCACTCCTGGAATGCACACAACGAATTACCTCAAAATACTATGGTGAAAGATCATTTTCTTACGCCGCTTCACACTTCGCACTTCACACAATGTAGATACATTCAAATCAAGATTAAAAACTCATTTGTTTAAGTTAGCCTTTCCTGATAGTTCATTTTGTTTATATATATATATATATGTATATATATATGTATGTTTATACTCTAAAGATTTAGTTTTTGTTAATTGTGTTAATTTGTATGTAAATATGTTAATCGCTTATTTAGAGGCTCTTTGCAATATGCGCTATATAAATGTCTATTATTATTATTATTATTAAATCGTTATTGATTTCACAAATAGTATATTATGTTGCAACGGCATATCCTGTTCCGAATAGATTTGTTATAGATATGAATAAAATATTATTTAATTTTCTTTGGAACTCTAAAAAAGAAAAAGTAAAGAGAAGTGTGATCTATAATGATCTAAAAGACGGTGGATTAAACATGGCAGACCTAGCATCAAAAATGTAATCGTTAAGACTTTCTTGGTTAAACAAAATTGTTTGATGTTGAGAGCCGCCCCTGGAAAAAGCGTTTTTAATTTTTGGCTACGAAATATTATAATGCCACCAATGTTATGGTTTAAAGAGATATGCTTAGTCTATGCAACAACAAAAAATCTCCCATTGTATACAGACTTAATGTGGTACATGGGCAGAATTGAGATATGGAGTAAAAATGGTATAAATAGAGTATCAGATATTTTTACTCATGGCGTTTGGGAAAATCAAACAAACGTTAATAATCATTTACAGTCAAATAATTTACTCGTAACGTTTGAATATTTGAAATTGAAAAAAGCTTTTCCAGATGTTTGGTTAGAGAAAATAAGACACTATTATGATAATACTAACGAACAAATAGCAGATAATGAGTATATAATTGAAGTAACGACAAACGATACGATTGATATTTCGTGTACAAAATCAAAAATGTTTTATACTATTTTGTTGAAATAAAATGAACAAAACCTGTAATATTGAATACGTGGCAACTTGAGTTGCAATTACCACATTAATTTCAATGGAAACCTGTCTTTCATTTTAAATTCTCACATATAAAGCACAACAAAGTGAGACAGTTCAACTTTAAATTTATTCATAATATTCTTCCATTTAAAGACAATTTATTTAAATGGAAAATTTCATCAAATATGACTTGTAATGTTTGTAATGAGAATGAATCCCCAATGCATGTTTTGTTATATTGCCCTGCAGTTCGACATTTTTGGAAACAAATAAAAAGGTTGATATATAAATGCACTCGTAAACATGTGACAACACAACGATTATGTTTTTTATGAATACGATAATTAATTTTGCACAATATGTGATTTACAAGAGATATATGTTGAAGCATTTTAAGAACAAGAGTTTTAACACCATGACATTATGGAAAGAGTTTATAAATGAGTTTAAATTATATTATATAATTATAGTCAAGAAAACAAACGCAAACTTTGACACAGAAACAAGACGATTTGAACAACTTGTATAATTTATGAATTTTTTATTTGCTATTTTGTACCCAGATTATTTTCATGAAATAAATTTCCCTCGGCTGAGGCAAAAATAAAAAAATAAACAGAAGTAAAAGAAAATTGTTTTTACACACGAAATAGAGAATTGTAAGTGAAATGTCATGTAACAAGTTGATAATTAATAATATCACAGTTGTTGAACCGATATTTCGATTAAAAGTCTCTTATCTTTATAAGGTCTCACTGTTGGTTCTTTCAGTTCATCTCCTGCTACACAATACAATGAATCATGTAATATCTGCAATAGTTATATTACTGATTAAAACAATACAAATAGTGCCATGTAATATATAAGGTTATTTGCGGGGTTCTCCGAGCGGATACTCGCTTTCCTAAATGATATAGAAAACCTCGGTTCGTTATTCCAAAGGTTCGTAATTCCGAACACACAAATTTCGTATACCTGAGGGTTTGTTAATCCGAAAATAAAATACGTTTCGTAATACCCCCGTCACATTAGCTACGCTCTCGCGCCGACCTAGCGCCGCTCCTAATCCCCATTCATAAAATTGGAAGCGTGGGGAGGACGTGGGGAGAGCGTGTTGAGGTCGTGTGGAGAGCGGCGTTCATTGTTCGCTATTGTTTAGATCGTACACTTTTCTCGGCCGCTCTGGCGCCGCTCCCGCGGCGACCAAGTTAAATTAGCAAATTGGCAGCGCAGTGGGCAATGAATTGGAAGATTATCTCACATGCGTCAATAGATATCCTTCCATGAATAGCTCGATGAACAAAAGAGCAGGACGTAGCTAGCTCGGCGTTCGCTTTGGACATGTTGAAAAACAAACTTGGGGCTTCGGCGTCCTACTCTTTGTTCAGGGGCTATTGTATGTCCATGCATGGGAGGATATCTTTTCACACAAGTGTCATAATCTTCTCATTCATTCCCAAGTTGAACAAAAGACATTCTTGCAGATCTATTCCAGCACTTCTGCTAGTGGATGCTATAGATTGCGAAGTTTGACACGTTTCAACTATAGGTAAAATGATATCACAATTTAAAATGGCATGTCCGGGCCAAAATAATGTACATTTGGGGGAAACTCAATTTCTGGCTAAAACGTGGCATGGCGGCATACAAATTATATGAGGCTCCAATGAATGGGGACATACGCACACCCTATGTATGCATTATGAACACATATTTCCCGCAAATATATGATTGTTTTTTCCAAAATCTACCACTACTACCACCACCACTACCACTACTACCACTACTACCACCACTGCCACCACTGCCACCACTGCCACCACCACCACCACCACCACTACCACTACCACTACCACTACCACTACCACTACCACTACCACTACTACTACCACTACTACCACTACTACCACTACTACCACTACTACCACTACTACCACTACTACCACTACTACTACTACCAATGATAGTCAACAATAATAACCCTCCCCATTCCCTCCACCCAATCTCGTGAAACGCACTGAGTGTGTTCAACTACATTTGTACATGGTATTGGATCGCACAGAGCGTGTGCATGGAGATCGTGTTTCCCCTGCGCTTTGAAAAAAATGTTGGTTTTTTTATAAGTACGAGAACGCAGACAGAGCGTAGAGCAAATGACCTCGTCTCATTGTTATGAGCTTTTGTTAAAGATACACCAAGCGTGCACAGTGAATAGCTCGGAAAGCGTGGCCAAAGCGTACGCAGAGCGTGTTCAGGTCGTGGCAAGAGCGGGAACGAGCTACCATTGTGTCATTAATCGCTCGATTTGTCGGCGTTTCCCCTGCGCTTTGGAAAAAATGTTGGTTTTTTTTATAAGTACGAGAACGCAGACAGAGCGTGGCTATAGTGTGACGGCACACTTAATCAGAACATTTGTTGCATTAGTCCGAATGTTCGTTATTCCGAAGGTTCGATATTCCAAAGGTTCGTTTATCCGAAAATGAAATGGGGTTCGTTAATCAGAAAATAAAATGAGGTTCGTTAGTCCGAAAATGCAATAGGGTTCGTTAATCCAAAAATGATATGGGGTTCGTATTGAACCTTTCGGATTAACGAACCTCATTTCATTTTCGGATAAACGAACCTCGTTTCATTTTCGGACTAACGAGCCTCATTTCATTTCTGATTTACAAAGCCCATTTAATTTTCGGATTAACGAACCTTCATAATATCGAACCCGTTGTCATATTCGGAGAAACGAATTAACGAACCTTCGGAATAACCGAACCTTCGGAATAACGAGCTGTAAGAATGCACGTGCAGCTCATCTGAGCAAACTGTCACCCAGTTAGCAAAGTTTCTGGGGGCCATCTGGGTTTTTGTTTGTGCTGACCGAAGCCATATGGGCCACATAAAGAACATGTATGAGTGAGCAGTGCTACACAGAACCCACCAGCACCAACACCCAACACCCATGGGCCCCATTTGAATCTCAGGTGGGTTCTTGGTGGTGAAAATCGTGCATAATTCGTTGGCTGGGCCCAGATGGACAAATATGGGACCCAAATGAATCCCTCATGGGTTACAAGCACAAATTCAAGGCCAATACGCCAACAGCCTGTGGTTTTGCAGTGAGTGGGTCCCATATGATTCCCATATGGGTTTCTGGTGGAGAAATCGTGCATCGAATGTGTTTTCCTTAATTAGCATAGTCCCCGGGAAGGGGTGGGGGGACTCTCTATACCTTGTGCAGATACCCCATTTGGGCTAAGTGGGTTTTGTATGAGTTCAATGTGGGCCCCGTATGGGCCAATGAGGTTTTATATGGGTTCAATTATGATGACGATGATAACAATGATGACGATGATAATGCCAATGCTAATGATGATGATGATGATAGTGCTCGCAATAGAATTCTGGAACCCATTGCGATATTTTCCGGTTTGTTAATTAAAACGAATTATGATTAAAAGAAGGCAAAGAAACTGGGATTCCAACGGGATTCGAACCCGAGACCTCCGGATTGCTAGACCGGTGCTCTTCCGACTGAGCTATAGAAAACCCTAGACGGTGCTAGTCCCTGAAACCCCTAATTCTCATTGCCAGAATGGTCAGAAGCTATTATAAACCTGACATAAACCCGAAGGATACAAATCAACTTGGGGATATATGCAAGGGTTAACCGAAGCGATACAGCTTTTTGTAATAATTAGTTCAAACATAAGAAACTGACCAGAGATATATTGTGATAGAAGGCAAAGAAAATGGGATTCCAACGGGATTCGAACCCGAGACCTCCGGATTGCTAGACCGGTGCTCTTCCGACTGAGCTATAGAAAACCCTAGACGGACTCGTCCCTGAAATATAACCCACATCAAATCCGCTTGCTAACCATGGGCCCCAGCCATGTTGAATATTCATGAGTGGTTACGAATGCAGATTTTAACACTTCATTTTAACTGTTGTATTGATGTCTTTGCTTGATGTTGCAGAAAAGTTGAATAAATTTGTTTATGTTTTCATTTGTTTTATTAATTTTATACTGCAAAACTGCAAAACTGCTTTACAAAAGCGCCCTGCAATTTAACTTGCATGTTGAAAAACAAAAAGGATAAACATATATACAATACATTATACACATTCAAAACAAACATAAATGATGGGGAGAGTGAATACAAGATATCATTAAATATATACACGCACAATGATATAGCATGTTAAGTATATGAAATAGAATAATACAAATACACATTACACTAAAGGTTAGTAACATAAATGGAGAGTTTTAAATTACTCAGTTATGCTAATGAAATATCTAACCATGTTAATGTATAAATACAACAGGTATAGTATATTAAACAGATGTTAACTGATAGTGGTGGGAATATCACAGAATGTTCCTCTCCGAGGGATTTGAAATACTTTTGAGGGAAGATTATAGGGTCCCAATACGTCCGTAGTCGAGGGACTTATTGTCTTCACTAAATAGCATTTCAAATCCCAATGAAACATTCCATGATTTTCCCGTCAACAAAGTTAACATCTGTTATATCATATGACAAAAGTCGTACTTTCAGCCTCTCTGAGCTCGATTAGAAAATGTTGCTTTCCGATGTGGTATGTTGACAAGACATCCTGACGTCACAATACAATCTCTCTTGTAGCGCGCGCCATGTGGTGAATAGTGGGCTCTGCCGTGTTATGTGACAAAATATTAAGACAATCACGTGACTTGAGACAATCAATTACTCGCATTTTACTAAGTCATACAATATAACCTAATATAAGATGATGACGTCATAATTAAGGGAAATTGAGCATTCCTATTGGTTGATTACTGATGCTTAATCCGGTATAGTAAATGGTAAAGTTATAGTGCATATGCACTATAACTGCGCAGGGGATGGCCTTGGAGTGCGTAATGTGCGCTTGTGCGCTTGTTCATGAATGGGGAAAATGCGCAGAGCGCGCAATTATTTATAATACGCGCTGGCCCTTGTACAAAGTACGCAAGGCCGACGAGAGAACATAATGATGCATAATTTATTTTTATGAACGAACTTGAAAATATGTCATATTGTTTCCAGAAGGGCCCCTTATGGGGCATTGAACACATGGGGCCCCATGTCAAAACCATGCTGCAGACCATACAGGGGCCCACTTGGCCCAGATTAGCCCCACGATTGACCCATATGGGACCCACATGGGATGCCCAGATGGGGCCCATGTACCAGCCAGTACCAGTTCCAACCAGATAACACCCAGATGGGCCCCAAATGTTATTGCTATCTGGGCACCCACATCACCCACGAACACCTATTGATATGTCTCTATTATGATGTACTTTACACAAGTCAACGGAATTTATTTAAACATTCTTGAAAACAAAATACTACAATTATTGTTGCAGTCTTCCAGTGTACAGCTAAACATATGGCCATGCAAGTCGAACCATGTATAGGTTACAGTACAGATACAGTTTTGAAGCGGGTTTTACCTTTTGGGAAACCAATTAGAGGCTCAGCAAGACAGCTTCGTTTGAAAAATACACCTCCCACAAAATAGCAGTCACTACAGCTGTGTGTATCCTTCACTTGTGTTCTGTAATATTCTTTAAAGCAAGATTTATTCCATGATAACCCTGGAACTCACAACTTGGTTTAGGAAACAAGACGATGGTAATATTAAGGCGGGTCGAGCCAATAATAAATGAAAGAATATGATACGTCAAATTAAACGTACAGTAGGTATTCATTGGCACGACAAAGGATTTGGGCATACCATGGCAGAAAGAATAACCTGAGCTTATAAAAGCCACATTCCGGCTTTTGTACCGTTAAAAATAACGTTGAACAAGATGACGATAATGTGAACACTGTTTACTACCCGTACTGATTCCATATGTTATCAATATCTTCAAAGTAAATTAGTCAGGAAATTATGATGCCATGTTTTTGTGGATGCACGTGTTGTTGATATGAGTTTGCCTTTTCTGTTGCAGTTTTGTTTTTGTTTTTTTTACTTCAAAAGCAAAAAAAAAAATAAATAAGTGTAAATAAACCTCCAAATATGACTCTAAACAACAAGCCCAAACTATCTCGAACTGATAAACAACAAACTCATAATCTTCTCCGTACCGTTATTTTTACCTAGTAAAATTCCTATAATACACGTTTCTGCTGCCTTATTCGCGGGAAGGTTTTCGAAGATTTGCAATAGGCTGAACATTTCTTTAAATGCGGAAGTGTATTACTGCTGGGAATGTAGTGTTGAATATTATCGTTTGCCTCAGTTATCTCCTATACAAGTAAGACATTATGATATTTACATGACTTGTCATGGCAAGTTATGATAAATCACCATTGTATCAAACAGGGATTCATTGCTCTGTGTACAATTTATATAACAGGGAACTGTTTTTATTAACAAGAAAGCAAATACATGTTACATTATTGGCTAGGCAGTACATCAGGGGGATGTTTCACAAAGATCCTAAGTTGAACTTAACTCTAAATTGGACTTAAAAAGTATGGAAAGCTATTAGTTTCTTTGAAAATTTGTTTTAAAAGTCTCTTTTTCAAAGGGATCAATGTTGATTCAAATCATTAATACTTTTTATTATTTCGCTTTTTAATATATTGTATTCCAAGGTTTACAGGTTTTAACAGATGGATATTTAGATAGATAGATAGAAAGATATATAGATATATCTATAGATAGATATGTATATACATAGCGGAGATAGAGAGATAGATATATAATTGAATTATAACTATTAGTTTTGTATTCAGTTTTTATTAAAAAAACTGTACTTTTCCTTTAAGTATTCCCCATCAGTAAAATACAATCATTAATCTCTTATGCTGTGAGAAGTATACCGCTCAATTCCCCCCCCCCCCCCCCCCCCCCCCCTCTCATCAACAACAAATTGATGGTCAATGCAAGTTTGAGTCGATGTGGACAAAGTCACCAGCTGACCCGTCATGCCCGTGCGGGAATCAAACCCAAGACCCCTGATATTATTATTATGTTCTAGATTACCCAAATGAATGATAGCATATAGTAATATATTTACGTTGGTATACCATGTATACCAACAGTGAAACTCACAAATATACTATCTGTCACAGCCAAGAAACTGGATTGCATATATTTACAAATAAGACAAAGCATTACGACACTTTCAGTTCTGCATGGGGCAGAGCTTGTCTATAGTATCTTCTGCCTGATATATATTCATACAATTACATTAATTGATATATTAACATGACTTGTATGATATATATATTTTGCAAAGATTGTTTAAGTTTACACAATTTTGACATGTGCTCTCAATATCACGATAAAATAAGAAACCAAATTCAACCAAACAAAGTATCGAACTGACCAGTTATCCCCCTTTTCAAAATCAACATAACAGCATTCAATAACATTTAAAATAGCATTAAAAAATGATACCAGATCAGTTGGTATTTAAAATACGGTACGTACATGTCTGCATTGAAATTGATTTCCTATTTCATGTCTTCGTGATAATGTAAGAAATACAGTACTTTGAAAATGAGATGGATCGGGTTCAACACAAAATTATGCTTCATCATAATCATGATCAATTCGGTTTAACCTGATTAGAATGAGTAATTAACATGCATGATTAAACATTTATTAGGAGATATAGATACGATAAATCTTTGGAATACAGGCAACACGATTATAATGATTATAAAGAAATACAATACATCGTTCAAGTTAGCCACATTTACAATTATAAGTCATGATGTTTCTAGTATAAAACAAGCTTCATTGCACACTCGCAATGCATTCGTTTTCGATGGATTAATGCATCTCCAAAATTGTAATGATACATTACAATTATGCATACTATTATTGTGATAAATGTGCATTTCCGATAAGATAATGTTAAATATGAAACAAAGCGTTTCAGAAGAACAAATCACTTATCATATTTCACGAAAATAATATCAAGATTTCGAAGAAACAGGATTTCATTTTTATCATTTATATTACCAAAACAATCAAACATATGTTTTAGTTTGAATGTCCACGGTTCCTTGAAAATCAACATTACACAATACAGATAAACTATAAGTAAACGCATTAATGTAAGAACTTCCGTAATTCAAATACTTCAAACTTCGTTAGGTCTATTCTGATTCGTGACAAAAAAAGGCATTCCAAACGGGTCGGTTGGTGAATGAATCCATGATCTCCTTAGTACTGTATTTACTGTATATCATATGTATGTAGGCGCCATTATACCAACATAGAGCACTATATTATTCGTTATTATGATTGTACCCAACGTCGTTGTACACGCTACGGTATTTCTTCATAGTTTGTTTCTAGTTTGTTGATATTTTGGTCGTCGATGTCGTGACCCGTATCGACCCCAAAGTTTTCATACGATTCCTCGGAGTTGAACATGTCCGCCAGGTCGATAGGAAGGAAGAGGAAGGCGAGGTTTGAACCAGACGATGTCAGAAGATCCTCCATCTAAAGGGTAATCATTACAAACATGGATAGTACAGTTTAATACGATTGTTCATTCGAAGCCCTTTAAAGCCCAATGCAAATCCGATTGCTACTTTCAGTCGGTGGGGATCGGATCGGATCGGATCAGTTGTAGATATGACGCAGTCAACATGGTCGTCACATTCTTTGGTTATAACATGGTGATGGTTCTAAAACAAAAAAAACATGTCCTTAGATTGCCTTCTTAGCAACCATTAGGTCAGACATTTCGGACTTGCCTGACATCGTTTAGAACCATTACCTAATGGATATTAAAGGGACTTAGTAACATTGTCCAAATCCTCAAAATCTAATTCGAATTTTAGCGGTTCCTCATACCCTGTTTTATTCGTATTAATAATAAAAGCATGGGACAGTTTACGGTTTTTCAAATTTCCATTTCGTTCAAAAGATATTTACGATTGAAGTGTTTGGATATGTAATTATCTACGGGACCTTTTCAGCCGTGTACAAAGTAAGTACAAAGTAAGTGCAATGAGTAAGTGAATATCACTTTGCATTTTCACTCATTTCTCGGCCAAATATAACATCCAATTAACTTGAAATCTGCATTTATTACTTTCTGGATATATCAGATCACATCAATACACATTTGATTAACCACGCATCAAGTCCCCTCCACCTTTTCATATGTTTTACAAAGTGTATGATTTCATATATTGGACTACATATCAAACATGATTTATGTTTTAGGTATACACCAAATCAACAACAAAACATCGGATTCGTAACTCAGATGCGCGGTGCCATGTTACATACGACTTGCGAACAGTGCCCTCTATACAGGGTGGCCAAAAAAAACGGAACGGGGCACTTCCCAAAATATAGTAACAAAATGAGTATGTCTTTTCCAATGAAAAATTATACCAAGAACAGTAATTTTGGTCGTGTAATTTTTGTTTTAGGGCGCTGTGAGTGACACCATGTCAGGTTCCCATTTCTGTCAATGTTTACTAAGTCAGTGTCTGATAAATCGCACTACTGCCCGTCATAGCATCGAACAACGAGCACGCGCACCATTTTTAGTATGCATTCAGCTGTGTACCGAGAGAATGGGCACAGTTGATCGATGCTATGACGGGCAGGACGTGCGATTTATCAGGCACTGACTTGGTTAAAATTGACAAAAATGGGAACCTGACATAGTGTCACTCACAGGTCACAGCGCCCTTAAACAAAAAGTACACGACCAAAATGACTGTTCTTGGTATCGTTTTTCATTGGAAAAGACACCCTATGCGATGGACATAATCATGTTTCGTTTTTGTTTGGGCCATCCTGTTTAGATCCACTCGCATGACAGTCGTTACTGATACTCATCATGATAGTTACTCTATCAATGCACCATCGATATACAAAATGTCACTCACGTCTTTGGGCAATACCCGAGGGTCTACCGGTTTCCCGTTGATCTCTACCAGAGCCCAGTTGACTTGCCTGCCTGCGTTGACGACTCCGTTCGCCTTGGGTCTGGTTGGCCTACCACTCTGCTGGACTAGGCCGTCGGTTATCCGGGTTACCTATATCGTAATGGTAGATTCAAACAATGACATGCTATTATACAGTGCAAAGTGTAGACCGAAAATCAGTTTATATTCCGATGGTTGTTCCACTGAGACTGCTTCTGGTTCCACTGACCCTATAAATATATGGGGTGGGTAGTATGACGTCATAAAGGGAGCCCAAAACGAGTTGGTTGTTTCTGACTATTCAAAGTGTAGCTATACGGCATGTGCCCAAAAATAATGTTACAAATAACAAAGCATTATAAGGGGGAAATCGCCCAAATCCTGGTCATTTGCCCCCAGTAATGCACGACCCATCCCCAGCCCCCCCCCCCCCCCCCCCCACGACAGTCCAACCACGCTACGCCAATTTCTTGCCCATCGATCGTCACAATGATTTCCACGTCGTTCCCAGATCTAACTCAAGTTGTTCTGACGTAATTAAGTGGGGTAACGAATTATACAATTTAGGCATGCCACAGGGCTTCGCAATAAACTATATAGAACTTAACTGACTTCGCAAAATATTGTTTGCCAAAAAAGAATTCTATACAATCTATAAAATAATTATGGAAGAACAATAGGCCTGTAGTTTAAAGAGATCTAGACACATGGTCAAAATCCTAGAAACTTACTTAAACTCTAGCGGGTCTTACATATAACAATTGTATTCGTATTACCAATACAAGCATGAAACGGCTTTTGGTATTCCAAAATTTTCTTCCGTTGTAAAGATAGGCCTATGTATGATTGAAGTGTTCAGATTATAAATTCTCTATGGAAAATTATTATTAAGTGTTCGAAGAAGTATTTATTGATCATTTGACAGTTTTGGCACGCGTCAACAAAGTTACTAGATCCCTATAAATGTGACATCTTTACCTCGAAACCTCTTTCTTTATTGTCAAACCTCAACCCCAGAGATCGGATATCATTGTCCGGTGGAAGGACAACGTGGCTCATTTCACTGAAAGGACTTCTCATCACTTCCAACGTAACCTAATGATAAAGAAAATGTATAAGTTCACCAACATTTCAGAATGATTAAACTCGTTAAGGTGATAATGAAATGTTATTTGATAACCTTATTTGTATGTGCGTTATCGCGAATAATGTTTGAATCATTACCAAATCATTTATTTAATCTCGGCGTCAGAAGCTTCACGTATATAGTACACCAAGGTACCGCTTATCATGTATGATCCGGCGACTATATTTTGACGGTGCTATCCTGAATTAACACAATAATGTACTAGAAGGGGCGATTTTTATAAATGAAATGAAAACTTCTGTTGTCATTAATGGGTTTAGTAGACCTCGGCGGCGGCGAAAGTAAGTGGCCTTTAACTATTTAGTTATTTAAACTCGTATTGCCTCTTGATTAATAACTATGATATCTAATTTGGTTTATTATTTACATTCGATATTGGATATATGATAGGCATACCTTGTCCACCGTACATAACTTTACTAGATCGTAGAAGGACTTGATCGCTGAGAATTTGAAGGAGTTGACCGTTGCAACGATATCGCCCAAATGAAGACCGAAATCAGAGAAAGCAGCTGGATCGAAGGAGACAATGCTGTTAATAAAGAAACAAATACAATTATGCCTTCTATAACTATTACATTCATACCTCCATTATTAAAAGGTTTTCAATCTGTCCTCGAACAGCTTTATCGAACCAATTACATCTAAGAATTAAATTCAGCTTTCTGTGATGAATAGATTCGGGTATTATAATGTAGCTGTTTGATTAGGTTTGATTCAGTTTGAAATAAAGTGTATTCATGTATAAACTGTACATGTAATTCTGGGTCTATATTTGAAACAACACTAGACCTAGTTAAGCTCCATCTTTGAATGGTGATCCAGTAAGAGAAACTAATGATTGCTTGCTACCATCAAACTATTATTTTAGTAGCTCATTTTGTGAAAAAATACAGACGTTCAATAAAAATGATTGTTTTTCCATTTTTCATTTGAATGCTCGCAGTCTAGTATCTAAGTTTCTACAATTAAAGGACTACCTTGCTACACTGTCACATGAATTCTCTTTATATGCATTCACTGAGACTTGGTTTAAAGAAGCACCCAGTTCATTTTATAATATCCCCAATTATACTATTGTTCAAAAGCACCGGGAACACCGCATTGGTGGTGGAGTATGTGTGTATATTAAAGATACTATGTCGTTTAAATTAAGACCTGACCTAGACTTCTCAACCAACAGTATTGATACTTTGTTTATTGAAATAGACAGGAATAAAGAAAAGAATATTATTATTGGCACGATATATAAGTCGCCAAATACAAGCTCCGATGAATTTATAAATAGTTTAGAAGAATCTGTGCAAAAGATATCTAGTGAAAATAAATTATGTTATATTGTGGGTGACTTTAATTTTGATATTCTAAAGTACTCTGAACACACTGACACAAATAACTTCTTAAACTTAATGTACTCGTATTCCTGTTATCCTTTAATCTGTAAACCAACTCGTGTAACAAACAGATCCTGTACTTGTATTGATAATATATTCACCAATGTTCTTGATAGACCCATCTTACCAGGTATTTTGTATTCTGATTTATCCGACCACTTTCCTATTTTTCAAGTAACTCGGTTTACGCCCACTATAGAATCCCGCCAATTCACTCGTAATAAACCCACACAATCTAAAGTTGACTTTCAATCACTTTCTGCTCAGTTGTGTTCATTACAATGGTCGTTCGTATTAAGAGATAATGATGTTAACAACGTGTATAATACTTTTATTGATAAACTATCAGAGCTTGTCTCTTCTCATTCTAGCCTACTTACCCCTAGTCGTAGAAATCTCCCGAAAAGTCCTTGGGTAACAAAAGGCATTCTTAAGTCTATTGATAAAAAACAACGTCTATACAAGCAGTATCTGAGAAATAAGTCTAATTCAAGTAAACGCAAATACGCTGCTTATCGTAATGTATTGACAAATTTAATTCGTCAGGCAAAAAAGGCGCATTTTGCAAGGATCCTTGAAAAAAGTCGTTTTAATTTAAAGAAAACTTGGACAATTTTAAATGACTTGCTCGGTAAGCGTCCATCTAATTTGCCATCACACTTTCATCACAATGGTGAGAAGTTATTAGGTCATAGTAAGATTGCCAACGCTTTTAATTCATATTTTGTGAACTCTGGATCTTTCATTCAATCTGATAATACCCCTGGGTTCCAGAATTATCTTGGTCCAAGATGTAAACAATCATTTTTATTTCCCCAACAAACCCAACGGAATTAATTCAAATTACTAAACAATTAAAACTTAGCCATTCAGCTGGTCACGATGGTTTCTCTTCTTTTCAATTGAAAAAGATCATACATTTTATTGCAGAACCACTTTCTAAAATTTTTAATTTATCACTTATAACTGGAATTTTCCCCGAGACAATGAAGACATCTAAAGTCATCCCTGTCCTGAAAAAGGGTGACCCACACTTAATTATAAATTATCGCCCAATATCATTATTATCTACTTTTTCAAAAATACTTGAGCGATTAGTTTATAAACGACTTTCTGACTTTCTTGATAAAAATAATATTATTATTTCCCAGCAATTTGGTTTTCGAAAATATCATTCAACTGAAACTGCCCTACTTTATGCAACAGAATTACTTTACTCTTTCTTTGAAAAAAACGAATATGCTGTAGGTATTTATATTGACTTGAGTAAAGCGTTTGATTGTTTAAGTCATGATGTTCTGTTGTATAAATTGAACCATTATGGTGTCCGAGGCGTTCCTCTTCAGTGGTTCTCAAGCTATCTTTCTTCCCGTTGTCAATACACTACATATTGCGATGTTAATTCCCAAATTCTCCGTATTAAACAGGGTGTTCCGCAGGGAAGCATACTCGGACCGCTGTTATTTCTTTTATTTATTAATGACATTATTAATTCATCTAATGTCTTGAAATTTCTTTTGTATGCTGATGATACTAATTTATTTTTGTCAAATAGTAATCTAGACACGTTAATGGCACAGGCAAATTATGAGATGTTGAGCGTTTGTAACTGGTTCCATGAAAATGGGCTACAGATTAATACGTCAAAAACTAAATATATGGTGTTTGATTATCAGAGGGTGAAGAGGGTGTTAGAGACTCCACAACTTCAAATTGATCGTATAATTGTTGAGAAAGTTGAAAGCATTAATTTTTTAGGCGTTGTTGTAGACAATGAACTATCCTGGATAAAACACATTGATTATGTATGTAAAAAGACTAGTATGTATATTGGTATGCTTTTTAAGTTACGCTCTTTCTTGCCATTGAAATCCTTAAAAATGCTATATAAGTCTGTTATTCTACCACATTTTACCTACTGCAATTTGGTATGGGGAAGTGCAAGTAATTCACATTGAAGAAGACTCTTAATCTTACAGAAAAAAGCTATCAGAATTTGTTTTAATATGCATTTTAGAGCTCATACTGCACCTCTTTTTAAATCAATGCAGTTATTGAATATACTTGACAATGTATCATTTAATGTTGTTCTTTTTATGCATAAATTTGTACACCAACGTTTACCTAAAGTTTTTAATGCATTCTTTAAAAAGCACTCAGATGTCCATGGACTTAATACAAGGGGAAAAGACAAATTTTATTTACCAAAACTGAACTCGTCATTTTTACAGCGCTCGATAAAATACCAGGGAGTTGTAGAATGGAACAAACTTAACTCAGATTTGCAGAATATTAATAATTGTACCATCTTTAAACGCATCTTTAAACTTCAATTGTTCACTAATTATTGAGTATCGACGTTGTGTTTTTGTTGTTGTTGTCTTCTGTACTTGTTATTGTTAAATGTTTAGGTTATGTTTCTTAGTAAAATTTCCATGCTTAAAGTAATGTATACAAATAATTTCTTTTGTTTTGATTTTGATTCTGTTTACATGTCATGGGTTTGCCGTTAACAAGCACTTTGCTTCTAAGGCAAATACCTGTCAATTTTTACACTGTACCGTTTTTATTATTGTATTTTATCTGAAATAAATGAATAAATGAAATGAAATGAAAATCTTCATGATCTTAAATCTCTTTGGGATAATGGTATTTCCGATTTTCACAAGTTTGATTTCAAAACAGGGCGTCATCTTCAAGCGTTGCAGAGCAATATGGACAAACTAAAATGATTTATTGTTGCGTACTTAGAATGCTTAGCTCACCATATCTCGTCGATAACATTGGCTAGTAGGAAATGCGGTTTGTTCAGGAACTTCTTCTGGACCTCCACCTTATTCAGCGTCATCTTCAACTGGCTGCTATGGTACTTCCCGACAAATCTGGGGGGGGGGGGGGGGGGGTGAACAAGGTGATAGATAGGAACGTAGCCTCAAAATTATAACACGACTCTTGATCATTTTGGCTCGGAATACACATATTGAACCAGGTTTTAAATTGTGGGTGTTAGTTATTCAAATACGATTTGAAATATAAAGAAATTCTGAGTAAAGTAACAATAACAAAATGCTTGTATGGTAGAAACAAAAGATCTAAGTAATAGGGGTAAAATACATTTGTAAAAAACTAACGCACTTTCAAAATTAAAGGGGACCACCAGGCAAAGAACAACATATTATTATACGTTTTGGTACCATTTTGTGATATCAAATAGATACCCAACATTTTGCATAGGGTTGTGTAATTCATAAACAAAGCAATTCATTTCCACCACTTACGGAACCACTGCTATTTCCTGGTTCCATACGGGCCAACCATTTGCGAGTGCGCCAATGCTATTCACGCGCACGTTTGTAAACAATAGATTCCCGGGCGAATCGTTCGCTCTGCACACGTTGCAATTCACCGCACACATAGCAGTCTGCGTAATTCAGACCGCATGAACGCATGCTTTAGAATGGTGATGCGTTTCCAATTATATTTTTTTCTTTTCTGGAAACATATTTTTGTTAACTTGTTGATGGAATGGAATACTAAAGATGTTACCTTTCTTTAATAAGAATATTATTTTTGGGTGGTGGTACCCTTTAAGTTATATTTCATCTTTCGTTACTGTCACTACACTACGCTGTCGCTGAATGGGTAAAAGAAGTGGGGAAAGTCAGCATGGTCAGGGGAAATTTTGGTCAGTCATCATTCATGTCAATAAATGTAATAACTCACTCAACATAATTCTTGGCAGATTCATCTTCCTTCATTGATGGTTGGCTTCCTACGCCCTCACCAACATCATCATAAATGTCCTGGTGCTGGTCTTCTTGGTCCCTGGAATTTGATGGAGGTATCGGCGTTTCCATATCAACATACGTATCTACGGAAAATATGTCACCGGGATCAGAGTACCCAATTTGAAAGGAGGCCATCGAAGGGATAGAGGAACGAGGGGGAGGAGTGGGAGGGGCAGGATGAGAAGGAGGAGGAGGAAGAGGAGGAGGAGGAGGATGATAAGGAGGAGGAGGATGAGGAGGAAGAGAGAGGGGAGGAGGAGGATGAGTTGGGGGAGGTAGAGGATGAGGAGGAGGGTTTCCCGCTTGTAAATGGATTTCCTTTTCACTGCTTTGCACATTAATGTAAGAGTGTGGTCTCGGTAATTTGTCCGTGCCTGATGGGCGTCGTGGTGGTAATGGTGGAGGTGGAGATGATTCGACCAATGCTCCGCATGATGCATACCGCCTTATGCTTGCGTTTGAAGATCCATATTGATCTGCACTCTTGGTTGCTGGACCAGTTGGTGATGAAGAAGGCATCTATTAGTATGAATAGGATGAATCAACTATATAAGTCAGCACCCGTTTTTAGCTTATCAACACGAACTGCGAGCCAAATGTAACTGAGAAGAAACCTCTGTTCCCAATACACATCAATGTAGTATCTCTCGTGAATTTCGCCTTGAATTATTACAAGTTAACGACACAATTTTACTAACTTTCTATAAATATGCTAATTATCCTAATTTCGTGACAGTGCAAATTACAAGCATAGCTCATAGTATACGGTTGCCGAAATTGTTAATAAGTTTTATTTTGTTTCATGCACATTTAGAACCTTTCAACATTCATATAAACATTAACATGTTCAATCAAAACTTGTAAACTTAAAGGGATAGTTGAGTTCTGGTAAAAAGATATATAGTTTTGGTCAAACTGAATTTTAGTAAGCAAAACCTGCACCATTACATTACAAACTAATAGTTATAACGCCACCATGCTTGAAAGGACTACAAAATTACAAATGACTAAGTAAAAAGCCTATTATCATTCAAAAAGAGCCGTTAAAACTCAAGAGGGCGCTCTCTAACCACTCATCGGTTTTAGCCATTTGAAATAAATTATTGTGCATGTGATGTTTTCTAGAAATAGTGATTAGATAGAGAGAGATAATCAACAACTATTTAAAAACCTCTTTTGTAATTTTTTGAAAAGAGGAAGCATTTAAACAAAAATGTAACGGCTGGTTCAAAATTGTCTAATATTTGTGGGGTCCCACATTTATTACAAATGGTTATGTTTATGCACATTTCAACCATTTCTGAACCGATTTTGATCAAATAAAGTTTATTCTGTCATTAAAATTGTATGCTCTTTCTAATTTGACACTCAGCTTTTCATTATCTCACAAAAAATTATTTTGTGTAGCGCCCTCTATACCAAAACTCAACTATCCCTTTAAAGGGACAGGTCCTCTTTTACAAAACGTCTGAACAGTTTCCAGTTGACGGATGGGGATGAATGTAACACACACACAAAAAATCAGATCAAACAGCCCTGTAATTTGGATTCTACGAATGAAAAACGAATGCGTCCCTCCATCAAACTATATCGGTCAATAAAGGAGTTTAACTGATTTAGCATAATATTACAACAATATTGTACTTATTCTTGTAAAGGTATTGTGAAGCCGACATTTGTAAAGGTATGCCACGGAAAAAGATATATGGTGCGTAGTTAACAAAAGTGGCCCGAGACCGATCGTGACCGTGACGGAGACCACTGGTGTAGTTGTGTTGACATGGAGGGAGGGGGGTTGATCGTGGCCAATACATATCATGGCCAACTTGAAACCGAGACCGAGAGCTAATATAAGTGGACCTTTCTGTGGACCTTTCTGAACGCACCTCCACCCCCCCCCCCCCCCTCCCCCCCCCCCCCCCCCCCGGCTACAGGCCTGACAAGACACACGGGTTAGAATAATAATGGGGAAATGCTTGGGTTTTCAGATTGTTTGTTCTTCTTCCATTATGGATTATTTGGAGTCAAACACTGTACAGCGGGTCATATGAATGTGTTTTATTACCAACCTGCTTCTTCGTAGCATATTGTGAAATGTAAGTTCCTTGTTGCGAGTCATGAGGTGGGTCGAGGGGATTGTACATTGGAGGTAAATTGTCATCCTTTTCAGAAACTTCCTCATATATCCCAGCAGAGCTGTAATGGCTTGGAATGTCACGTCTAGAGTGTTTCCCCACGGCGGAACAAATGATGTGGTACAACTCGTCTCTTTGCTGCCTGCTCGCATAAAGGGGGAGAAATGAGACGTTCAAGCAAATAATATTAGCTATATCTCAGGTCTTCTACCATGACTACGGAGCTCCATGTCCATGTGCTATTTAAAAAATATATTTGTAATTCAGCCCTTTGGATGCGAGTGATAATATTCCAATAAAATATTTTCAATTTTAAACTATTAGCATATTTTTCCCCTTTGAAAATACATATTAACAACCTGATATAACCTAGAGTTTAACATCAGAATCCGTGATAAATATATATTTTGTGTATTAATATGTAAAATCTCCTTACACATTGCTGGCGCAGAAGAATTTGATCCCGTCTTTTGACTGGATAATGAGACACTTTTCTTCTGCGTTCCCGATGAGCTGGAGGGCCTGCGGTGGTACTTGGGCATCGAGAGTACACCACAACACAGGCACTTTGCCCAGAGGATTCAGTGTTGTTGAAAGGTTGGTGTATCTTATCAGTTCTACTCCATCTTGTGTCAGCATTAGCCGCCAGAAGTATTGGTCCAGGGTATACTCCACCTGCAGAATATGATGATCAGAAATGGAATTATTATGAATGTGAAATTATAAATGGCTGTGTATATTTAATCAAACATGCTTTTGTCATTGTAATCATGATAATTTAATCACGAGAAAGAGTTGAACACAGTTCTTATAATCTCAGTCAACATAAGTGTATTCTAGATGTGCCGGCCAGACTCCGGCCGGAATTCTGGACGGTCCATGAAGTCATGGATGGGCCTTGGCAGACCTCATGTAACAAAAGTAACGTGAATTAAAATATAAGGGAAACTAACCAGAAATAAATAACCTATAATGGCAATTACAAGAATATATATATTTGGCTATGCTGGAAATCGATCAGAGACCTCCAGATTGCTGAACCGGGACTCTTACCACCAAGCCACAAAGACCCTTGTCGATCCATGCCAGTCCATGCATGCATGCCCGTAATGTGGATTATTGTAACCATGGTAACAGAATTTGAAGTTTCAAACTTCTCCCAGCATGAACTAATTAATTTATGGAGATATGCATTATTTAATGAAAAGCGTTGCAGGGACGCTTTTCGATTGTAATAAAAAAATATTGGGCGGTATGTGATAAAATCTGACATAAATGTTCATTTTGTTCACTATAATAGGTTAACAGGGTTCGTTTTCTTTGAACCTATCACAAATCATTGAGACGAATCTCACAATGATACTATTGGTTTACGATTGAAGTCTCACATGTCACTTTTGGACAAATCTTATGAAGCTAATGGGTCACTTCAATGCCCAGTAACCATGGTAACTGTTTTATACTCACAGTCCTCTGCCGACCCCTCATACTTGTTCGTTTCTTCTTCACTATTTGTAAAACGCCGCTCCACAGTGCTTCATCTTTAGAGACGGCTACCACTGGCACCCTGTTATACCAATTACTAGCCATGCTGTCCGAGGCGTATGGGCATCACTACAGAGTGAAACGGGGACATAGAACCTATCATTATATAGGGTACCACAACCAAAACAATAATATTCTTATAAAGGAAATGTAACAGTTTGATTAGTCCATTCCACCAACAACAAAAAATCAGAAAAATAGGTCTTCAGAACAAAATATATCATTGGGGAAAAAGCACACTGTTAAAACGCTGTGTAAAAAAAACGCTGTGTAAAAATGGTTGTTAAATCTTTTCATACAACTTAAGGTGTAGCATGATAAGTTGTATGAAGAAGGGTTGCGTGAAGCGGCCATTGTTCAAGCGTTGATGAAACTTGTTAAATCACGTGATAGTATCTACCGCAAAATCAAAACCTCTTTTGTCCCTTCGTAAACCAAGCGAACCGAGATAGCGCAGTCGATAGAGAGTGAGACTTATAACGCAAAGACCCCCGGTTCGAATCCTACCCTTGCCGCTTTTACATCTTGATTTGTATTTGCTATTTCAACAACGGGATTGTTGAAATTCATTCTAAACAACAGTTGTAGAACAAATTAAAACAACAGTTGTGTAAACTTTAAACAACTGGGGTTGTTGAATGTTTTCAACATCAGTTGGATGGTTCATATGTCAAACAGCGGTTGTTGAAAATGTTCAACAAGTTGTTGAATTTGTTTACACAGCGTTTTAACAGTGCATCACCATACTACAACATGTGTTCAGGGGTCTGTGTATGAAGACTGCCTTTTGTCTAGTCTGAACGCATCGTCCGTGATTGTATTGTCTCCAAACGTACGCGTGAATAGAATTGGCGCACTCGCAAATGTTTGGCGCGTACGGAACCATGAGATAATAATGGTTCCGTAAGTGGTGGTAATTAATTGCATTTTATGAATAACAAAACCCTTTGCAAAATGTTGGTCATCTATTAGATATTAACAATGGTACCGACACATATCATTATGTGTTGTTCTTTGCCTGGTGGTCCCCTATTACATACATTATTATATTAAAGACTTGTCACAAAATAACCAATTGATTTAGTGAAACATTACTTTTACACACTTTAGAACAAATTACATTGTCCATTGAATGAAAATACCCTCCCTTGCAATAAATAATGTATAAATTTACCCAAGTAAAGCGTTCGATTCACTAAACCAATATTGTTACGTAAACTAGAACATTACGAGGTGTCAACATTTGTGTAGATTAACTTATTAGACGCCAACAATAAAAAATGTTTCAAGAAACAAAGTCAGAAAACATTTCAATGCAATGTGGTGTACCACAATTTCAATTTCAATTTATTCTTGCTTCTAACAAAACATTACAAATGAATTATAATAATTTACAAAAAATAGAGATATACATATTGGAAACAAATATTTTACCACAATTAAAGGGACTTAGTAACATTGTCCAAATCCTCAAAATCCAATTGGAATTCTAGCGGTTTCCTCATACATTGTTGTATTCGTATTATTAAACAATACAATCATGGGACAGGTTTCGGTTTTTCAAATTTCCTTTTCGTTAAAAAGATATTTACGATTGAAGTGTTCAGATGTTAAATTATCCACTGGATCGTCAAAACCGTGTGCAAAGTGAGTGCAATGAGATACTGAATATCGCTTTGCATTTTCCCTCATTACTCGGCCATTTAACTTGAAATTTTCACACAACACCCAGTGGACATATCATATAACAACAATAAACATTGTATCAACCACTCATAACTTTTTGCACATGTCAACAAAGTTACTAGATCCCTTTAAGGATGTATCGTTAGTCCCCTTTCTGTGCCCCTTAGTAATTTTGAAGAAAAAAAGCAATATCATACATAAGATGAATTTTTTTCAAAAAACAAGGAAATACATGAGGTGTACGTGCCCCCAAATCCCCAATCATTTGTGTACCCCCAATCAGCCCGACCACGCTACGCCACTGGCATTTATGTTAATGTCTATGTTAAAGGGGTAGTTTAGTTTTGGTAGAGAGGGCGCTGCACATCACAATTTTTTTGTGAGGTAATGACAAACTGAGTGTCGAATTTGAAAGAACATGCAATTTTAATGACAGAATAAACTTTATTTGGTCAAAATCGACCCAGAAACGGCTGAAATATCAATAAATATATCTGATCTGATAATTATTTGGGGCCCAAATAATTAGACGATTTTTCAACAAATTTTAAAAATGCTTGCACTTTTTCAAAAATTTTCAAAAGTGTTTTTTAAACAGTTGTTGATGTTCTCTCTATTTAATCATTATTTCAATTAAACATCACATGCATAATTTTGTATGAAAAATGGTTAAATCAATGCCTTTTTAGAAAGCGCCCTCTTGTGTTTTAATGGCACTTTTTGAATGATAACGGGCTTTTTACTTAGTCGTTTGTAATTTTGTATACCTTTCGAGCATGGTGGAGTTATAACTATTAGTTTATAATGTTACTGTCCAGGTTTGGTTACTAAAGTTCAGCCTTACCAAAACTGTACTACCCCTTTAATGGCATTGCTGTAATTCTTCAAACTTATTGCATTTTGTATTAACATACGCCGATGATCTAAACAGTTGTGTGAAGATTTAATTCAGTTTATTGACAATATCAAAACAGCTAATGGAAAACAGAAACGGCAGAAGCCCAAGCAAATGTCCCTTTTTTGAAATCAGAAAAACCTATATTGGAAATCAATAGATACAACAATCATAAAACAGTGTGGGTATATACAGTAGCTCGTTATTATTTACAGCTATACAATAAATTAAAACATGTAGATGATCTTCAGATAAATCAAATATGGCATTTTCCTGATTATTATGATGACTGTTCAAAGCAGTCCCCAAAAACATACGGGGTGGCCCAGAAAGAAAAAACATATCATTACTACGGTAATGCTGTTTCGTTTTGGGAGCCACTCTGTATTTTATACAACTCTTTTGGTAAATTAACTGTTGGAATTTATCTTTTTTACATCATGGACTCTCAGTTTAATCGAATAAGTTCAGAAATATCTTAACTATATGTCTGACTCATCTTTCTTTGTAAAATGGTATTTGTTTAAATTTGTATGGAATGGCCTGGGGCTGTTTCAAAGAATGGGCGATCAACAATAACACTTGTTCGTTTAGTCCCATCATGTCTGAAGCTGTGACAATGTCATATACTCGATTAAACTCAATCAACATCAATGGATCCCATTCTAACAAGAGCAGCTATATTTTTCCTAACATGACGCATGCGATATGCATGCAGGCTAAACGCTCCGACGAACGCAATCAAAATATGGAGGGTGGAAATTTGTTGGTTGCACGAATAGGAGATAAATGTAAAGATGAATTAACGAAACTATGCGCAAATAACAAAAGGAATGAATGTGTTGAGACCTGGATAAAACGGTCCGACAGTTAAGCCCCATAATCCCCAATATTAATTAGTATTTTGCTGGGCATTTCAAATGTACGTTTACAGTTCGATTTTTTAACTTCTATTTGGGATTTTGCCCTTTGTTCAATATAATATGGCAGACGATAATAACAACACGAAGAAAACGGATAATGTTGCCGACTTTTCATCCTAAAAACAGTGTTATTACCTGTTTTTGTCAAATCGGTTAGTAAGTTTCTACCCTCTCCATTCCATTCTAACGTGAGAAGTGATTGGATGCACTATAAAAAGATAAATGGGAAGACCTATCCACTGAACAATGAAGCTTTGCACAAATATGACAATGGCAACGAGGCCAATTGAAACATGAAGATAACGGACCGACAGTTATTCATTCATTAGGAGCCAGCAACCATAAATAATACACTGTCATGAATACATGAAATTATTTCAACCATATGAAAACGTACTGACCGGTAATATAATACCATAAAGAAAATGAACAAAAGAATACAAAGACAACAACTATAAAATCTATTTCAAAAGCACATTTCCGACCATTTATTCTTGCCGAAACCAACAACTGTATATGAACAACGCTCATACTTTTACAAGGAAACTTATACATTTATATTCAAATGTCGCCCGCATAACACGAAATTCAAAACCACCTTTACGGTATAACAGTAGCCTAAAATATAGTGTCACTATATTGAAGCCTTAAACAAAAATGTATTCTTGGCTACCAATAGACCAGCTGAGTAAGTTATATCGTACATGCATGCACATCAACCATCAACTATTGGTTGAGCAAGTTATATCGTACATGCATGCACATCAACCATCAACTATTGTTTCCAACATACCTACAATTAAGAGTAGAGACAAGATGCATATCCATGAATAATGAATGTTTGTGATTTTGCTCATTACAGTTCCAGTATATAGGGTAGTTCTGATGTCATCGCAGATTAAGCAAAGAGTTACCCAACATCGACTTATTAATTGAGGCTTCATACAAGATTTTAATCACACATTTCAAAACAAAACATAACTTTTTTTATCATGTGTATGGGATTATCCAAATCTGCTCAAGCTTTCGCAAAAAGGTTTCTAAAATAATTTTCCATTCACCCGATCTGCTTAAATGCTTGTTTAAAGTTTCATTCGAGGTGCATTTTACTTCACCTTAAGGTGCAGCTTTGCTCTTTTCTTGATGGTGTACGGTTTGTACATTTAAATGTGCAAAGTAACGCTTCTGTCTTTGTTTTCTGATCGTTGAAACGAAAATCAATTAGTAAGCAACATTTATAAAAGCAATGGTATTTATTCAACAACAGAAAATCACATTCGCAGCTACAAGCTGAATTGCAGTGGCATGCACACTAAAATGCAACGATATTCACAAACATCAAAATAGCTCAGACGAAATCACGAGGTATACAGAATTTTCGTTAATATGCATACAATAATTAGAGAAAGAGATAATACTTATGAACATCGGTAAATTACATTATGTTGTTAATAACTTCTATCGATACATACATTAAAGGGATCTAGCAAATTTGTTGACATGTGCAAAAATGATGAGTGGTTGATACTGTTATCTGATATGTCCACTGGAATGACTGGGTGTTGTGTGAAGATTTCAAGTTAAACATGTTAAATGGACGTCATATGGCCGAGTAATGAGCAAAAGTGATATTCACTAACTCATTGTATTCAATTTGTACACGGTTTTGACGGTCCAGTGGATAATTTAACATCTTAACACTTCAATCGTAAATATCTTTTAAACGAAAGGGAAATTTGAAAAACCGAAACCGGTCACATGCTTTTATTGTTATTACGAATATAACGAGGTATGAGGGAACCGCTAGAACTCCAATTGGAATTTTAGGATTTGGACAATGTTCCTAAGTCTGTGATATGAAGTAGAAAAGCATATTTTTGTGCCTTGAATTGTAAAACTCAACAAAACTTATTTGGAACTTAAGACATTTGCTTTAATTGTTGTATTTGTACATATTATTAAGAATAAAAGTATGGAACAGGATATGGTATTCCAAACTTCTCGTTCGTTGTACATAATGTTTATTTGCCGGGGTATGTAATAATAGCGCTTATAGAGGCTCGTTGCAATTTGCGCTCTATAATTATCTCTCTGTTATAGGCTCTTCGAGGCTGCACCACCTCTCACCACCCCAAAATATAATACAAAATGGCAGAATGGCTTAAACATTATTGATACTATATCATAATAAAAGGATCAAACTTTCAGATTACATGACTTCGCTCTAAATTTAATTGACACCCCCACCCCCCCCCCCCCCCCCCCCCTCCTCCAAAAAAAAAAAAAAACAACTTTCATATCTTCCCTACTGCTAGGTCTCTTCCTAACCCCCCCCCCCCCCCCCCCCCCCCCCCCCACTCCAGAAAATTGCTAATTGCGCCACGGATAACTCTAATAATCAACGATTATAATGGTAAAGGGCGCACATTTTGACTATTGGACTGACTTTCGTAGTTTTTCACAGAAAATCCAAATATGATAATTGTGTTTTTTTCGTACATATGCGATTAAAGGCAAATCTAACTCCAACATTGGTAATGTAATGTTGGTTTTCCGGGTCACTTTAACTATTCTCAACAATGAAGAAAAAAGAATTAACACGATTAACCAGCTATATCGCATGCAGGGCGACCCTTGAAGCTAACAGTATTACACGACAGACCAAAATAATATGTTGAAGCAGGTTTTACCTTTAAAGCTTGCTTGTTTAGAGGAAACCCGAAGTAGCTGAGTGACACAACTCCCTCGAACTACCAGTCACCCCAACTATGTTTATCCTCCACTCGTGTTATGTAAGAACGATGTCTTCCATGATAACTCTGGAGCTCACGACTTGGTTAAGGACGCTAGAGGATCGAGCCATACAAATTATGATACGTGAATAATATGACGTCGAGTTGTTATGCATTGGCATGCACATATTTGTGACAAAAGATTTGGAAATACCCATGATGCTAGCATATGTAACAAAAGATTTGGGAATATCATGACAATGACTATCTATAGAAGAACCCGAGCTTATAAAACCCCATTCCGGCTTTTGTACATTTACAAACTGATTAAAGGGATAGTACAGTTTTGGTCAAACGGAATTTTAGTAAGCAAAACCTTGCAACATAACTTTCAATAATATTTGTTGTTACCTCGGTCATCCGATACACATCCGCACTTTATTGCGCACTCTCGCCACTCCCTGGGGAGCATTCTAGCAGGTGCTACTTTATAGTGCACTCATGCTTTACACGTACCCATATTGCACCAGGGTGGGTCAACAGCAATGTGTATAAAGTGCCTTGCTGAAGGACACAAGTGCTGTACTGGGGCATCGATTTGGGTTCGAACTCGGCTCCCGTGTTTTGCAGTCAAGCGCCTATCCGATCGTGTCACAACACCTCAACACAAGTCATTTCGCACTATTCGGCCCGGGGTCCAACCAAAGATACATTTCTCGGATGGCGATGGCTTGGTGTGGACCCGGTGTGGACCGCATTATGAGTCAAGTTCGTATTTAAATATATGCTGCCCAGATTTATCCGCGAATACGTTTTCGACAATTACTAAAACCTGAACATTTATTTAAATGCGGAAGAATTATTAAGAAAAAAATAAGCAAAAAATTTGGCTCCGGCCTTTACATAAAAGAAAAAAACATACATGACATGGAATAGGGATTAAATACTCTTCAGACTTGGCAAAATATCAATACAGTTCATATAAATTTGTTTTATTGACAAGAAATCAAATTAATGTTAAATGTATATAATGCAATTAAAAGAAACATCCAAACAAGTCATGAAGTCCACACAAATAAGTTAATACCTCGCACTGATGAACAGAAAACTCGTAATTGCCTAACGCTAAGTAATGTTAATATTATTTTTTTGTATTTTTACAAAAGTGGATGATTGCCAAAGCAGACCAAAGCAGACTGATGTAAATGTGATCGCTCTCATCAAGGCAACACACGGGAAAAAGGTGACAAAACACATTACAAACCCCAAAGACCTTCAATCATACCGAGATTACAAAAATATTATATTCACTCAAATGGAAATTAACGTTTACATAATACTGATTCCTGACATTCTTGCTCTTTTAGGCTGTTTAATTGCCTGAACACTCGAACGTTTCACTATATTTTCCATTTTTGTTGTATGTTCCATTTTCATGATGTAAACCCCTCACAAAAAGCTCCGCAATTTAAGTTTGAGCGTTCATAAAGCTTGTATTCATCCCTTTACATTGAATTGACATTTGCTATGAATATTTTATCATGGAATGTGCATGACACCCGAATATGGTGCAAAGTCAAAAGTGAAATATTGCAAAATGCGGGCAAAATGCATTGATATTGTCAACAGTGTACCCTCCTTTTGTTGGGAGAATAAAGTGTTCTGAATGATGTTAAGAAGGTCATGCGTGAATGTCATTGGCGTATTATCATTTTCTTTGGTTAATGAAATGTGTCTTTATAATTTTGAGGTGGTGCAATAACGTTTGTGTATGTTGTTAGAAAGATGTAATGTGTTTTATTCTTTATTGACTGATTGAGAAATTATCATTATGTTTGACTTTCACACAGATTATTGCAAGTTTGTCAGTTTTCCAAGTTTACACACAATCGACCACAATTACAGTACAAACGGGGTAAAAACGTCACTTTTCAATGTCCAAACAACAGAATAATTCATTATTGTATTGACCACTTAAATATCATTCCATCCTCCAGGGGAAATGATAATACGCTATTGACATCATGCATGATCGCCTCAACATCATTCAAAATATCACTTATTTTCTCGTGGTGATTTTGCTCTGAGCTGCTACAGAGAGAACAGAAGAGATATCTTACAATAAGAATAATATAACATGAAATAAATATAGCCGACACAGTTGAAGTAACTAACAGTAACATGGTATACGAGGCATGTAGCTATAACATAGAGTTATACTCTATGAGCTATAATCATAAAGGTACATTACTTATACCTGCAGGTGACTAAAGAGGGCGACAAACATAATTATTTTAATCTCCCTTATTTTTTGGATCGGTGCACAACAACGGTGACGCCGTGAATATGATGCACAATGGCGACTAATTTGCTTGGAGATGGTAGGTCTTATTACATTCTATATCTTTCTTTAAGTAGTATTAACTCCATTTAATACAATAACTTGATTTAAGTGAAACAATATATTTGATTTAGTTAGATATCGGCTTTATACTGTGTAATAATTTGATGAATTCCTCGTGCTGGTCCCACCAATTTAAAAATTCGTTGGATCTTTGGAACTACTGTAATTTACATTTCTGTAGACATGTCATTGTGCAATTTTACTAACAAATAAAAATTAAAATATCTAGTTCAGAGTCTATGTTTTTTTCACTAGTGTTTGTGTGTGTGTACGTACTTGTTGGCTAAATAATTAATTTGATGATGTTATTGATTGATTGTAACATGCATGGTTATAATCATAAATGAATTTTGAAATGGAATGTACTAAAATGTTTGAACTTTGGACTTTGTCTTTGAGACCTTGAGTTTGACTGTCTTTGGCAGCCTGCTGGATTCTGGAAATATTTGTTGTTTTCTTCTAATTTAAGAACTGCTATGGTAGAACTAGTTCTAGTTCTAGTTAAAGGCATATATGCGTGCGTTATTAGACGCGTGGATCCATCTTGCGCACTTTTACGCACGGTACGTAATCCCCATTGGCTCAGTTATAAGTAGCGATCGCAAACTGTCCCATTTCTGAATACCCGAGTCAAAAATGCATTAAAAATAGTCTTGTTCGGAATGTTTGTACTAGTCGAATGGAGATCCATCAGAGATGTTTACGAGCGAAAATATCACGTAACACGCTTAACCGCAACCGACTTCAAAGTGCCGCCGTTTGATGGCTAGGTGACAGCGTGAGAAATTTGTTTGCTGCATGCAATTTCATAAGAAGGCCTTTGTTCAGATATTTCGAGGCACCTCTCTTCGATCGATCCAACATATATCTTGAGTTTACCTGGAGAGATTACGGTGGAGTCGAGTTGGAATTTGCTGACTACCCTTTATAACCCACGCATATATGCCTTTAACTTCTGCCTTCTGTGCACAACTTCACATTTTCACATTTTAAATCTCTTTTATTTAAACTCGACAAAAAGTTTGCAGAGCACTCACTGAATCAGTGAATGGAACTGTTTTCTTATCTCTCGAGAGTCAAGGGTCTGTCGTATTACTATTATTCAAAATTTGAGCCACTTTTTACAACTTGACTTAATGGGTATGAACCACATCTACAATGTATTGTAAATGGTCCTGATAGGACCATTTACTGCTCACAGTGGTAAAAATCTACGGGACACAATTTGAACTACAAACAGAGAGAAAAGAACAGCATATCTAAAGTAAAAAATTGCATACCTAGCTTGAAGCTGATTTTATGATTTATTGTACAAAATTTCATTTTCAAAATGATAAGTCATACTTACAAAAATCGTCATATAAGTTCCATTTCTTTCTCTTCCTGCTCGATGTCCCATCGTAAACAAAGAAAGCCCGCCCGCAACATGCGGAGGCCGCTTATTATTGTCCAAAACAAGCCAACTCGCGATCTGCAAGCATGCCCGCCGTATCCGATTTCGGATACGCCGTATCAGAATTCGGATACGCCGTGTCAGAATTCGGATACGGTAACACGTGTGGTGTGGGAAGCTTGCGGGAAATACATGACAGTCATCCAGATAGCAGCAACACTTTCGAGAGGGATCACGACTGAGATTTTCTCAGTCTTTTTATTTTCCAAAACTGCAGATTTTCCATTTTTTTCGACATTTGAAGAATAATTTGGACCATTTTGGTAAGTTCATATAACACTTGTATCATTTTTAGGGCCAGTCATGATTGATTTTGTTGAATTTAAGATAAGAATTTTGTGTGAAATTTTGACAAACTTTTTTTGTACTGTCCCACATTGTTCCCGTATAGCGCAGCATTACAATGTAGTGTTGTGTGGTATGAACGCAATAAAAATTGCACTAACGATCAGTAAAATTTTAGTTAGTGGAGCTTGGTGAGCAGTTACAGCCCTGGGATGCTGGGCCTAGCTTTCTAGCTTCTGTAGACTTGTGAAACCTGCACTATGTGCTGCCGGTTATGTCTGTAGCTTGATCAAGAAGGCTGGATGTACGGTAGAGCACACATAGGTTCATTACAATAGGGTTGTGCGGAGATCAACCTCTTCCGCCCGCTGCACTATCCAACGGAAACAATTTTTTTTGTCGGCTGATTTCTCCCTCAATTTACCAGCAAATGCAAAAAAACTTTTGTTAATGTGATCCACAATTCATATACTTTGATAATAATTACCGACTTTGTTGTTTTGAAGACCGCAAAATGTAGAAATAAAATGATTATTTCCCGTCCGTTTTCCTTACCGATGCATCCTAAAACACGCCGGTCAACTGTTGAACCGGCAACAGTGTACGAATGGCTGGTATTGTTATCTCCAGCGCATTTGCATATTGTGTGTAAATGGTTCACCTGAGTGAACCATTTACTTTGTAGATGTGCGGTATAATCAATAGTGGTGTCGATTTCGGGAGTATTTACCTCCCGGGACTCGCGCTAAATTTTCGGGCGAGTCACGGATACCCGAAATTTACCCATTTGTTGATTTCGCTATCAGCATGTCACGCCAGCTGGGAAAACATGTTCATTCAAGTGACAAAAAATGCAGCGCATTTATGTCACTTGAATGAACTTGATACCTCTTGCGTTCAATGAGGGGACTTTTGCTTTTTTTCGGGATATCGAGTATTGATTTTTGCGCCCGGGACTCGACATTTTTCGGCGGGACCCGGGTACCCGTGACTCGTCAACAGCACTATAGATCAGTAAATCTATCGTTCTCAGTCCTAGCTCTTTTACTGTACTCTTACTGTCGACTGAAGCTTGCTAAGTTTTCCTTACTTCAGTTTTACAGATCATACATGTGCAATTTCTACAGTGGTCATGGCACATCCAAAACCATAAAGTAATTTTTTTAGACATGGTTCAAATTTGGACAAATATCGAGAGATACGAAAACAGTTTGGGTAATTTATGAACAAATATTTTGTGAATTTAAAGTGATTTATGACATGGAATACAAAACTGCATTAGCACTTAAAATACAATGCACTTTCTCTCCAAGAATTAAATTAACTGGACTTTGTCAAGTTGAATTATTTGATATTTACTGCTCAAAGGCACAATTAATCTGCATGCAATGCATTCATCAAGTATATTTGTTGTGCATGTATTGGTAATTGCATGACATTAAAACATTACTCAAACACATCCAATGTTGATTTTTGTTTTTCTTTTGTCATACATATCTATAGGTGATCATGAAGATTTTATGGATTTCCAAGAGGAAGAATTGGCTGGTTCAAGGTAATTACAAATTTTGTAAAATAACTTGTTTGAATGAAGAACTCTTTATTTTGGCTTTATAATGTATAATGTCAAACTGAATTTAGGTTTGTACTCAAAATTACAAGTGCTTTATTTTAAAATGCAAATGGTTTGAGAGAGTTTACTTGGTAAGAATGTAAAATTGAGTCAATTTTTAGAAATCACTTGTTGAAATATCTTTAGCAGTGTTGCAAATAATTTTGACTTCATTTTCAGTTTTAGTTGCTGCATGTAAGATATTTTCATTTTTATACCACCTCTCTCCTCACCTGTAATAATCTAAACTTGTATTGTAGAAAGAATAGCACCAGTCCTGTGCCCTGTTGCAGAAAGAGATCTATACGATTGATTGTAAGTTACAATTAATTGTAACTTACAATCGATCGTATCTCTTCCTGCAATGCGCCCCTTATCTATCAAGACTACAAAATGGAACTCCCACGATGTTAGCTTCATGTACTTAGTGAGCTAAGAAAAGTCATGCAAGTATTTTCTTATCGCAGTAACTTGTGAGTTATACAAATTGTATGTATTTGGTATTTTTGGTAATTTAATAATCATGCATTGCATGGTTGTGTGTCATAAGTTCTTTCTAATTCTGCACTTCCTTCACATCTTTCTCCAGCTCGAATCTTGCGGATAGGAAATTTGATGTCGTTATAGGTCATATTGAGGACATTATTATGGGTAAGTAAAAATTGCATAGGTTATTATTTTGCTCTTTTCATTATTATTTTTTTTTTACTGTAAGTACTGTATCTTAAAGGTAAAACTTTGAATTTATTTTTTTGATTCATGCATCGCCAACATTTTTTTCCCTGAGTTACATTATTATGAAATGTACACAGAAATGCAGTGATTTTTGTAAATTTATTGTATTAAAAACAATCTTTCTCAGTGGGCAACACATATCTCTAATCATCCTTATTGACATTATTGCAATTAGAATATAATGATATTCACTAATCAAATGTATTAACAAAGCATATTTGACAGATCTCATATTGTTTTGATTATGATACACTCTTCGGTACAGTTAGCAAACCATAAGAAATTGACAACAGTTTTTATGCTCAGATTAATCAGTAATATATACGTTTCAAAGTTTTAGAATGTCAAGTTGATTAGTTTCCTTTTACATCACCGCGGATGAGCTTAAATCCAAGATAACATATTGGTTCATGTAATTTTAAACATTATTGCCATTTTATTAATACTTCACCTTTCTGTAATATATTCCATGTTTCTGGTTTTCTGACTTTAAAGAAATCTATGTAAAATACCCTTATTATTGTATTAAAATATTTTGTTTGGGTGAAGGGTCAATATATTATTTTTTTTTAAAACACTTACAATTAGAGAAAATAACTAATGCTGTAACCGATCATCGGATCGGCATGCCGATCCCGATCCGATCATGGTTGATCGGCTCGTTTTTGCCGATTTCCGATCATGCAGAAAAAATCGGAAGATCGGAAAAAAAAAAAAAAAAAAAAAAAAAAAAAAATCGTTTTTTAAATTTTATTTGGAAAATGCTGCCAAAAAACATATTTCGGGAAAATAAATGAATACCAAACCAACATATATCCATATGAATAAGCCCAAGGTTATCTTGTATGTGTATGCTTTCATTTCAAACTGATTACCTCTCCTTTTACAAAATTACTCGCTGCGATTCTGAAAGGTTACGCCAAATTAATTACATGGGACTAAGCTCAGAATCGCCGCGAGTAATTTTGTAAAAGAAGAGGTAATCAGTTTGAAATGAAAGCATACCCGTACAAGATTACCTTGGGCTTATTCATATGGATATATGTTGCTTTGGTATTCATTTATATTCCCAAAATATGTTTTTTGGGATCATTTTCCAAAGAAAAAAAAAACGATTTAAAAAAAAAAAAAAAAAAAAAAAATTTTTTTTACCGATCCGATCCGATTTTTTTCGATCAGATTTTCATCGATCGATTTTTGCCGATCCGATCAAACGATCCGATCAACAAGGTCAGTTACAGCACTAAAAATAACATGTATTCACCAATTCAGATTTATTGTCCCATTAATTCTCAGTGTATCTATTGTCTCCTCTTGAAACTAAACTTGTGATATGATTGTTGTTCCCAGAGGATGGTTTCCACAGTCTACAGAATGGTTTCATGGAGCAGCATTACCAGGTCTTTGAGGACAATGAGGAGAACAAACTAGAATACACAGACATCTTCAACAAATATGTAAGTATTCTATGATCAAACCTGTCTAGATAGAGACTACCAAAGGGCACGGCCATACAATCATTAACAAACGGTTGTGTGTCGTAGGTAACGCAGCCATTTTAGCTATCATGCATTGTCTATGGACACTGTACAACCAAGAAATTTTGCTTATGTTTTACTTGCCGATTGGTGATATGATATATTGTTGGTAGCACTGGACCAGAAGGCCATTGCTAATTTTGAGCCCTTTAGTATATTGTGACTTGCTTTTTCATTGAGTGGGAGTGTCATGATATATATTGGTTTAGGCCTCCATCTTGAAGAATGAAGGTCGTGGGTCCAACTCCCAATCACGCCACATGTTCAGCAAGGCACTTCATCCACATTTGCTGCTCGCAACCCAGGTATAGTAAATGGGTACATTGGCACAAATGTATTCCTTGAATTACTTGAAATGTTGAGTGCCCCATCATGGCAGCTCTTCTAATGCCAGGGTAATAATGGTACAATATTTAAGTTCTGTGCTCATATAGAAATATTATCATTACGTCATAGTACAGTGATTTGAAACATTAATCAAAAACGCTATATGAATGTTATCCATGACATTGTTATGATCTTTTATTCTTTGTTATATCCTCTGTCACTGACAGACGAGTGTGATTGAGAAGTACATCGAGGAACAGCTTGTTGCTAGGATACCTGCATTCTGCATGGACGAGTTCCTAAAACAACTAGCGTGAGTAAAATATTCCTTTAACATTGTTGGGTAAGAGTTAGCCTTAGGTAGGGAGAAGTGAGAAGGGTGTTAAGTTGATTTATGCCATATATTCAGATAATACTTTCTTATTTTAGAAATGTTCATGAGAAGTAAAAGAGAGCTAAATTTGGTTTCTACAAGGCTCCCCAACATCATTTTGGAATTTCTTATTTTTTTCCTTGTTTTTGCTAATAATTTTGTTTTATTGTGTTTTGGATGGAATCAATTATTGACCATTATCCAACCATTTTTAGCCCAAAATTATATAGTTGCAGTGAATAGAATGAAAAATAATGAAGGTTGGTATCCTATGAAAAACCTAAATTTCCATAGGATTTGTACACAAATTACAAAATTTTGCTCACATTCACTTACAAAAGTTCACATGACTTTGCAATAGTATATACCAAGTCATCACAAATTTGTTCTCAAAAATGTGAAAAACTTCAATTAAAAAACTCATGGCCAGAGCAGTGCAGCAATATGTGCACACATTGCGTAATTATTGCGCAAAAGCTTGAACCTTCTGTCTGAAACAAAACCAAACATTTCTATTAAACCTTAATACTGTTGTAATGTTGTTGTTGGTTTACTTGTTTTGTAAATCCAGGAAGAGGAAAGACGAGCTGGAGGGTGAGATCTTGAGATTATCTGCACATTTAGTGACTTTGTGCCCACCCCTCCCCCTTGGGCCTGGAAATGGCAACAAAGCTTGGGGGCTTTAATATAAGATTGATGTTTTGTTTATGGGTAACTTGTTTACTGTTTTAATAATTATTTTGTTTGTGTACTTGTTTTGTAAATTCAGGAAGAGGAAAGACAAGCTGGAGGGTGAGATCTTTGAGATTCTCTTCACATTCAGTGACTTCCTGGCCTTCAAGGAGCTCATGCTGGACTACAAAGCTGTAAGTCTATCTTCTTATACGCTACCTTTCATTGATGTTGTTGCTGTTTTGTGTATTAGCAATGTCATTCAGTTAAGTACAGTGGATCCTCTCTATAACGAGGTCCTTGCGACCATGACAAATACCTTGTTATAAATATCAGGTATCTCTTTACATTAGGGTAAAAAAAAGAGAATATAATGAGGTGGGACCATCATAATGACCATGTTATAACTAAGCCATTTTATTATATGAGAGCTCTTTATAATGAGGTTCCACTGTAATGAGTCCATACCCTTACAAAGGTGATGGTCATGGCGGTATGTGTGCATGTGGGTATGTGTGTTGGGGGGTGGGGGGGGGGGGGGAGGGGGATTGGCAAGAGGGTATGGGAGATATAAAGAGGTAACACAGATCATAATAAATAAAAATAATATGCCTTGATATTATTCCACAATGATGGCAGAGGGGGGGGGGGGGGGGGGGGGGGTGAGTTCAATTCATTGCAGTAAACAAAAGGGATTTGCCTCGACAGGATTTAATATCCTTTGCAGATCCCCCACATCCGCTGTAATACCACACCAAATGTATAATTTATATCTATGTAATTTGTTGAAATTTGTATGTTGTTTTTTAGAGATGTGAAATAAAATTGAAATTGAATTGAAATCATATGAAAATAATAAAATATTCAATCAGGGTACCTCTTGCAATAATAAAGTACATATCCTGTCACATTAGTGTGTGGAGGGGAAGTGGGAGTTTTAGCCTGGAATTATAATTATCTCTTTTTAGCATTCTTGCTTGAATTGTGATAATGTATTCTTGTAATGATTTCAAAGAATCATTTAATATCTTTACATTGGAAATCTGTTTGTGTATCTTACAAATGTTGAAATTAATATGGACATGGAATTGATCTATTTCCATGTACTTACTTTTCAGTGCATTTATATTTAATTATCTATTGCTGTCATGATTTAATGAAATGTGTTTGATTTGTTTTTGAGTAACCTCAAAGGTATCTAGTAACTTTGTTGACATGTGCACAAAGTGATGAATGGTTGATGCAATGTATATTGTTGTTATCTCATATGTCCACATGGTATTGTGTGAAAATTTCAAGTCAAATGGACATTGTATGGCCAAGTAATGAGCGAAAATGCAAAGTGATATTCAGTAACTCACTGCACTCACTTTGTACACGGAAGAAAAACTCGCCCGGAGTTTTTCTTATCTGAATAGTTAAATCATACATATCTTTGTAACGAAAGGGAAATTTGAAAAACCGAAACCTGTCCCATGATTGTATTGGTAATACGAATACAACAAGGTATAAGGGAACCGCTAGAATTAAATTTTTATTTTGAGGATTTGGACAATGTTACCAAGTCCCTTTAATTAATTTAGATAACTTGTTGTTTTCTTGTATTCCCAGGACAAGGAAGGTATGTCTATTGACCTCAGCTGCAACCTCATAGTGACCCCCTTCAATGGAGCTAGTGATTCAAAACCCAGCACATCAACCAATCAGCCTTCAGAATTACCAGCAACCTCACCTCCAGAATTATCATCACAACAACAAGAACAACAACCTCAATAACAGGTTCAATTGCTTAGTTTTTGTATGTATTCAAAGTTGTGATATGATTTCAGTAAGTTTGTTTTTTTCTTCTGTTGCAGGTCCACATGGAAATAGTTGATGCATTAAAAGTGATTTTAGGACAATAACTATCTGTTTTGCAAAGTAAAAGTTAAATGAGCTAACATTGATTCTAAGTTTGACATGGCATAGTGTTCCCAAACAGTGATGGCACATTATTTAGTTATAACATAGTAATGGTTCTCAACAACTTGTCCTTTGAGTCTGACTTTTGGAGGTGGGTTGAAGCTGGACGATTGCTTACTTAGCAACCGCTCAGTCAGAAATTTCTGGCTTGCCTGACATTGTTTAGAAACATGATACTTGTGGCAATAAATAGATGTGCTCTCACACTTCGGTACTTTGTCTGTTTACTCTGCTTTTAGTATGAGTAGCGATCTTAGATCGTGGTTTCTCATCACAACAACAGCAACTACTATAATAACCAAATTTAGAGTATGGTGTTCATGATTTCATATTTGTAATTCATTTTGTGAGTTTGTTTCACAGATGTTGCAAATTGCAAGGGAAAAGTGAAATACAGTGTAATATGGATTTTGTTTGCATTATACCTTATGTGTTCCCATTATTAATGTTGCACATTGCAGAGTTAATAGAATCGTTAGAATTATTGCAATCTAGCAGATGCTCAAAACATTTATTTTGTGTAATACACAGGAAATAGGTAGTAAGTTATTTTAGAGCAATAGATAAGATCTTTGTCTGTTGTTTTATGTTGCATGTTGCAAAGGAAATATTACAGGGAAAAATGGAATGCTGGAATTTCCGCTTACTGTTACTGATATAAGTGCATAATTCCTGTCACTTGTAGTTGTTTTTTGCCTATTGGTTATCACTTATAATGGAAATAAACTAGAAGTGACATACTTATGCACTTATCAGTAACAGTAAGCGAAAATGCCAGTGTTTGGCTTTACTTTAATGTGCTACCAGTGTATTGTCATAGCAATAATGCAGCATTGTAGTAAACATGTATGAAGCAAGTTTAATTTAATTGTGGAATGTATTCAGAGTTGATATGGTTTGAATTGGTATTCAGTTTAATATAACTGGGGGTTTGTTATGTGTGAAGACTATGGTAGATAGTACATTGTACTAAATATGGTTGCTAACAAGTTAAATCCATATTGCTTTAAACAAATCTGATCCATAAAATTCTTAGGGAAAAGTCAAGTCATATTCAACGATGAGTCATTTACTTGAATAGTATTAGAATTGTTTGACTGGTTCCTTGACTGCAAAACCAATACAGGAAATGAAAGAAAGTATCACTCCCATAGAGTCCATTGCAGTTTCCCAAAAGCAGTGGACCAGCAATTGTGATTTGTTGTTGGTATTATTAATTAGAAAGACACCTTGAAAAAGAGAACTCCGTCCCTTTTGAAATTGTATTCATTAAATAAAAACTTGGACAAATGTGCCGTCCTGTGCTAATCATATTTTGGAAAAGTGGTTATTTATAAATAAACATGTTAAGATCAATAATTGATTCATTATATCAGCTCTCTAAAAGCCAAAAGAAACCAGCACATTTGATGTAAGCAAAATAATGATACGCATACATTTCCAGTATTATATGAGACCGGCTCTGGCAAAACCAGGAACTTTGTCGCATTTACGATTTTGCGTAAATTGCCTGAAAAGGTAAAAAATTGACCTCGGGGACGAAATGGACATTTTAGTATCATATTGTTAAGCAAATTTTCTAGTTTCTAATGAGATGTGCAAAATTCCGAAATATTATCGGGAAAATGGCTATATCTTGGGATGAAATCAAGAATGACATGTACTTTGAACTGAGTGTTGAACTTTAACCTCAATTATCTCCATTGTTTTAGCAGAATAAGAAAAATAATTTAAAAATCATAACTTCGTCAATTTTTATCCGATCGGCATGAAAATGGTCGCAAAATAAAGAGAAAAATCCACACAACAACATATCAAAAGCTCAATTTTACATTTTGTGTCAAAGTTGCTGGTTTTGCCCGAGCCGGTCACATATATGTATGAGAAACTTCTACGGTCACATGAAGAATGGTTAACATATTACTGCGTACATTTAACATCATGGGGAAAAGACTACAAATGTGTTATGTCTGTACTTGATTATAAATATAATTTAAGCATTCTTAAATATTGCTTATTTTTTGTTTAAGTAAACTGATCTGTATAGCAGATTAATTTTCATTCCACAACATTCATTGTTTTGTCCAACGGAGTTTGAATTTGTGTAGTTACTTACTACCAGTACTAGATCATTGTACTACAACATATGGAATACCAATCTACACTGGTATAAATGAAATGTTTATGAAGAGTTTGTACTTAATTTGCAGTGTAAATTGACTAGATAATCATTCTGTTTAAAGTATTTGCTTGTTTGGTTTTTGTGACAATGTTTCTTGTTGGTTTTTACACTAACGTGTCTTGATCTCTTTCTAGCTTCTTATAATCACTCATATTTTGTAAATAAATTGTATTTATAGTGTTCTTGTAATTAAAATTATTAGGACATGTTGTCCAAATAATAAACTTGTGTCCAGTGTGTCTATGTTTTATAGGGTGTAGTTCGTTATTCTGGACACACATTTTGTATACCTGGGGGTTTGTTAATCTGAGCATTTGTTGCATTAATCCGAAGGTTCGATATTTCGAAGATTTGTTATTCCGAAAATGCAATAGGGTTCGTTAATCCGAAAATTAAATGGGGTTTGTAGTGAACCTTTCGGATTAATGAACCTTCGGAATAACGAACTGTAACCATTTTATAGCGATTTGTGTTATTTTATTATGTAAGTCCTATACAAGGTGTCCCAGAAAGAATGCAACACCTACGATCGTTAATTTCATCAACATCGACCAAATGTCATTGTTTTTTGTTTGATTGGGTAGAACATTCTTTTTCTCGTAGGTGTTGCATTCTTTCTGGGACACTCTGTATAACATAAAACCATGCTAGCTAAATTCCATTTTAAGTCTATGTTGGATGACAAGAGATATTTTAGTTGCCAACTAATTTTAACACGGTAGGTAGTAAATGCTTACCGAGAAAACCAAAATGAGTGACTGTAAAAGTAAAATTATCCCTATCCAAAAATGACTTGGGTTGAAAATAAGTTAGTGTGGTTTTATGAATTATGGTCCAACGGGGTCCAATAGCCCATTTCATAAAACTGTTGCAATCGTTGTAAGTGTCCAATTATTGTAACTACCATGGCAACGGCTGTAATGCTCCATGCTGAAGTGTTTTATGAAACCGGCTACAGGTGTTGCATAAAGAGTGATCCATCGCAAAGTTGCTATTCATTGCAAGTCCGAAAATGTGCACATTTGAGCCAATCAGATTTGCGCTTTTAGACACATTTTCTGACTTTCGATTAATGCAATTAGACTGCAACTCTTTCTGCAAACCCCCAGATAATCATCAACTTGACATCACACAACAAACAATCTTGTAATGAAATTATACAACCTTTTTTACTTTTCACATGGAATTTATTCTCTTTTTACAAAAAATGATGTATAACATACAAATGACATGATTTCACTTTTTGGTTGATCGAAACATACACAACATAACAATTCTTTTTCAAAACAAGTTTTTACAAAACTTTTCACAAAAATATGTGAAGTTAGACATCCTTTTACTCTATGTTACATTACACCACAAAACGACCAATAAGTCTGGGAAAATGATTATGCTGATTTATACATGACATTACAGTAGAATTCATTATCTTTTAAAATGGTATATAATTTGTCATATTCAGACAAGGCAAACCCTCAGAAAGTTAGTGCCAAAGATTTGGAAAATGGCTGAAGCAGTTTTAAAACAAGGGAGAAACGGGCCACTTCAAAGATTGGCCTCAATTCAAGCGCTGTATATCTGATAACTTTGATTTGATGAAAAAACATATTTTAACATGATTTCTGACGATCAAAATTTCACAGAAGGCAAATTAAGATAATAAGAATTCAAGAAATACAAAAATCCTGAATCTCATATTTTAAGCTAAATTTGACTATTTCAGCTCATAACAGAGAAACTATCTCAGCGACATAAGTTTTAACGGTCGTTTTGTGGTGTAAGGTACACATTGTACATATGTGATTGGAAATATTTAATGAAACGAGCCCCCACCCTACAAAAAAGTGAGATTTTCAAGCCCAATTCTATGCTCCATTTTGTCCATTTTCATAATTTATCTTGCCTGTAACAACAACATTCCTATTACAAGATCAACACGTTGGGTACAAATAAACAATATGCAATGTACAACTTGATTAGACAACAACGTTACATATATGCAACATGGTCGGGTGTCAATAGACCGCTTCTGTAATGTATGCAAATAATATGCGTATGACGTCAGACTCTCCGTCGTCAAGCTTAACAAAAGTAACTAGGTCCGGCAAGCTGGCTTGGTTACTTAGCTTGGTTACTTTTGTTAAGCTTGACGACGGAGAGTCTGACGTCATACGCATAGTATTTGCATACATTACAGAAGCGGTCTATTAGCCATTGTGCCATTGGCAGCATATGGCTAGTATGCTCCACAGGGAGTTGAGAACGTATGCAATATTATTGTTTGGGATTGAATTGTACCTGATGACTGTGGGTAATAATACTTGCGCTTAGAAACCCTTTATTAAGTTCTATATAAATGCAAGTTATTATTATCATTAGCATGGCTTGAGGGGGACCCAGACTGGGCCTGTGGCCATTCATATTTGTCTTATGTGCAGGCTCATGCTATGCAAAAGCCAAGCTCAGGGAGCTGCAAATTGGCCCTTTTAAAAGATTGTTTGTTACATCAGAGCTCTTTATAATGAAGTTCCATTGCTCTTCAGTACTTTATGACAAGTAACAGACTCACAAATGTCTAGTTACCCAGATTGTCATGAAACATCCACACAATCTGAATACATAGAACTGGTTGTTGACAAGGAAGACCAGACAAGCTGTTTTCACATAAAACATTCACATGTGTATCAGGACTTCAAGGTGTAGTTATGATGCAATATGTAGATTTCTAGAGGACTATTATTCATGAGGACCAAAGTTTTATGGAACAACACAACGAACAAAATTAATGAAACATTTATCTTGTGAAAAATTGAAGAATGATGCATATGAAACATGAGGTTAATCCTGTGAGGTATTCTTCAGAATAACACATTTACAACCTCTTGTTTTGTGAAGAGGTTCTCTGGATAAGGTGAATAATGTATTCCTCAGCTTCTAGAGCGCAATACAAATATATTAATTAAGTTTAACTTATCAATATAAATCTTCAGCTAAGTCAAGACAAGTGAAGAACGAATGTAGAACATATGTGTGTTTATCCCAGGACAAGAACATAAATATACATAATTAGGACTTACAGGCATCTTGGCAAACAAGGAATGCCAAGTTTTCTTGATATTTAAATCCAATAAATTTGATTGATATTTTGTTGAATGTTTAATATGACATCCTGAGTAAATGGCATATATTCTTCAGTCCATAAATACTTCCATCTGTTCATACATGGCCTCTGATATAATACTGTGATATAAAATCATCAGGAGCAACCATTGGGTCTATGGAAAATGCATGCTGTTCAAAATCAAAGTGTCGGATCAAAGCATTAGTCTATCCATACAACTGTAGTTTGAAAGAATCTTCAATATTGAATGAGGCAGACTTAACAAGAAGGAGCTGTGAGCACCTTGTTGAGGTTGATGTGCACACACTACAGTGTATACAGTCAAACCTGTGTACAGTGACCATCTAAAGGGGAAGACAGAAAAGGTGCCACTGTAGGCAAGTTCCATAACACTTGTGTTTCTCTGCAGGTGATCTGTTCTTTCAGCCACTACAGACAGGTTGGCTACTATAGACAGGTGGCCCCTTGGACAGTTTTGACTGTATTTGTATCTAGATTTCAAACATGCGTATTTTTGTGCAAATGTTGTGTGCTGCCGTCTTCAGGTATCCAATTCAAAGGTTCAGCTGTTAACAGGTTAAGAACCATGGCCTCCAAGTCTAGGACTTCATGGGCTTTTCTTTAAAGTCTATATTTCATTTCATTAGTTCATGAGCACTTCCATTTGTACGAGTCTTGCGTTGGTGTCTCCAGGCATCCGGTATGGGAGCATGCCGGCAAACGTGATCAGAGCTTTGGCTTGTTTCCTCAGGTGGGCCAGGTACTGTGGATAACAACAAGAACAAAAGGCAAATAAACGGGGTGTCATGTACGGAAACAAGGGCAACAAAAATTGTGCTTTTAGCAGGATTTGCACTTGCAACATCAAGGTCGCTGCATCTGTGCCTTACTGACTGGGCTAGAAACACTCTACATTGGTCATAGTGGTTGTTCCCAACAAACTAAATGATCTTCCACTCAAACTTAACCCGTTACAGGAACCGGGTGGACTATGTACAAAGTATAATCTCGTAGTGAATGGGTTAACACTTGAAACTACAGGAATGAACTATTTCTACAAATTTAGAATTACCACAGACATGTATACTGAATTGTTGAGAGCAATCTGCCCTTAGTCTCTCATCGTGAGCATGAATCAAGGACACTGAAACATACAGAAACCTCTGAAGTGTAACAAAGCTGGCATTCCATTTCTTTTGCTATAAATCTTCTATAGCTTTTACTTCCAAGGGATTCTTATGATCCAGTGCTCTGTTGCATAAAACTTCTGCAGTAGTTGCAAGTATCCAATTATTGTAACTACCATGGTAACCAACTCCAATGCTCAATGCTGATTGGCTGTTGACCTACTTGTAATGATCATTGGACATTTCCAACTATTGAACAAGTTTGATGAAATGTGGCCCAGACCAGTCCTAAACATATTATCTTGCCCCTTGGGATAATATCAAAGAAGGCAAAAGTGAGGAGCAAATGGGTTTGAACTTTACTCTGGTTTCCAGTAGACTCACCTTTTCTTTGCCTCCATCTTCAGTCCTCTGTCCTGGTCTGGTCTGAGGGCTCTGTGTTCCACTGCTCTTGTAAGACCGATACTTGGTGTACAGGATGTTCATGGAGGCTAGGAGGACATCGGGCAGACTCCTGCGAATCTGTTAGGATGGAAATTAGTAGACATGACATCAACATTTCTAGTAAGAAGAAAAGGGGAGTTCTCTAAAATGTAGAGATTGAAGCACTGCTAGTTTGAGGGCTGTGTTCCGCTGCTCTTATAAGACCGATACTTGGTGTACATGATGTTCATGGAGGCTAGGAGGACATCAGGCAGACTTCTTCTTATCTATTGGGAAAAAAAGAAAGAAATACAGTGAAATGGAAGGAAAGTAGAGAACTGCTAGTTTGAGGACTATGTGTTCACTACTAGTGCAGGAGAGGTACTTGTATACACATCTACTTTGTAAATGGTCATACATGGTAATTGACCATTTACAAGCCAGACATGCAATTACAGCATGGCAAAGGGTGTATACTAAATGCATAGGTGCCATGCGATTCTGACATGGGCCTCGCACATCAGTGCAATGCAGGCTGAACAGTGCAGTACTGTAATGTGTGCATGTGTGCTTGTATAGAAGATTTTCAAGGAGGGTAGCATATTCATCAGGTAGGTCATTTGGTTATTACAAAACAGTCAAATAAGCCTGATTCATTTCATTCATTTGATTGAACTGTTAACTTCCAAGAGACAGAATTATGTAAGGATAATCATTTCATGCAAACATTTCCAGATAATCAATAAAGCACCGCATTGCTAATGGGATTAGTTTATTACATAGGTTAACCAATTCCACAATATCTTTTATTTGGGTGAAAAGTAAACTGATTTCTTAAATAAACAAAATTAAAACATGTCATCAATATTTTCTACTTTCTGATGCTTACCTGGTCTGTGTACTGCTTGAAGCTGTTTACTCGGTCATCTACTGACTCTGGGCTTAGGGCTATCAGCTGCAGTTGCCGAATCGTCTGAAAATATAGTAATAATAATATATATAGCATTTATACAGCGCCATGAATCTTTGTACCCTATTCAGATGCACATTATTACTCTTGGTCATCAGGTACAGTTCAAACCTGCACAATTATCTTGCGCACCATCAATATATTCAAATTAACAATTTAAATATTTATGGGGAAAGGGATAAACAATGTTCTATAATTTAAAGGGATAATTGTATAGATCATTCATTTTACATAGACCACCGATCAAAATATTTTAGGCAAACCAAGATTAAACTGAATTAGACAGAGTCCTCAGCCCCTGGTTAGGCTGCCGTACAAGGACGACCCTCCGTAACCAGGGGACCCTATGTTTGTCAAGCACCGTGACTCCGCCTCCACAGTGGAAGGGGCATGTGTCACTACGAGCGCAAGGATAAAGATTCATCATCGGACTCAATCCTGATTGATAGAAATAGAGTGTAAGTTGTCATGTCTTTACCCCTTGCCAACCTGGTGGGCTTTGTACAAAGTCTATGGTATTTCATAATCTTGATGGTAATGGATGATATGGTGTAATCAGGACCACCCGCTGTTACACTTCAAGAAGGATACACAAAAAGACTTTTGTAAAAAAAAAAAAAAAGGATTGTTGGTGTACATATATACATGTCTGCATGGAAGAACTGAACTGATGAAATAATCCTCTATACTGAAAGGACTGAGTAAAAGTTACAAGGCCTAAAGAGCTTATTTTAGCTGGAAAAAAACACAGTTTACAGCTTGAAGGCGGGGATTACATACCGTTAAAGCTCTGTCCAGATCTCTCTTGTGATAACAGTCAAAGAAGGTCATCAGGTCAAGGAGGAGATAGAAGGACTTGGTATTAGCTGGACTACCACTCAAACCTTGCGTGTGGTACCTAAATGAGAAAAATAGAAATGTTGATCATTTATAGTTAAAAAGGTAACGGTTCTAGATCACCACCAGATAAGTTTTAAACATCAACTGGATTCAACTTAAAACTAAAAATAACATATCATACTGCTAATTTCTTCTTCGTTTCATTTATAAAGGACAATAATAGATTTGGTTATGATATGAATGGGAAGAAGTTTATTACAACATATATGTTTTATGTATCTTTGTAAAAACGAAAAATTACCGTCACTATTTGATTCTTACTTTGTTCAAAATAAAAATATGATTATGTATTATACTATTTTTACTGCCCTGCGCTGGCAGTTATATGCCAGTGTCATGGGTTATGTACTTTGTAATTTGCCTAATTGCCTAAGTGATGATTAAAAAACAATATCCAGAAAGCACCTTATTTTTTTTATGAACAAAGATGATAAAATCATGAAATCTGACATAGAATTGAATTACAAACCTTTCAGCAAGGCTGATGGCTTGGGCCTGCAACCTCTCCCTGTTAGACTGGGGACTGTTGGCTGAAGCAACAAGGGGACTATGTGATATAGAATATTTACAAACCTTTCAGCAAGGCTGATGGCTTGGGCCTGCAACCTCTCCCTGTTAGACTGGGGACTGTTGGCTGAAGCAACCAGGGGACTCAGCAGTCTGTTCAGCAGTTCTAGGACCTTGTCTGTGTTCTAGGGAGCAAAATACAAACAAAGATTTCTTTATTGTGACAAATTATAACAACTACAATTAGGTGACCCTTGTCTGTGGGTCTAGCAATCAAAATATGAACATGCAACAAGTAAATTTAGTTATCAAAAGTATCAATGAAAGTAAAACGAGTTCTATACTATCTAAGCACACCCAAACCTTGTATGTGCACAAATGCAAAGAAACCAAGAAATGTTATTAACCCTGACCCTAAGGTTACTGAGGACTGAAGAAGACCAATGTGCCTGTGTTGGCTACACTTCAGGCCAGAGACAAAGAAAGAATACATTAATCCAGAAATGCAGATGACCCATCTGGTGACCTCAAGTAAATTGTCTAAACTGCAATTTCAGATATCATCATAGAAATTATGTTTCAATGTCAAATGATAGTTTTAAAAAAGAGAAAAGATTAACAGTTAATTAATGCAACATAACATAAATGTTTAGGATATCCCATACAAAGGGGTAGTGGGGGTACAATTAAACACTGATCACCCCATCCTTGACCAAGTGGTTCTTCTTAACACGATCTGTTATGAGTCAATTGATGCTTTCAGATCAGGTCATGTATAGTGTGTACCTCTGCCGCACTGCTCAAGTGTGTTTGGGGGATACAGGGGTCGGCGGCTCCTGTATTCCGACTATTAGTTGCCAAAAACAGACAAAATAAGCCTCGAACGGACAGATCAAATCGGAAACGACATACGCCTGCCCAACGACCACGTGATAAAAATTTGCTTATAATGGAGGTAAACATCCGCGGTTTAAGATCTAATATTGGAGAACTTTCCAACATTTGTTTGGAGAAAAAGCCAACAATAGTTATCGCAGTGGAGACATTCCTTGATTCAACAATACAAGATGGAGCTGACTGTATTTCTATCCCAGGATACACCATGTGCTGCCGCAGAGATAGAACTGGAACATCTGGAGGGGGTATCGCGGTCTACAGTCTAGAAGGAGTAGCCATCCACCATGACCCACAGAGAGATCCTAAAGACCTAGAACTTATGTGGCTGTCAGTAAGTCTGCAGTCTAAGAAGTTACTTATTGGAGCATTATACAGACCACCCAGTGCTAACAATGACATAATAGAATATTTGGACACCAACACCATTCCAAAAATTGAAGAGTTTGGAGCCCACAGTGTCATGCTCGTCGGCGATTTCAATGTCCATCATGAGGACTGGCTGGGTAGCCGTAATACCGACTCTGCTGGACGGCGTATGCTACAGATTGCAAGTGGACTCGGTTTGGACCAGATTGTGAATCAGCCAACGAGAGGGGACCAAATACTGGACTTGGTACTGACTGATATACCTGCCTCCTCTTCTACTCTTGCTAATGTAGGCACCTCTGACCACAATCCAGTGCTGGTAAAACTAGACGTCGCTGCATTCAGAGATAAGCCTTACCAGAGGAGAGTCTGGCAATACGACAAAGCCAACTACTGGGAGATGAGGGGCTACTTCACATCTGTTAACTGGTCGGGAGTATTCCAGGAAAAAGACCCAGAAAGAGCATGTAATAGGGTTACAGAGATCATCACTGATGCCATGGACCTATACATTCCCAATAAGACTGTCACCAAAAAACCAGGTGACAAAGCCTGGTTTAACGATGAATGCCGGAAAGCTGCTAAGAAGAAACGCAGGATCTTCAAAGAACTAAAGAAGCATGGGACAGATTCTAACAAAGAGAATTTCACTAAGGCAAGAAAGTCTTACAATAAAGTAGAGAAAGAAGCTAAAAGAAATTATGATAGCAAACTTAAAGAAGACCTCACTGACAACAATCTCAGTAGCAAGAAGTGGTGGCGGGTCGTCAACCTGCTCTCTGGGAGAGCTGGTCACTGTGACATCCCAGTCATTGAAAATGATGGAGAAGCCCACACTACAGCACGGGAAAAGTCAGACGTCTTCTGCAAGACATTTGCCGAGAAATGCCACTTACCAGACGCAGATGACCTTGCTCCCAATCTGGACCAATCCACGACTGCCTCTATCGACAGCATCACGTTTAAGCCTAAGGCTGTACATAGACTCCTGAAACAGCTTTCTCCTGACAAGGCAACTGGCCCAGACGAAATTCCCGCCAGGATCCTCAAGGAGTGCAGCGCAGAACTCGCGAGTCCTTTGTGTCGCCTCTTCCACCTTTGCTTTTCACAAGGGGTATTCCCAAGTCAGTGGAAGACAGCCAGGGTTACACCTATCCATAAGAGGGACTCCAAATCTGACCCAACAAAATACAGACCAATTTCTCTGCTTAGCATCATCAGCAAAGTTATGGAAGCAGCTGTGAACCAACAACTCCAAAGCTACTTCTTCCAGAACAGTCTTATATCCCACAGACAATTTGGCTTTCGACCAGGCCACAGTACAGGTGATCTCCTCACTATCCTATCCCAGAAATGGAATGACACCTTGGACAAGGGAGAGGAAGTTTGTGCTGTAGCCTTGGACATAAAAGGTGCCTTTGACAAAGTTTGGCACAATGGACTTCTTGCGAAACTTACTTCAAAAGGTGTCTGTGGGAAGCTATCAACCTGGCTGCGGAGCTACCTATCTGATAGGTCATTAAAAGTTGTACTGTCAGGCCAAGCATCGGAAGTTTCCTCCATCAACGCTTCTGTCCCCCAAGGGTCGATACTTGGACCACTTCTATTCTCTGTCTATATTGATGATTTGGTAGATGTCTGCGAAAATGAGCTATACCTTTATGCTGACGACTCAACACTTTATGCCCCAATTCCTTCACCACAAGCTAGCGAGGATGTTGCAGCCAGCCTAAACCGAGACCTGACCAGGATGAAATCATGGGCAGACACATGGAAGGTTACATTTGAACCATCAAAATGTAAAGTCATGACATTCTCAAGAAAGCGATCTCCTTCAGAACTGAACCTGTATCTAGGAGACTGCCAGCTAGCAGCAAAGCATGAGCTCGAAATTCTAGGTGTCACTTTTGATTCCAAACTTACTTGGTCTAAACACATCTTAGCAATTACCACCAGAGCGGGACAGAAGCTTGGTGCCCTGAGAAAAGTGGCAAACAAACTTGATTGTAAAGGAAGAGCCACAGTCTACAAAGCACAGGTCCGTAGCGTCATGGAATATGCATCCCTCTGCTGGACAAATGCTTCCCCATCAACTCTTAGCTTGCTTGACAACGTCCAAAAGAAGGCACTTAAGATCATAGGAGTTGATGACACCACTGCTCGCACCCAACTCTCAATCCCCAGCTTAGCACATAGACGCCAGGTAGCTGCAGTGTCAGTGCTGTACAAAATGCACTCTCAACACTGCCCAAAAGACCTAGGAGACATGCTCCCTCCCTCCTTGGAAAGACGGCGGATGACCCGGCTTAGTGCATCCATGCCGGACCATGCTCTTGCACTCCCAGATGCTAAAACCTCATCCTTGGACAGGAGTTTCATTCACTCGGCAGTGCGGATCTGGAATAGTCTCCCAGACTCGGTTGTTGGAAATATCTCAATTACTGGTCTCCAAGCCTTCAAAAGCCGTGTGCATGTTTACCTCCTTTCTAATGTACAATAATTATATTTTTTCTTTTTAGGGGTCCTGTTCACCCCAAAATGTGTTCCTTTTTTTAAAAAATTTTGTTTTGTTTAATTAGATAATTTTTTCTTTGGTACTTGAGTTGCAGTGAACCATTGATTGGCCCTCCGGAGTTCCTTTCAAACTCTGGTTGGCTATTGTTCACATTTGCTCCTTATATACAAAAAAAAAAAAAAATATGACTCACCCCTGCCAGATCATAGAGCTTGAGTGCATCCTCAAACAGCCCCTTGTTCTCTGTATCTGTGGCAACCGTCTCTATGATGTTCTGTGTGTCCACTTGAAACTTGTCCACAGCGCCTGGTCTCCTAGTACCGTCCCTCTCTCTGCGGCCAAGGAGAGTCTCAAATTCTCTTGTTTCGATGACGAGTTCACTGAGACATCGCACAAAGAAGCTCTTGCCACTTGCATCACGCTGATTCCTGAAAGAACATTTCATTTTTTTCAACCATAGATCATACATTTTACTTAGATCCCTGACCAAAATATTTTTAGGCAAACCAAGATTAAACTGAACTAGATGGATCTTCGATTGCGCGCAATCAAAAATTATGCCTCCGCTATCACGCGATTTTAATATGCCCAAATTAACATGCACTGATTTAATTTTTCTTATATTTTGAGTCCTGTGACCTTGACCATATGATCCCAATCTTTGATGGCTCCCTAAAAAACAGTCAGGTACCAAGTTTGATTGAAATCTGACATTTAGTTCTTGAGATTTTGGTATTACAAGCTTTTTTGCATGTATAATGAGTCCCGTGACCTTGACCTCAACCTCATGACCCCAACATTTTATGGCTACGTTGACTCTTTATGATACAGGTACCGAGTTTGATTGAAATCTGACATTCCGTTCTTGAAATTTTGCAATTACAAGCCATTTTCGCATACATATTGAGTCATGTGACCTTGACCTTTGACCTCATGACCCCCCAAATCTAATCAGATCAGTGGCACCCCGATATGTACACTCATACCTAGTATGTAATTGATCCGTCAACCGGTTCTTGAGATATCGCAAGAACGAGGCATTTTTGCACATACATTGATTCCCGTGACCTTGACCTTTGTCCTCATGAACCCCAAAATCTAATCAGATCATTGCCACCCCAATATCTACACTAATACCAAGTTTGAATTTGATCCGTCAACCAGTTCTTGAGATATCGCGAGAACGAGGCATTTTTGCATATATATTGAGTCCTGTGACCTTGACCTTTAACCTCATGAACCCCAAAATCAAATCAGATCATTGCCACCCCAATATCTACACTAATACCAAGTTTGAATTTGATCCGTCAACCAGTTCTTGAGATATCGCGAGAACGAGGCATTTTTGCATATATATCGAGTCATGTGACCTTGACCTTTGACCTCATGACCCCTAAAATCTAATCAGATCATTGCCACCCCAATATCTACACTAATACCAAGTTTGAATTTGATCCGTCAACTGGTTCTTGAGATATCGCGAGAACGAGGCATTTTTGCATATATATTGAGTCCTGTGACCTTGACCTTTGACCTCATGACCCCTAAAATCTAATCAGATCATTGTCACCCCAATATGTACACTCATACCAAGTTTGAAATTGATCCGTCAACTGGTTCTTGAGATATCGCGAGAACGAAAACGGGACGTACGGACGGACGTACGGACGGACGGACAACCCGAAAACATAATGCCTCCGGCCACTTCGTTGGCGGAGGCATAATAAAACCCGAGTCCTCAGCCCCTGGTTAGGCTGCCGTACAAGGACGACCCTCCGTAACCAGGGGACCCTATGTTTGTCAAGCACTGTGACTCCGCCTCCACAGTGGGAGGGGCATGTGTCACTACGAGCGCAAGGATAAAGATTCATCATTGGACTCATTCCAGAGTGACAGAGATACTGTGCAAGTTGTTAAGCCTTGAGTGGAGCAATTTCCTGAGAGAACATTGGAAATACAGAATGTTTTATGGAAATGTCAATCAAACTAAAACTCGTATATATAGACTGCTTGTGTCTACCATTGTCCAAGCAAGGTTTTCAGTTAGCATGCTTCATTTGACAAGTTCACCAAGACCTCGCATAGCAGCTCTTGCAGCTTGCATCTCGCTGATTCCTGACAACATCCAAGTAATCAATATTGAATCAAGATGTTATTCACAACAAAATTTGTTTTGAGTACAGGGATGTCTGCTGTCATGAATTTGACGAGACATGAGATGAACAGGTCTTTCAGCTGACATTACACTGATTCTTCAGGAACAGAGAGAATAGAGAAATGTTTCAATCCAATTATATTTCAAATAAAGGTGGAACTGTCCTGACTGTTGATTGTGCCATCTCTCTCTCTTTCCGGCAGAGGAGAATGTAAGTTCTCCTGTTTCATTGACAAATTTGATGAAACATGTCACATTAAACCTCTTGCTGCATATATCAACTAAAAAGCATCTCAAATATGTGAGTCTCGATAGCAATACATTTTAGAATTAAGAGAATGCCTTCAAGCAGTTATAACTTCTCTTCTCTGCTGTATCAGAGAAGAGAAGTTATAACTGCTTGAAGGCATTCTCTTAATTCTAAATTAATATCTTTAGCAACCTAATTTTGATTAGAAAATCGTCAGTAGGAAAAACTACACCAAAATGGGACATCTGTGTGTGCTTTGATAAAAACATATTCTTAACAAAATGAAGATCTTACCTAAGAAGGTAGAAGTATTGTAGAGCCTCTCTTGGGTCGGTGGATTCAAACTTGGAGGTGTACATGCTGATGAGACGCACAAAGTTGAGTCTGTGCATGGGCTGCGGGTCCTGGGATGTTCTACTCACTGTGTACAGTAGATCAATAATAAGTAATGATTAAGCGGATTGGATGGATTGCAACATGGAAATCTTTAAAATAGGGTTTTGTATGCAAATAATATGCGTATGACGTAAGACTCCCCGTTGGCAAGCTTAACAAATAGTAACTAGGTCCGGCAAGCTAAGTTTGCCGTAGCTTGCCGAACCTAGTTACTATTGTTAAGCTTGCCAACGGGGAGTCTGACGTCATACGCATATTATTTGCATACATTACAGAAGCGGTCTATTAAGGAGACACGATCGAACGAACGATCCAGCCGGTTGCATTCAAATCGAAAATGTTGACTCTCGCATCTTCCCATAGGTAGCAAGCAAACGTTGGTCCATCGTTGGAGCAACGTTGGCCATTTTTTTCTTCTCGAAAAGTTGGTCCAACGCCACTGGCGTACATGGTGGGGGGGAGGCTTGGGGGGGGGGGGGGGGGCGCTTGCCCCCCCCCCCCCCCCCCCCAAACAAAATAATTTCAATCATGGCTTATATCTAATTCGATACCAGTGATTGAAAAAAAATGTATTTCTTTAGACAAGATAACTCAGATTTTACTTCATGTCAAGTCATAGTGCTTTTTCTGTCACCGAGGAATCCTTAATTTCACTAGTGGCTCGAAATAGTGCATGATATATTTGTTTTATATCCTTCGCATAATCATAATCATCGCAAAAACAAATGATTTCAATTCAATTAAAGAAAAATAAAAAGAAAAACTAAACATTGATCATGGAACCATCACTGCACTGACTATGTTCTGTTTGTGACACTTACCCTCTTTGCGCAATAGTCCTAGCGCAGAGCGCGTATTGCGCTATCTTTCCATTCATGGTTACGCGCCTTAACAACTAATGCGCACCCAAATGCAAAACGCGCGCATCAAAGTGAATAATTAACCTGCTTTACATACTACACACGTGTAATTGTATGGAGAAAATACATTACACATACAGCTAGCTAGTGCAGTGCACACCGCGGCCGATTGTTAAATGACGAATTAGTGTCACGACCACAGAAGGACAACGATGCACAATGTGCACCATTGTCGTAATTTTTAAATTCGATTACCGCTACGTTATACATGAAATGCATCTCTAGAATATTCTTTGGAACTCATTGATATTCACGGGTGAAAATATGCTGTATTTCTATTTTAAAAAACTCTTTGAGAAATCTCGTCCAGCATCTTTCGCAAGCTAAAACAAGACCTCTGCTCGCAGGGAAGTTTTATAACACGCATCTCTATGGGCTCAATATGATCACCCGGCGTCTATGACGTCATTCATGGAATAGCATTTACTATTCCATGAATGACGTCACGCATAGCACATTTTTCTCCATGGGCATTACTATGTTTGGTCACATGACGCTATGTAGACCAATCACTGAACAGGATTTCATTCATGTAGGATATAATGAAAAATATTCCCCGATTTCAGATTTATAGTGGAAATAATCTTTATTGTGAGAGCCCCAATTGACCAATCACGTTTCTAGAATACTCATGAATATTCATAGAAGGGATATAAAAAAAAATAACCTTTTCTTCACAACAGCTCAAAGTTCATGACGACAGTGTGCTCAGCCATCTGTGCTTCATGAACAATCACACAGAAAACCTGAACGAAGTTTGATTCTGCATTGCATTAGGGTGTGTTGTGTGGAATCCATTTATTGCATCGCAATATAACTTGGCGGTTTATGGTATATGTTGTGCTGAATATTTATAGTCCTTCTGTGCGTCAATGTTGAGGAATATAATTGACAAAACTACCAGAAGTTGTTTCATATCGGATACAATAAAACTGCACGGTGGCAAGCGGTATAGAAACTTTCTAAGACATATATGGTTTGTACTACATTAAATTGTGGACGTGGTGTGGCAAGATTGGTAGAGCGCGCGTTTTCCGATCATGAGATCCCTAGTTCGAACCCTGCCCACTCCGTTTGTCCTTCAGCGAGGCATTTAATCCACATTGCTGCTCTCTACCCAGGTGTAAAAATGGGTACCATGGTCGGTGTCAATTAGCCTTCGCGCCATTGGCAGCATATGGCTAGTATGCTCCACAGGGAGTTGAGAAAGTATGCAATATCATTGTGTAGGTTTGTACTGTACCTGATGACCATGGGTAATAATACTTGCGCTTAGAAACCCTGTATTAAGCGCGTTATAAATGCAAGTTATTATTATTATTATTTCATAACCATAAAATTAATCACTCATAGAATTATCAGGTAAACCAGAATTCACGAAAAAGAAATTTTTACTGTGTCCCGTACCTTTCTTACATTCAATTACCGTATTTTTATTTTCATATTTATAATGGACAAAACATATTTCTGTGAATATTATCTGTTTGTAAGGGGGTTGATGGCATTTAAAAAATATCAAATCAGCTTGTATCTACCCAAAATTATTTAAGCACAACTACTATTTAGCATATAGCACCGAGCATGGTGGCTTAGCGGTTAGAGTGTCCGCCTCATGCACGGGAGGTCCCGGGTTCGAACCCAGACCGGGTCATACCAAAGACTTTAAAAATGGTACCTTCTGCCTTCTAGCCAGACACTCAGCATTTATAGAATGGAGAAGGGAGAGTTAATCACACGAGTTACCAGAAGACTAGCCCCCTTCTGTAACTTTCGCTACATTTAGTAGACATGTGGCCTAGGGCTATTGAAACGGAGATAGGCGCCGCCTTATGTGCCAACATTGGTAAGGGAAAGACTTACTTAACTTAACTATATAGAATTTAAGGATATTTATGTCAACAACACTCACACAGCTGAGCCTGTACATTGTCTGGTAGAGACAGCAGACCCAGTTCATGTAGTACAATAGCAGCATGCATAGCATGGCTCCTCAGACCATTGTCATTCCGGGATAGGAACTCTATGGCGGCCTCAAACTGAGCTGACAGGAAAAGGATCTGCGGAAACGGAAAACAGAATAGTTACTTGATTTGATTCACCATTTTGTCTACATTTAAGTAAGGAAATTAAATAGAGGCATACGACTGAGAGTCAAGTAGACACTGCATACAGTTCAAGAGCTTTGTTAGCAAGCAAGAAGTAGACAATGAGCTCTTTAACCTATCTATCTAATGTATCTATCTATCTATCTATCTATCTATCTATGTATTTATCTATATATCTACTATCTATCTATCTATATATCTATCTATCTATCTAATGTATCTATCTATCTATCTATCTATCTATCTATCTATCTATCTATCTATCTATCTATCTATCTATCTATCTATCTATCTATCTATGTATTTATCTATATATCTACTATGCAAACAAAATGTTACAAAAATACAGTATGGAAACATTCTTTTCATTCATTTTTTTCAAATTTGGAAAGAAACTAGGTTTCCTGAGGGTTAGAAATCTATCCATCTATATATGGGTCATTCTTCGATAAGTGTATAGTTTTGCGTCCCGCTACTTTGGTGTCGCATAGAAACAAAATTAAAGCTTTTTTTTTGTTACCTCTTTGTGTTGACTTACAAGTAAGTAAAAAATCAAAAAATACAAAAACAAGTAAAGTGATAACTCTTGTACTTTTATTTTTTTAAATGTTCCACCCTCCTCAAACTCGCATGTCCCGATGGCATGTAAAAATATCATAATATAGCATTTCAAAAAAGATGCATATTTTTTGTCCTAATATACCTTAATAAATTCAATTTTATGAGTTGACTATGAATACCAAGATTAAATACGCACACATGCAACGATTTAAAAAAAAAATCAAAAAAGGAGTCTGTTTTGTGTGTCCCGATATTTTGCGTCATCTCCGTCACGCATTTCGAGTCCGTCATCTACGGTACAAAAATATGCTAAATTTGAGTGATCGTGGTGGCAACATGTCGGGTGACTTTAAATGTGTCTGATAGTCATCTCCGTCACGGCTCTTTTGTGACTGAGATGATGAGTTTGAGTTGGATTGTCAACTCAATTAATTGACACACAATGTTGTTCAAAATTGAGAAATATTCTATGACAAAGCTTAGTTTGCATGAATTTTAGATTATTATATAACATGTGGTTATAATGTATTCTTAAATACACGCTTCAGTCATCTCCGTCATGCTGAGTTCAAATGCATAAATTTCAACAAAGATTATACTCTGGTAAAAAATATTTGTATTGGTATTTTTAGCGATCTATTTACTCGTAATCATGTACCTCTCTTCATCCTAATTTCCTGAGAAAATTTCATCACACTGATTGAAAGCAAAACTATTTGGCAAAATTCACTATTTATTCAGCAAGGCAAGTATAAATGGTGGCTCTAGAGAAAAAAATGTGATTATGGTTGACCAATGTTTTTTCTTTCTTTTCACAGTCACCCTTTCTTTCCAAACAAAGATTGAATAAGAAGTGAATTATGTTCTTCAGTTAAAATGCGACGATCTAGTTGTGCAAAAATGTCGTGATGGAGATGACGCAGTGTACATGTTAATAAAACCCCCCAAAATATTACATAGCCCCATCAAAGATCGCGCCAAACAATATTTCCCTAATCTACAGATGTTAACATACATTAAACACACAGAAAGAAAGTGGAGAAATAGCTTTTATTTTCACAATCTCACGATGGTCGAAAATATACACTTATCGAAGAATGACCCATATCTATCTAGCCTATATATCTATCTATATATCCCTCCATCCATCTATCTATCATCTACCTACCTTGAAGTAGAGGTAAGGGTTTTGCTGTGCATTTAAGTGGCCCTCTCCGTACTCCTCTAGGAGTGTCGTCTGAAGCTGAGGCAATGTTAGTCTGTCTACCCAGCTATCTATCTATCTATCCATCCATCCATCAATCAATCAATCCATCAATCAATCTATTGATATATCTATCATCTACCTACCTTGAAGTAGAGGTAAGGGTTCTGTTGTGCATTGAAGTGACCCTCTCCGTACTCCTCTAGGAGTGTCGTCTGAAGCTGAGGCAAAGTTAGTCTGTCTGTTGAACTCTGACCCGAGCTGGCTGTGACATCACCAAATTGCACTTGGCTTAGCTACGAATGAAAAAGAAAACAAAAAATGATATATATCTATTTTAATGACAGCTTTTTAATTATTACTCTTATTCATATGATATGTTTAGGATGGTAATACAGATAGTCAACATTGATAACACATAGGTTTCAAAATTTTATTTTTATTGGGATCTTTTTTTGTTATGGTTACTTACAAAATTAAAAAAACAAAACTATTATTTCTCCCACCTCTCTAAGATCTCTTAAAGGGATAGTTGAGTATTGGTCAAACTTAACTTTAGTAACCAAAACCTGCACCATTACGGTACAAAGTAATAGTTATAACTTCACCATGCTCGAAAAGTATACACAATTACAAACGACCAAGTAAAACTCCTGTTATTTAAAAAGAGCCGTTACAACTCAAGAGGGCGCTATTTAAAAAAATCATTGGTTTTAGCCTTTTTTCATACAAAATTGTGCATTTAATGTTTGTTAAAATAATGATTCAATATAGATATCATCAACGGCTTTTTAAAAACCTATTCAGATTTTTTTCAAAGTAGTCTTCGAGCATTTAAAATTTTTTTTCTAAAAAGTCAAAATATCGCCCAGTGATGTCCGGTGTGAACTATTATGAATAAAAATATATTTATGGATATTTCAGCCGTTTCTGAACCGATTTTGATCAAATAAAGTTTATTCTGTCATTAAAATTGTATGTTCTTTCGAATTTGACAGTCGGTTTTTCATTATCTCACAAAAAAATATATCCGGGGGCACTTCGGGAAATACCAATACTCAACACTACCTTTAAATGAAAATAATCAGAAACTCACCTTGAGCCATAGGTAATCCTCGGTCTTCTCTGCCACCTCTGCATGGTTATCCATGGTGTCACATCGCCCCAGTATACAGTACACAGCTCTGTGGCAAGGACAAAGCATAATAAGATGTTTCAACCTCGGTGAGCAATGAGTACTTGGTAGTTACATATTCCTTGAATGCTTGAGCACCCCATCATGGCAACTCCGCTAAAGCCAAGGTACATTGAAGCGTTTTGACACTTCTGTGATAAAGTGTTTATACATGATATGGGCTACTAATTATTGTAATTATTCAAAATATCCCAATATTCTTCTGATTATGATTATGGCATTTAACAAAAAAAAAACAGCCTAGCTAGTGAAAAGGATACATTTTTTGGGGCAAATGCATATATATCTAAAACTGGTAAATCTTAGTAAACAGGGATATTATGCGAAGAAAAAAAAGAGCCGTCAAAAGAAACTATATTTATTGCTACTATCCGAGTCCTCAGCCCCCAGTCAAGTTGCCATGGTAACACGACCCCCTTGAGCAGGGGAACCATGTGTTGTCAAGCACTGTAACACATCCCTTCAGGAAGGGCAGTGTCACTACGAGCGCAAGGATAAGATTCATCATCGGACTCTCAACTAATATATTTTTGATTTTGATTTAACTTCAATAATTCTTGTTCAACATTTTGTTGCCATAATCATGAGCAAAAAAGGAACATAATTTCATACACAATGTACTACTATTTAATGCCTAAAAGGTTGCATTTCAAAAAGTGCAAAAATAAAGTTTGTGGGATTAACATATACATGTATGCATGTGATACAAATATGATGAGTACTTTAAAATCTTCATCAAGATTGATTGAAATCCAATCTTATGTCTTGAATAGAAAAGAGTTGTTTTTTGGTCTTTTGTAAGCAGTACAATCTAATTGGTCTATGATATGACACATATCACACTATTTCTACATACCGTAAAACTCCGTGTATAAGTCGCACTCGTGTATAAAACGCACCCCCAACTTTCTAAAAAAAATTTGTTAAATTTTTTTTTTTATTTTATTTTTTTTAGAATATTTGTTTTCATGAATATTCATGAGGTAGCAATGCTCATTAAATATGCAAAATACTAAATTCATTAATAACTTTTTTGTTGAGAAAAATGTAGAACCACTGTTTAGAAAATTGAATATTAAATGAGTGCTGCTACTCATGAATATCTGAATATTCAATTAGTAGCAGTGTTACTGCTTAAAAACTTGCATTTTGTTTTGCTAACCACTATCATTTATGTAGGAAAAAGGTATATTTTGATAAATGTTCCCCCTTATATCAAGCTCTTGTCATGCCCTAGACCAGTGTAATATGCATTAAACATGACTACAGGGTGTCCCTAACAAAAATTTCTAAAAAAAAAATAAATAAAATAATTTTTGTTTTTTTTGGGGGGCGGTACCTGTGTATAAGATGCACCCCCCACTTTGAAAATTTTCCGACGGAAAAAAAGTGCGTCTTATACACGGAGTTTTATGGTATCTTGTTTCTATAAAGTACCTTTTTACCAGCAGCAACTGTTTTGTAAATAAATTATAAGTCAACATGAAGGAAACAAAAGAATGTAATCTGACCTTTTGAAGGGATCTGTGCTGTTCCTGACGGCTCGTCTGTAGTGCAGTCTCAGCTTGGTCTCTGTGCTGGGCGCCAATCTGCATTACACAGGATAACAACCCCATTTTACACATCATGCTTTCAAAAGTTGATGTTTAATAATTTGATGCAGGCAAATATGACCAGACCTTGACAGATATGCTTGATGCAGACACAATCGTTAGTCTTCAATTGAAAGTCATGTAACTCCCTGTCCATGTGGGGAAGAGGTGACAACTTAGCTTTCGGTGAAGAAACACATAACCAGCCTATTGGCTTTCTGAAGTTGACCGTCTTTCTCAAACTAGTTTGTTCCTCATCCTCACTATATGGTGTCTGTCAAAGTATGAAGAGGCCTAGCCTGTCTCATTCCCAACACAGCCATACCAACCCTCTCCAGCGAACATGAACAATACATGACCAGAATAACCACAGTACAAGTTCATTGCAAACAACAATGCCAAAAGCACCCAGCAACTCCCTCATAAACCACCCACACCTCTTAGAACTAAGTACAATGCATGGTTTAACATGCATAACAAAATAGCACTACCAGATTCCAGACAATAAAGCAACAAATTGCTACCACACTGTACAATACAAAGAACAAGGATGTGGTATGGACCATTGCATGGCCCAAGGGATTATAAGAAGTAATGCCCTCTCAGAAGTTAGCACACATTAAATCAAATCTCATGATTTGTTTTCACATTGACTATGACAAACTACCTTTTTGGCATGTTTTGCCAAATTATCTTGAGCCCAGGTGTATGTTTTTTTTTGACTGGAGCCTTTAAAGCATGAACTTTCAATAGAGTATTTACACTTTTGCCCTAAAACAGTTTTAAAAGAAGATTTTGTTTACCTCCTGTCCTCATTCTGCATGTACTCCTCCAGGTATTCACTGAACTCACCAACATCTTGCCTGAAATTAATCAATCAATCAAAGAAGAAAATAAATGAAATTATATTTAAAAAAAAGAAGATAAAATAGAAACATTGTCTTGAACTTAAAGGGAACTAGTTGAGTTTTGGTATAGAGGGCGCTTCAAGAAATAATTTGTTTGTGAGGTTATATGAAAAAAATGAGACAATTTTAATGATAGAATAAACTTGATTTGATCAAAAACGGTTCAGGAACAGCTGAATTATCATCAGAAATAATATCGCTAGTGATATTCGTTTGTCTCGCAATGTATGGTCAACATTGAATCTGAAAGATCTTTCAGATTCAATGTTGACCATACATTGCGAGACAAACGAATATCACTAGCGATATTATTTCCGATACTATATCCGCAATGAGTAATATATTTACCATTAGCTGAATTATCAATAAATATCCGATCGTCATAAATGTGGGATCCCACATTTATTTGAGGAAAAAAAGAAAAAAAAAAGAAAAAAAGATGCTTACACTTTTTCCAAAATTTACAAGAGGTTTTACAGTTGTTGATGATCTCTCTATTTAATCCAGTATTTTAACAACACATCATTATGCACAATTTTTAATAAAAAAATGGTTGAAACCAATGCGTTTTTAGAGAGTGCCCTCTTGTGTTTAACAGCTCTTTAAACAAAATTTTAACAGGCTTTTTACTTAGTCGTTTATAATTTGTTATACCTTTCGAGCATGGTGGAGTTATAACTATGTTTGTAATGTTATGGTGCAGGTTTTGGTTACTAAAATTCAGTTTGACCAAAACTATACTATCCCTTTAAATACTATCTAGTATTTCACGATAAATGTCTCAATAACTGCTTGTTCGTACTTGATGATTAAACATCATAACTGCTTTCCATTCCCTTGAAAAATTTATGCAAATTGACATACTCACTATTCCTGTCTTATCATTGCATTTGATTGAAGTTGCAGTTGCACAACTTACTTTAACTTACTTGAAACTTAGATTTGCCCTACTTCCTATAATTGTAAACATACTTTTGTTATCTTCCAGAGATTGTAAGAGCAAAGAACTAGTAACATTATTTTATACTAATTAGCTAATCACAAACTGAATGTACTTACGCAGCATTAGTGACAGTAGTTCTAGCTGCTTCTAGATCTCCGCATCGAATGCAGTAATATATGACAGGCCACACTGGGAGAGACTCCACTACTCCATCCTGCAACAGAGAAAATATATATACCAACATTATTCATCAATATCTCTGCATCAAATGCAGTAATATATGACAGGCCACACTGGGAGAGACTCCACTACTCCATCCTGCAATATAGAAAATATATATACCAACATTATTCATCAATATCTCTGCATCGAATGCAGTAATATATGACAGGCCACACTGGGAGAGACTCCACTACTCCATCCTGCAACATAGAAAATATACCAACATTATTCATCAATTATGTTTTCTATTTGTTAACCCATTCAGGACAGATTGATATTGATATAACATGCATTTTCCATAGACTCTAGTCAATTTTTGGGACTAGTCCTGAATGGGTTAATATCTCACAACAGCAAAGTTCTACAAAATGAATGAAGTTGATCAAGTTCACTATTTAAAAAGTCACTGAGCACAGTGAGTGAGTCTCTCCTGCAACAAACATGTAGGCTTTGTAGCAACTATATAGAAATTGTATATTATTATCATGTTTTTCAATTAGTTATTATAACTCACACTACAGAAGAAGTCTAAAAATTAAGAAATAGTGTTCTAATAATACTATTGTATCAATCATTTTTCAATTTGTTTTCATATTAAATACAGAAAAGGTTTAGATGGAGACAAATCTTATCTTTCATTTTTGTATTTTGTATAATTACTTTATAGTTCTATGTCTATTACTAGACTAAACAAGATAATGGGCAGAGTGGCAATATTTATATCAAAATAAAGGATACCTTCAACCTCTTATTCAGGGTGCCAGTGATGAGTTACCAGTCAAAAGCATGAATATTGAGCCATGATATCCCAATTTGTGTGGAAATGTTAGGCTATAAGTAGGCCTGATTTTTTAATGGGACTATTAGATATGGCCTGAATTCAGGCTTTTGCCTGGAAGCTGCATGCATGGATTGTAAATAACTCTTCTTTAAACAAAAGTTCCTCCTCAAATCTTGGGGAAAAAAGTTACTTTAAACGAACATGTATGACTGCATGTAATGAACATAAACTGTTTTCTATTTCATATTGTGATGCATGTTTGAATTGTGATAGAAATTAGAAGCTACCTTAATATAATTTGTTTTAAAGCAGAAATAAAAGCCTTTCTATATATGACCACTTAGCAAAGTGATATGCCTCCAAAACAAACAAGCAATGGCATATCACAATTCTAAGGAAAATATATGTTACAAAGATAAGAATATCCATTATAATTGTGTACATTTACGGATTGAATACCATGTAACACAGAACAATGACACTTATTTCAACATCTTTAGAAATAAGAGTAGACTTTGAAATACAGCAGGATACATTATACACACCAAACGGTACACACACACCAAACGGTACACACACACACACACACAATACAAACATGGTTCACACAGTATTTATAAACACAGGTGCACTTTATCAAGTAGAACCACTCTGTGTATCATATTACTGCAGTGTGTACTTGTGCATTGAAGGCATTCTGTGTGCAGTGACAGTGTGTTGTAAAATTGTGTGTGTGCAGTGTGAGTGCAGTGTGTATGAAGTTAAGTGCCCTATACTGAAGCCAAGGCTTACATGCAAAGGTCAACCACTTAAGCAGTGTTGCCAATCTCTCTACCCCTCTCTCTCTTTCATCAAAATCTCTTCTTTGATAGTAAAACATGCCCTAGAATAAACAATTTCCCCCACATAAACTCTCTGAAAATGCAAACAATATGAAGATAAACATGGCAGCAGTGTGGAGCATATTTGGCAGGGTTATCATATCGAAAATCCTGGTTGATCTTTAGTGAGAAAGTGAGGGAGTGTAGAGATAAAAATTGGCAATGTCTCCTTAGCTGATCCAGCCTTAGGCATGCAGTGTAGTATGAAACCCCTTTAGATTGAGTGCATGCTAATACAGTGGTTTTTATCATGCACTGATACATGTGGTAGTGGTATATGGATGCTCTCTGGCCAAAGGCTGTACTGTCATTATGCTACCATCCCAGGTAAGTATTCAACTAAGGTTGCAAACTCTTTTACTTAGTACATTATTCACTTGGATTTGCTAAGTGTTAATAAAGAACTGCATGGCTTTAATTACTTAGGCGCAATGCATGTTCACATAATATATTCATCTTAGCTACATCATGCACCAAGTGTGTTGAGCCATCGAGGATGGGATCTTTTGGTTTCGATCATCATGTAATGAGTTAAGTTTGCTTTAGCAATGGTGTTTTAATACAGGAATACAGCACTTAGACGGAACATGCAAAGCGTGTCTCCAATGATTTCTATCGCACTTACTCCACAATTACAAATACCTGCTTTTGATTTGGAGTGTTATACTGCATAATTTCTATTTAACTTAAGAGATACTTGAAGTTAAATGAAGTAAACTTAGTACGTTTGTATAAAGTACATGCTATTGCTAGATAGGATACCAGTGGAAATCAATTCATACATGCACATCCTTCTTACTCTTCACATCACTTGTACAGAATCAAAATGACAGATTAATTGAAAAGTTGATTGTGGTTGATAATATGAAAGTTAAACTGAGAATAATATTATTTTCAATGTTTACTTTTAACTATAGTATAGCTGAGTAAGATGGTGAATTTCTTAACAAAATTGTCCTGTTTGAACAGCAAACATAAGCACATTTAAAGTGATGTGAAAGAAAACGTAGATTGTTTTTGTGTCAAAAAATTGAATAGGGGAAAAGGTTTTTTTTATTTTTGGGGGGGAGGGGGGGGGGGGGCTTCATATTTATTATTTGTTGGTATCTGTACTATTCAAACACAGACAACTATAACAGGCATTGAAAGCTGCTATAGATAGCAACCACCTGCCTATATTATGCTCTAACTTTCAGAGATTATTCCTCCTAATCTCTTCCAAGTCTATGAAAGCAATTGTTTGCTTGGGTTTCATTGCCCTTTAATTCTGATTTCATTCAAGCCATTTAGTTGTTGATAATTTACATGCGTTACTCTGCACTTAATTCAAAACATCAAGGCATTCTGATAAATGAAATAAAAAATAATGATCATGTTGAAGGGCATCCTATAACATTATTGTCATAACAAATATATAAGGGTTTTTTTTAAATTTTATTTTTTTAATATAAAGTGCATAAGTGAACAATAGCCCTCAAGAGCATCTTAAGAGCTCTTAAGGGCCAATCAATTGGTTCACAGCAGCTCAAACGAAAAGAATATTTAATAAAGAATTATAAAGAATAATTAAAATAGAATAACAAATATAATCTAGGGACAAACACCAAACTAGAGTGTTTTATAGCTCAGTCGGTAAGAGCGCCGGTCTAGCAATCCGGAGGTCTCTACTTTCGAATCCTGTTGGAATTCCATTTTCTTTGCTCTTTTTCAATCATATTATATATTTCTGGTAAGTTTTTCTATATCTTTGAATTAAAAAATATAACTACAATTCGCACCTTCTCAGTCATCAAATCTTGTAATTAATATGAACAAACTTGTCCATATTCGTAATAATTATAACATTTAAAATATCAATATTTTACTAGAGCTCAAAAACAGTTTTGAAGCACTTGAAATATAGAAACGTGCCGTAAATCCAAAGTGGGGGATGCATGTTATTTACAGGTACAGGAAATTTTGAGTACTACCATCCCTGTGTCTCAACTAAGGCTTTGTTTTGTGAGACACCCTGGAGTCTAGGCTCCCATAGGAACTTACTTCATGAAGTAACAGTTATCAACATATGATGACACACGCAGTACCCCGGGATACCGTTGTACCCCAGTATCCTGCGTTGTGTAGCGCCATCTTGCGTCCAACCGTACCGCAGTTATTGCGTTGTGCATGCAGTGCAGCGCGCGATTGTATGCACGCTATACCCACAGTACAGCCCTAAAAATTAAATAAATAATTAAACAAAATGGCGGATTTTCGTCTGGTACCCCGGGGTACCGTTTATGTCATCATATATCAAAAAAGTGTTCAGTGAAAAATTGCATATTTAATGAGCAGTAACACACTGCTGCTCATGAATATTCATGAGCAGCAACACACTCTTCATTGAATATAGTATTATTTCACTAACCACTTTTTTTCATATGAGAAAATGTTGATAAATGCTACTTCATGTACATGTAGTAAGCTATGGGGGCCTAGACAAGTGTGGTATGTATTCCAACAGCACTACAGGGTGTCTAAATAAAATAAAAAATCACTACATGGTGTCTAAATTGTTAACAAAAATTCTCCTGTGTCGAAAAAATGGGATGTGTCTTGTACACAAGTGCCTTCTATACACAGAGATTTATGTAACCTCTTATTTATCGAATAGGTAAAGACAATAGGAATAAAATCATATAAATTAATTTCTTAATCAGTTCCTTAGCACTGTGTGTGCCTACGAGGTTGCCTGGCTGGAATACTCCTCAGGGAGTGGAAAATGTTCAGCTCATGTGCTGGAATGAATGCAGTATGTATCATAGTGATTATATTAAATGATAATATGTTGCCCACCCATTGACAGGTGTATGTGTCGACTGGCAAGCGCAAGCGGGGGCCGAATTGGAGCGAGCAGGAGAAGTGCGTCCTTGTGGAGGAGTACAAACGCCACCGTCACGTGCTGCGACCAAAGGGGCCCGGGACGCTGGCCGACCGGGACGGTGCGTGGGAGAAGATCAGCGAGACTTTGCGTGAAGTGAGCGGGCCGGGGGTTCGGAGGGACGTGGTGGAGGTGCGGAAGAAGTGGGATAATCTGTGTTTCTGGGCCAAGAAGTGCATCGCTGAGTGGAAGGACAGGAACTGTGAGGATGGTCAGTATAAACTCTTAACCTAGACTATAGATATGGACTACCTGTCTGAAAACCCACTACTCTTGGGAACTTAACCCTAAAAAGACCGGGCTATTTGAGGTCTTCAGCAGGCTGGGGGGGGGGGGGGGGGGGGCCATTATGCCCCCCCCCCCTAAGATCTCGGCCGCGGAGCACCCGATCGCCGTGAAAAATTGCACGCATGATAAGTGAAGTGTATAGAATACAATGGTAATTTTAATTTTTTGGAAAATTCATTAATTTGCATATTTATGGTAATTTATGGAAATAAGGTCATAAAATTCATATTTTTACCCATAAATCATATAATATATTCTTCATAATTAAACTCTGATTTTCACTACATATATTCTTTAGAGCATTTGGAATAATAATACAACAAAATTTGGAAGAGCCAGGTTCTTCCTTATGTTTTCTATTGTTTTTATAATTTCTTATAAATGTATTTCTTTGTTTTTTTTACTTATGTATTTTATTTTTTTATTTTTTTTTATTTCTAACTATAATTCAACTATTTTGAACCCCAAAACAAACATATAAAATGTAAACAAGACCAAATAACCAATGGGCAATTCCACGGTAACGGAAGGACATTCAGACACAATTTTGGAACTTCAATCAAATAATTCCAGGATCCTGCTTTTGATTTTTTATTCTAAATGGCATGTCGTTGATCCTTGTTGGGACACCTTTGATTTCCACTATTTCTAAAATTTTGACCGCATTATGTAAATTAGATATGGACACTAATGAGGCCGGTAACGGAAGGACGCCAAAATGGACATGGATTTTCATTTTTTAGCTCATCCGGCCCGAAGGGCCCGATGAGCTTATGCCATGCCGTTGCGTCCGTCGTCCGTCCGTCCGTCCGTCCGTCCGTCCTTCCGTCCTTCTGTCCGTCCGTCCACAATTTTCAAAATGCTTCTTCTTCGTTATTTTTCAACCGATTTTGATTCTGATTGTTTCATAAGATAGGGCTAGGAGGGGGATTTAAAACTTCTACACAGAATCGTGAAATTCATTATATATGCTAATTTATGCAAATTTATTCGAAATCACAAAAAATGCTTCTTCTCCTTCATTTCTTGACCGATTTTGATTTGGTTTGCTTTATCTGGTAGAGCTAACTTTGGTACACTAAACTTCTACACAGAATTTTGAAATTTTTCTCCATTAATTAATTATGGTAATTTATGCAAATTTATTCCAAAAATCACAAAAAATGCTTCTTCTCCTTCATTTCTTGACCGATTTTGATTTGGTTTGCTTCATCTGGTAGAGCTAACTTTGGTACACTAAACTTCTACACAGAATTTTGAAATTTTTCTCCATTAATTAATTATGGTAATTTATGCAAATTTATTCCAAAAATCACAAAAAATGCTTCTTCTCCTTCATTTCTTGACCGATTTTAATTTGGTTTGCTTTATCTGGTAGAGCTAACTTTGGTACACTAAACTTCTACACAGAATTTTGAAATTTTTCTCCATTAATTAATTATGGTAATTTATGCAAATTTATTCCAAAAATCACAAAAAATGCTTCTTCTCCTTCATTTCTCGACCGATTTTGATTTGGTTTGCTTTATCTGGTAGAGCTAACTTTGGTACACTAAACTTCTACACAGAATTTAGAAATTTTTCTCCATGAATTAACTATGGTAATTTTTTATTTATTTATTTATTTATTTATTTATTTATTTATTTTTATTATTTATTTATTTATTTTTATTTTTTTAATTATTTTTTTTTATTTTTTTTTATTTATTATTTTTTAAATTTATTTTTTAAATTTTTTTTATTTATTTATTTATTTTTTTCCCCATGTCCCTTCTGGGGCGTCAAATTTATATTTTTTCACTCTATTTTTTTTTTTTTTAATTTCTATGTCCCTTCCAGGGCATCACATTTTTATTTTTTGACCAGTTGAAAAGTGTACCACATGAAATTTGCGATATTTGATGTTGCGAGATGCCGGATGAGCGCTACGTCATTGACGTTCTGGTTTTAGTTATGACCCAATCTCTGTGAAGTTACGAGGTTTATCATGTTAAATTGGCTACTAGTCAATTTCCTTATGTTCACAGAGTATAACACCACCTTTTAAGAAAAATATCTACATTGGTATATTAATTATGAGAAATTAATTACTCCAGTGTTCGGTAACGGAAGGACGGTAACGGAAGGACCTCTGAAAAGTCTATTGGAATTGTACAATAAAATTAATTTTGAAATTTAAAGACCATTTATGAGAAGGAAACATCTCTTTTGTGGTCTAAAATGAGTTTGTATCATAGATAGCATATGGACATCACAAGCATTTACATTTCTATTTTTTTCTTACTATATTTCATGCTCCAATGGCTCTTATTCATGGTCAATCCATGGTAACGGAAGGACACTCAGACACAAATTGTCAACTTTAAGAAAGACATTTTTAAATACTTGTGTTGTTAGAACAGTCTATTTTGATAACAATACTTCCAAAACATACAGTTTTCAGGTCCCATAATTTTTTATTATTTTTTATCTCCGCACATTATTGAATATGCATACAAATGAGGTCAGTAACGGAAGGACACCAAAATGGACAAGGTTTTGTTATCAAATCAGTTTTAACTAAAACTCTGTGATATTAAATAATACAAAATATTTTAAGGGTACACATTTCATTCTCTGAAGGGTTAAGAAGAATTTACTTGTTCTTTGATTAAAATTTGTCCGCAGATATTTGAGTTATTTCACACAAAGCGGACCAATGTTCGGTAACGGAAGGACATAATGGACTATAATGTATGATACAGTAGGGTCATTCCATGTCAAATCACCTTTTAAAAAATAGAAAATTTTCATCGCAGCCCCCTTCAAATTTGCTAATATTTGGTATGTATGATATTTCAACCTTTAAAAGCGCAAATATTTAAGTTTTAGCCCAATCCGCCCAATGGTTTTGGCGCTATGGTCGATTCTTATGGGGAAGTTTTGTAAGAAATGGGCGTGGGCACCATTTTTCAAATGGCCATTGTCCATTAACCGTTGGGTCAATTTATTTTGTAACGGTGTCATTGGACTGGGGATGTTATGTGCAATCCATTTATGCCATTTGTGTTCATGCATGAGCGAGTTTGGATACGATAACCTTTGACCTTAGATTTTGACCTTCCGTTTTACCTCGTGGATCAAATAATTTTGAGAATTTGTTTTGCTTAAATCTTGGCTTGATATAATTTCTATAACATATGAAAGAATTGGAGATATTTAATTTCTTGCTTTTTCTACAGCCTTATTTTTAGTTTGCAAATTTCATGTAAAATTTAATTATTTTAGACCTACACCCATGTCCAAGAATTCTATAGGGGTGTATTGTATAAAAAAAGACCTATTCAAAGTCATGATCAGAGCCTATTCACACCCTGGCTCACCACAGTTAAATAGACCTACTAATCCCCATACAATAGAAATCCAGACAAATGGCATCATGGTACAAGGGCCCTGTTGCAGAAAGAGATAAAATCAATTGTGAGCCAGATCAAATGTTCTAAATGCACAAATCTGATTGGTTGAAACACAGAAAATTACTAGTCTGACCACGCTACGCCACTGATAGCTGGCCATTGCAGGTATTGTCTCATTATTTTGGGTTTTCATATATGAGAGACCAATTTTTTAACATAAATTTTGTCATAATATGTAATATGAGGTACCTTGTCCATCTGTTACCATGTGTATGGTAACGGAAGGACATTTTCTTTTGTTATTTATTAATTAACGAAGAAACAATGAGTAATACAATTGTTAGCAATGGGAAGGCCTACTTGAACTTGCTTTGCACTGAAGATCGGTCTGCTCTCTAACAATTATGTGAGCCACAAAATTAAAAATATTGATTTTTCGGTAACGGAAGGACATTTTCATAGGCTGAAAATAAGAAGTCATTGAAGCATAACAAATCAAAACAAATCATACAAATTTACTATTTTACGAAATGGTCATATCTCAGGAGTCAGAATAATGTTTTTTAGGCTTAACTGGGGAAAAATTGAACAAACACAGGATCAAAACACTTTTTCACCAAAATGTCAAATTTGTGGGGTTCAATTATGGTTATAAAGTTATTATAAAAAAACAACTAAAATTATGTAAAACTAAAATTTTCTCATTGAATTCCAAAAATATAGAATTTAAGCTTTGATTTGATACCAAATTTGTATCATAAAAATGCTTGTAAAATTTTTGGTCAAATGTCCACTTTGGCGTGGAATTGCCCCAATGATATAACTCCTTTTTACGAAAACTGATATTTCCATATGTTTTGTACACAAATCACGAAATTGAGCAATTTTTGGGCTGACATGCATAGACAAAATGTCACGTGACTTCGTAACGGTAGGTCCGATTTTCAAAATTTTTGTTTTTAAATATGCGCAAGACCCAAAAGAAAAAAGTCACCAAGCAGCGGCGCGCCATCTTACCGCGTTTTGGAGCAATACAAAAAATCACGGAGGGGGGGGGGGGGGGGGGGCCATTGCCCCCCCGGCCTTTTTAGGGTTAAAGGGTACCACCAGGCAGAGATTTAGCTCTCTTCCATCAAAGACATATCTTAAATGAACATACAAAAAAAAGTCTGTGATCCTGAAAGTATTTCTACATCGCCAGATAATCATTTTTAATATCACCTATCAATCATTCTGTCAGCGCAGTTCCGATTACGATATCACTTAACGATCCTCTTATCGGAAGCAACTGCGATATATCGCAGCAAGCAGAGAAAATCTCGAAAATCTCTTGTGTAGTGCAGCGAATAAAAAATCAACTTGGCGTTCAGAAACAACATCTATCCCGTACACGTATACACGCGTAGCGCTATATATACAAGCATTGTACGGTTGCATGCATTCAGAGTATATCTACATTGTATTATGCATGGTGCGGTGGCTATAATAGCGCCGGGCATTGTGTGTACCATGACTCCAACACTGCCGTTGTAGTGTGTACATCAAAGTGCGAGCACACACGGGCGAATTACCTGCATGCCATACGATACTAACTATCGCACGGGCTATGCGATAAATCGCATACTACCATAATAACGTACGCGTATTGATTGAGCGGTCATGCAAACAAAGTCGCGCGCGCTAACCAGTAAATAGCCGTGGTTCCGTAGGTCGTAGTAATTAATTGCATTGTTCTCAAATTATAGAAACATATCAGACCCCATGAGAGTATGATTGGTATTCAATTATAGTACCAAAACAACTCAGGATTGGTTTTATCATGCCCGGCGGTACCCTTTAAAGCAGTTTAATGTACATAAACCTGATAGTATAAAGACCACCTGTCTATAAAAAGTCATTACTAATGATTCCCTTGAAAGCAGTTGGCACGAACACAAACCTGACTGAGATAAAGACTAAAGACCAACTCTTTGAAAAACAACTTCTCTAATTCCCTTGAAAGTAGGTTGTAATATAAGATGAATCTGTCTAATAAAACAAAAACATTTCCTATCTCCTTGAGGTGGTGTTTATGGACAGGTTTGGATGTAGTTTTATTTAGGTCAGTCACTTCCAGGTTGAATGGTTACTTTAAAAACAATTACTGGCTTATAACAAATAATGATAGTAATGATAATAATGATATTTATAGACCTTTAAACTGAATTAGAAGAGTAACACATTTTATTACACTAGTTTTTGCCACGCTGCCTTGATAAGGTTTATCAATCATTGTTATATATCAGGGTAAAAAAAACAAACAAATAAAACAAAAATTACAAAGAGCTTGGACCAGCGAAACTACGTTGTTAGAGAATGGTTTTATTGTGAACACTACAACTCTTTATTGTACCAGTGGGCAGATCATTCCATAACTCACAAGACATTGCTTATGGAGCACTGTCTATCAGGAGTGGGCAGATCTCTTTCCCAAACTCACTGTACATTGATTATATCCATTTGTAACTGAGCTGTCATTAATAAACATTGATACTTTAATTTCAACAGGTGGGTTAAAGGATGAAAATGGAGAGATGCCCCCTGCATTGGCCCTGAAGATCCTAGCGATCTACCAAGAGGAGTGGGCAGATCTCTTCCCACACTCACAGGTTGTTGATGGTGGGGATGTCTTCATTGTCTTCAATGACGGTCAGAGAACACAGGTAATTTTCACATTCCCAAGGCTCTTGTTATAACGAGGATCACAGTAGATCACTAGGATCAGTGGCATAGCTATGGGGGGAGAGGGGGGCACATAGCCCCAAATAATTTGACCCCAAAAAAACAAGAAAAAGTCTTTTAAAAAATACAATTATACGGTGTGCACCCAAATTAGTCTGACCAAGCTACGCCACTGATTTATATGAGTACATCACAGATGTTTGGAGCACCACGACAAAGAATCTTCTACAAATTGCTTGAATTGTTTCCTTAGACATTTAGCTAAGGGTTTTAATGTTAATAAAATTGTGCTTGCTGTGCCCCATTTCATAAAACACTTGTTGTAAGTGTCCAATTATTGTAACTATTAGGTCAACAGCCAATCAGCATGGAGCAATTCAGCTGTTGCCATGGTAGTTAAAATAATTGGACACTCAATTGCAAGTGTTTTATGAAACGGGGCACTGGAAAGTGTTCTGACTGATGATTACATGTTCATTAATACCAAGTGTTGAAAGAAGAACAATAAGGGAATGCAGAGCAAATAAATTACAGGCTCTAAAGTCTAAACGTTATCTCTTCTTCTACCTTACATAATCCAGTGTTTCTGCTAAGAAGGGTGCTGTCATCTCAACAAATTAACACAGAAGTTTAGGTGTAAAACTTAGTATACATTCATATTCTATTATCTTTACCTGTATGAAATCTTTATTCTCAGACAGTCTCCCATCATATGTGAGCAATTTTACATTATTTCTGTTATGTTTTCCCCCAACAGCTTCCCCAAGATATGGCCTCCTATCCAGTCACTGATGAGAGCCGGTTGAATGGTGAAGACGAGGTGTATGAAGTGGCCAACAACGGCCACTTAGCTGACCAGGCCAAACCAGAAGATGGGCAGGAGGACCAGGTGGACATTGATGACGAGTATGTATTTCCCAAATAAGACCAGTATTTATTACAAACTAAACAAATCTTTTTACTGAACTCAAATGAATGTCTGACTGGCGTTTTGACAACCAAAGCCTTAAATGTTTGAGCCAATAAGGCACCTTTCTCTGAAGCAGTAGCAAATCTACTGTAACATATTATTCAAAGTCTTAGAAACAAAATTTGTAAAAATATATTTTAAACAAATTTAATCAAGGATTTCAAAACAATAAAAAGAAACTTTGAGCTCTGGGTCAATGAAATTGACTTCTGAACAATGAAATATTGTTGTTTTCTTTAGAATCCACTGGGATTTATAATTGGGCCTGAATTCAGTCTTTTGCCTTGAACCTGGCATCTCTGATACGAAATTAGAAAAGCCCTAAAATCTACAACTTTAAATGAATATTACATTACATTTCTTTTATTTTTTTTCAATGCAGTTGTCAGTGGGAAGAAACACAACAGGATGATACTGGCTACAATGGTTTTCCTGATGAAACAACCCAAGAGGATGACCAATCTCCACCTAGTCAGGTCTACCAACAACATCATCCAGGACTTTTCATTCCACAAGGACGTCAATTCCAACCATCGATCCCCTCATCAGTTTCTCTCGCCAGCTCAAGTCTTCCCAAACCCTCAGACATGGGTCTCTCTGGTCTTACTAGGCCTGCAGGAACAATAGCAGCAGTTACTCGTAACCTTCATCTCCGCCAAAACCACCAAGAGAACAATCACCTCCATGTGAACCACCAGAACAACCGAGGCACATCGGCCACCTTCATTCCATTTGATGTCTTGTCCAGTCATGCCACAACAAAGCCTGGTCTGCCATCTCAGGGCAGGCAGAACTTGCAGGATCTTTCAGGTGGCTCATTTCAAAGTAGCAGGCAGACAATGCCTGCTGATCCTATGAGCGGTTCACCGTTCAAGCGCATGCGGTACTCCGACGTCGCGGAGGAAGACAACGCCAACAGTGACATGGATGACGAAAAGGACATTGAGCAGCTGAGCAAGGAACTGTTGATCCTGAGGAAAGAGAAACTGATGCTTGAGAAGCAGAAGCTGGAGATAGAGAAGGAGAAGTTGGTCATTGAGCGTGACATCCTAGACATGCAGCGGGAACGCGAGTGGATTCAACTCGAGAAGGATCGCGCTGCAAATGTTCAAGGGAACTGATTTGCGCCATTTGACAAACTTTCCCTTTTCAAGAACTAGACATCTTGGACACACAGCGGGAATGTGAGTGGATACATCTCAAGAAGGATCAAGCAAATGTTTAAGTAAACTGATATAAAAGGCTTTTCTTAAACTTGAAAACTTCATACACTTTTCAAGAACTATTTAAAGTTAGCTAGACAACGAGAATAAGCTAGAAATTAAGACTTGAAGAAGTTTGTCATTGAGTGGGACATCTTGGACACACAGCAGGAATGCGAGTGGATACATCTCAAGAAGGATCAAGCAAATGTTTAAGTAAACTGATATAAAAGGCTTTTCTTAAACTTGAAAACTTCATACACTTTTCAAGAACTATTTAAAGTTAGCTAGACAACGAGAATAAGCTAGAAATTAAGACTTGAAGAAGTTTGTCATTGAGTGGGACATCTTGGACACACAGCGGGAATGCGAGTGGATACATCTCAAGAAGGATCAAGCAAATGTTTAAGTAAACTGATATAAAAGGCTTTTCTTAAACTTGAAAACTTCATACACTTTTCAAGAACTATTTAAAGTTAGCTAGACAACGAGAATAAGCTAGAAATTAAGACTTGAAGAAATTTGTCATTGAGCGTGACATCTTTGACATGCAGCGGAAATGGGAGTGGATACAACTTGAAAAGGATCGCGCTGCAAATGTTCAAGGGCACTAATATAAAGAGCTTTTCTGAAACTAGAACACATAATCAAGAACTAGTTAAAGATAGCTAGACTTTAAACAAAATGGGAGCTATTTAGGTTGGACTCTTTTGTCCTTTTTAAACTGTCCGACTTCTCATTCAGCAACATAGCAGGATGCCAATTATGGCTTTTATATGGAGGATCTTTAAATAAATGGCTATTTAAAGATGATGTTTAAATATATATGATTATAATTTAAAGCAATCTGATCATATCTTTTTAATCAGACTTTAAGGATATTCATAAAAAACTGTTTAATAGAGAAACTACTAACAGTGATACAACTTGAGGTTTATTTGTATGACTTTAAACTAAAGCAATGTACTTTATGGATTTTCTCAAGTACTACATGTAGGACTTCAAGTAAGTTAACATTTACTTGCCTAAATTTTGCAGATATTGCTTGCCCAAGTTTGGTAAATTACCTAAATTCCAATTTTCCTATTTAAATTACTGGCCCTAATGTGACTTTAACTTGACACAGACATTTGGTCATGTGTTTTATGTATTTGGCTCCCTGCAACAAGTCACAGGTATTAACTGCTTCAACTAGAAATATGCCAGCTGTGCAGGAAAACTTTTGTTTAACAAGTATGTTTAACAAAGATAAAAGCAAATGTTCCCCTAAGGGTATTCCAAATAAAATGGAACAGGATAATTACCATAACAGGGGGAAAAAACAACTGGTTCTACTGGATTTCCAAGGAATCGTTTTTACCAAGAAAAACTTTGTTCTACAGTGAATTTAGTAAGACAATATTGGGGTCCCAAACTTTGTCCAATTTTAACAAAATTGTGGTCAGAAAACAATGGCCTCTCTTGCCTGCCACAATCAATACTAGTATCCCCGGCTAATTATGAGAAGAATGTCTGTGGCAATGAAAGTGGCAAATTTCCTACCATAATTCATTTGAAGTTTGAGAAATTTTAACCCGAACATTGTGTCACTACATTTTAACCTTTTAGAAACGAAAACCACCTTGAACCAAAATGGCTGATCTTGGAGTTACTTTCCTCAGTAAAAGGTTCCCTAACTAGTGTAACCAGTCGTTTAGTTCCCATGTTTCGGGAAGCATTCTGTTCCATTTGATTTAGGCCGCCCTGATTATCTCAAGTTAATGACAGTACTAGAAAATAGATTTATTTTTTTGAAAATCCGACATCAGTTCAGAGGAACTGACCACATAATATCAGTACTAAAAGATCTGTTGAAAGTTGTTTTTATTACTCATTGTTTTTCTTGCCAAAGAGAAGTTTATTCAATTCATTTCCTGAACGTTTTGCCAAACAAACACTGTATTATTTGTGTAACTACCTTTCCATACAATTTTGAGGTTAGTTTATATTTATACATTTCTTTGTTGCTTTGTATAGATATTTATGTTTAAGAGTTAGAAAAAGCATATTATACAAATACATAGAATGCTTAAATAGAAAAAACCCAAATAGCTGTGCATTTATCAACTCTCAGGAAATGTTATTCTAGCTCAAACATACCACCCTTTTCAGCATTTAAAGATGGTAAGGCTCACCTCGGAAACATGCAGATTGCATTTATTAACTGCTATTAATACCATATTTAGCCTGAATCTCGTTTGAAGGTAATGGTAATGGCTAATGGTATTTAGTGAAAAGTTAGCCGAAACACAATTGTCAAAACACAGATTTCTATTTTATTTTTTTTTAAAGATTCCCTGTTTTGAATCAAAACTTTAATTGAACTTGCCAAGTTGTGCATGTTGCACAACCGGAGTTCTGTAAATATTATTTGATACATGTGAGTTTATTTTTTTAACCAAAGTATGCTTTCCATGTTACAGAGCTCTATAGATTTTGTATGTGAACATTCAGTTTTAGTTTTCAATGTACATAGTACTATACATTTTAGGTGCACAAACATAAGGACATTAAAGGGGACCACCAGGCAAATAACAACACATAATTACATGTTTTGGTACCGTTTTGTGATATCAAATAGATACCCAACATTTTGCAAAGGGTTGTGTAATTCATAAACCAAGCAATTAATTTCTACCACTTACGGAACCACTTCTATTTCCTGGTTCCGTACGGGCCAAGCATTTGCGAGTGCGCCAATGCTATTCACGCGTACGTTTGGAGACAATAGAATCTCAGGCGATTCATTCGCTCTGGACAAAGTAGCCTTGTACATGCATGCTTTAGAATGGTGATGCGTTTTCCAATTATATATTTTTTTTCTGGAAACATATTTTTGTGAACTTGTTGATGGAATGGAATACTAAAGATGTAACCTTTCATTTATAAGAAAATTATTTTTGGGTGGTGGTACCCTTTAAATGAAATGTAACATGTGTAGAAAAAAGGTTTGTATGTTTTCCTCAGGCTGTTACTGGTTTCTAAAATCGAATGTATGTAAGTGCTAACTAATTTAAACTTATTGAGGATTCATAGATATTGGGTTTTTCCATTATACTTGCAGAACTTTTGCAAAGAAAATATTTTTCCCATGTATCACATGCATAGCCATGAAGCCTTTTGATAATAAATGATACTAGATATGTATACAACCAGAAATTTGTATTCCAATTAGTGCAGTTTCTATTCAACTGAACCCATAGAACAAGATGTACACTCACTGCAATAAAGGCCACTTTGAAATGCCTAGATGATATTCATACAAATGTTCTAGATGTTGGAAGTAGGGATCCATACAATTCTTGTGTTAAAGTACTTCATGTTGAAAAAACAATGTAATTTAGACCATATATATGCAACTCATTTTTCTGTTGTTTTTTATTTTGAAAAATACACTGATAAAAAGTCTGAAGATATTCATTGTTTTACTTATTGTTTGTTCAGTTTACTTCCTTTTGCAAATAAGATTGGTTGGCAATTTAATTTTTGTACAGATGTATTTGCTCGATAAATGTTGATAATTTACATCTTGGAAAACCCATTACTGTTACCAGAAAGATGTGTTGTTTTGTTTGAGCAGCAGAGCTCTGACCACAAGACCAGAACAGCTCTTCCACATCATTGCAAATAAGACTAAAAGTGCAATAAGGCCTGGTCACAAATCACCGGATAGCGTACACGAACGGCCGATGGAGAGCAAAATGGTTAATCCGTTCGTCAAGTTGTTTTATAGAATGGGTTGATAAATCCCTGCAATCTGATTGGTTGAGAGCAAAATTTGTGCAGACAATTAGTTGTACTGGATGCATGAAAAGTCATGCGTCCGGTAAAAAAATTTCATGCGTCCGGTAAAATTATTTCATGCATCCTGTAATTTTTCTAATTTTTAATTTTTTGACTTTTTTGGGGGGCGTAACAATGCCCATTCGATAAAACAGATGATGCGCAAGTTTATTTCGTGGGTCGGTGGAATTGTTTGCACGCGGTAACTATGGAAACTAGTCTAAACCCACTCGGCTTCGCCTCGTGGGTTTAACAGTTCCATAGTTACCTTGTGCAAACAATTCCTACCGACCCACTCATACCTGCGCATCATTTGTATACTATCAGGTGGAATGTTTTGCATGTGACGCAATGGAGACAACTTTCACCACCGGATAATATGATTTCAAAAATGTTCTATCCATCGGGCATCCTTTAACGATATCCGGTCATATACCGTAGAACATCATCGTCAAGCACCCCCCAAGCACCTATATGCATCTTGCTTTTAAAGAGCGCCCGCTCTCTTTCCATTACGGGAAACTTTAATCAAGAATGCAAATAATGGTGAGGAATATTCATGAGGATAATAATGGAGGTGAATCTCATGGAAACGTGTTTAAAAGCAAGATGCGTATAGGTGCTTGGGGGGTGCTTGACGATGGTGACGGTATGTGACTGGGCCTATAACTGCAGGAACTCTTCAATCACACTTGAATTTACAGTCATACTTTCATGTACAAAAGTAAAACAAACTCTGTTGTATTACACGACATCATCCTTATTCTCTCACACATAATGACTCTCTTCCATGCTTCCTGCAAATATATCTGAAGGCAATTAAAGATATGGACATGAAGCTTCTTTTTAAGAAATATTAGTCATGATTGACAAAAAGGCATGTATTTTACAAATAACAAACAGCCCACTTTTTGACACTTCATCATACCATAATCACTAGTAGAAAACACCAGTCTAATGCACCTTTCCTCGCTTAGCTCGTATGGGTTCACACTTACCTCTAATCCTGGGACGGGTCCAGGAGGTTTGACTTCAATGAAAATTTGAAATATTAGCGGACAGGTTTCTATGAGACACTAGTTTTTAACCTTTGATATAACTTTGTTGATCCTCTCAATTACAACCACACATACATGGTCAATATACTGACTAGGTTCACACTTACCTTAAATCCTTGGACGGGACCCTGCAGATTTACTTCAATGAGAATTCCAGACATCTTCTGACAAGGTTGTCTTCAATGAGACCTGTATTCACGCCAAGTTTATCCTTGATATCGCTCAATTGATCCTCTCAATCAAAAGCACATGTAACGACAATATTAATGACTGGGTTCACACCTACCTCTAATCCTGGCAGGGGTCTACACAGATTACTCCAACAAGAATTAGAGGAATCCTCAGACATTTGAGGTGTATTCTCACTTACTTAATCCTTGATATTTTCAACTGATCCTCTCAACTACAACCACACAAAATGCTGGTGTTACTGACTGGGTTCACACTTACCTCTAATCCCGGGACGGGTCCGGGTAGTTTGACCTTGAGGAAGCCTCTGACAAGGTTGTAGACACCGGGTACTCCTCCCAAGCGAGCCTGCCTCAGATTCTCACCAATGATGTTGCTGATGTACTCTACATAGCTGAAAAAACACATTGAAATACAAATTTAAAAACATCATTTACCTAAATGCATGACCAAGCTATAACTGTCTTAATACTGTTCTAGTATATATGTTTTAACCTGTGTGACACACTTTATAGATGTTTGAGCTTAGTTGCTTTATTGATACTGTTTTAAAGGGGTAGTTTAGTTTTGGTAGAGAGGGCGCTGCACATCACAATTTTTTTGTGAGGTAATGAAAAACTGAATTTCGAATTTGAGAGAACATGCAATTTTAATGGCAGAATAAACTTTATTTGGTCAAAATCGACCCAGAAACGGCTGAAATATCAATAAATATATCTGATCTTATAATTATTTGGGGCCCAAATAATTAGATGATTTTTAGAAAAAATTGTTTAAATGCTTGCATTTTTCAAAAATTTTCATAAGCGTTTTTTAAATTGTTGTTGATGATCTCGCTATTTAATAATTATATCAATAAAACATCACATGCATAATTTTGTCTGAAAAATGGTTGAAACAATGCCTTTTAAAAGGCTGTTTACTTAGTCGTTTGTAATTTTGTATACCTTTCGAGCATGGTGGAGTTATAACTATTAGTTTATAATGTTACTGTGCAGGTTTTAGCTACTTAAGTTCAGCCTTACCAAAACTAAACTACCCCTTTAAGCCAATACTTCTCTTTAGACCCCTGCCCGATTATTTTCTTGTAGTTGGTTAATCTTGAATGGTTAATGGTTCTCACCTGTGTTCCAGAAACTTCTTAGCCTGTCTGACGAAGGCCATCTGAAGATCCTGGGAAGATCGTACAGACACAGAGTCGGAGGAGATCATCATGGGCACCGAGGACATCTCTCTCACCATCGCCCAGAAATCCTCTATTCTCTGTTCAGACAAAGCATAACAGAATCGTCCTTTTAAAAACAGAACCAGTGTAATCAAATTTATGGTATAATTCTGGGAGAGGTAGTATATGATTTCATTTTCTTATTGATAAGCAATTCAACTCTTGGTACGATATTTAAAAAAAAGAAGATATTTCTTAATTATAAAAACAAAACAAAACAATAAAAAAAATATCTGAAATAAATGATGTTGATTGCTAATGATTTAATTTTCTGCAAAGTTTGCAAAATTCTGCAAAATAAAATCGCTGCAAAGTTGACCTTTCCAAACCATCTATAATCAATGCTGTTATATGTTTTCTTCTTCTTCCTTCTCCTTATACTTCATCTGATATATCTGCCTCCTCATGGTAGCCCAATCAGACAAGTAAATCAACATGTTTCAATTCAGTTAGATCGGATCCAGAAATAAGTGGCTTACATAGAAAAACATTAATAACTATTCTACATTTTGTTGCACAGTTGGGAAAACCTAGAAGTTAAAAGAAGTTTCATACTTGTTCATGTTTTACAAAAGAAATCAAGAGCATCAGTATGTTTGGAATGTTTATTACAAAGTACAGAAAACACTGAACGATTGCTTGCACAAACCTTGTCTTCAAACTGCTGAGCCATTTCCTCAAAGAGGCTGATGAGGTTGGGCTTCATGCCTCCCTTCACTACCTTATCATTGTAGATGTACACCTGGGGGAAGAGAAGGAAACAAGAAAAACAACCAATTTAATGCTAAAATTAACATAAGATCAGGTAGATGATATGATAGCACATGTTCCCTCTTTCACATGTGCATAATTATTGTATTGTATTAAACTGTCATTTTACACATTTTGTTTTTGTTGTTCTTCTCACAACCTTGTCCTTATAGATGTAGACCTAGGGTGAGGAGAAACAAGAATCAATAACATATGATGCTAACATTCCTGATCATTGACATGGGTACCCTATCAAGTTAAGCTTGAACAAGTAGATCTTTGTCATTTTGTTTTGTTATGTTTTGTTAGATGGTACAATGTGCCATTTCTGGTGTTAATCATTACACCAGGCAATTGTATAATTCTCTGGCGAGCATACCATAAGCAACATGCTGCCAATGGCAAACAACTTTGCTTGTTTGGTTATTTGTTTGTTTACAGATGCGTACAATCAATTGTGATTATTCGCATCAGTGACCCCCCTTTATTGTTACCATCCGAAAAACACTGCCAAGGTTTGAACTTGGGCCGATTAGTGCGTAGAGCAGAGCTTTGACCACTTCACCAGAACACCTCTTTACTAGTCAAGTTTACACTAGCCCATTTATTAATACTCCTGGGCATAGAGCAGCAATGTGAATTAATTGTTTTGCTTAATAACATTGCTGCCTGGACATCTATCTATGAGTTTCTAACAAAGAGCCCAGTGTTCAGGAGTCAAGGGTAGAGGCCTAACCAAACATGACCTGATTGTACCTGGGCATAGAGCAGCAATGTGAATTAATTGTTTTGCTTAATAACATTGCTGCCTGGACATCTATCTATGAGTTTCTAACAAAGAGCCCAGTGTTCAGGAGTCAAGGGTAGAGGCCTAACCAAACATGACCTGATTGTACCTGGGCATAGAGCAGCAATGTGAATTAATTGTTTTGCTTAATAACATTGCTGCCTGGACATCTATCTATGAGTTTCTAACAAAGAGCCCAGTGTTCAGGAGTCAAGGGTAGAGGCCTAACCAAACATGACCTGATTGTACCTGGGCATAGAGCAGCAATGTGAATTAATTGTTTTGCTTAATAACATTGCTGCCTGGACATCTATCTATGAGTTTCTAACAAAGAGCCCAGTGTTCAGGAGTCAAGGGTAGAGGCCTAACCAAACATGACCTGATTGTACCTATCTCCCATCCTTTCTCACATAGTGCTACTGAGTAAATCCACCATATAAAGATGTTCCTGTACCTGTCTTGCATAAGCCATCTCTACGCTGTCCATGGTGCTGCGGCCCTCCACCCTGGTTGTGCTGAGGTCACTGAAGAGGTTACTGGTCTCAGCAGAGACATCAATCAGCTCTGAGCTGGATCCGATCAGGGTGTTGAGGATTCGCTGCTTCTCTTGTTCCCACTCATTCTGCTTGGCCTGCCAGAATCGCTGCTCTGTCTGCAACCGTGTCTGTCAACAATTTGGTAGAGATTGTTATTAAATAGGATAGTTTTGCTTTGTATTCATCTTAAAGATGAACTGAGTACTAAGTTTGATTCTGCTTCTCTTGTTCTGCTGCTCTGTCTGCAATTTCGTCTGCAAGGAAGATGATGAACATTTATTGAAAATTAGACTGTATTGCCACCTTTGAATTGGATTATTTTGCTTTCCAATGGTCTTTTTAATAGAAGATGAAGGTTAATCATACAAGGTTGTTGTGACATCTTTGCTTCTCTTGTTCCCATTCGTTCTGCTTGAACTGCCAGAAATGCTACTGATGTCTATTGATGGAAGTATTTTGGGATACTGGTATACTCATTGCCATTGATTTGTTATACTGCACTGCAAAGAACTGCAAGGTACATTTTGCCTTTTTAGTTCGTAATCAGTACGAAACCCAGGTGCAAGACATCTATGGTATGCAGAAGAAACCAATGCAATACATTTCCACTGACTTTTAACAAATGGACAGGACTTACTGGGACGAATGAGAGCAAATAATACTGTAATAATTGACAGAAGGGCTTCCTGTACGTATGGCTTCAACCATACATTATCTTTTAAAATGCACCTGGGAGTAGAATACATATTCATACTTCAACAAATGAAATGAAGGTTGAACCAGCAACTTCCTGATTACCATACAGGCATTCTACTAATTTCACTACATAATTATTTTTCATTAACATGTCACAAATTTAAATGTATTAATTACGTTTTGTATGTAAAAAAGAAAGTATGAGGTCTGTAAATTTGACAATACTCTAAAAAAAATTCTTCATAAATACAACATGCACACTTACATTTCTCTTTGTTTCTTCAATGACAGCAAGCAAGGCATTTTCTCTTTCGTTTCTCAACAAGCCCTGGTGAATGAGAGAGAGGAATAGATGGTCCATTAATTAATGTTCATAGCAGGAAAAATAAACACAATACGATTGTTCTTGCAAGACTGATATCAAAGTTATTAAAAATCTATATAACATATTAAGCACTTACTGGCAGAAAATTGTGTTAATTTAAATAGGACTGTATCTGTTTGCTCTCCTACCAGATAACCTATTCCACTCAGATCTGCCCTGGACTTGGTGCTCTGCCTCTTGTAAAGGTAAGCCCACATCACTCCATACATTATTGTATCATTTACAAACACTTGTTGATTGTTCTTGTGTTATATTTACCTGTATGTCTGTATCTGCGATTGGTTCCAGTGGTTCATACGTCTTGACCGCACTAAGGGTCTCCAGCCGCTGAGAGATGCGTGGAATGTCCAGACCCTTGGACCCTAGCAGGATGGACCTGCAATGAAAGACAAGAAGTGGTGATTCTCAGAAGGATACAATCATAGTGCACAAAGACCAATCAACGATAGATGTTTCTCACTTATCAAACCACAGATTTTCCAAAAGTAATATTTGAAACTTCAATTGTATGTCAATTTCATTGGAAGATACTTGGGAATGATACGTGAGATTTTCATAGAAAAGGGATAATGTCTCCCTCAGAGTGAAAAAGAGAAAATCTATGCATTAGGTGATTCTGTCGTTAGTTTGATTTCCACCATCGTGGTAATCAACTCGGTCACATTTTTATCAGTTTCTGAGAGTTTTGTCACTTCTGTGAAAAATCCCAGCTGTGTTTACTGCCGCCCGAGGCCCAGTGCTATCACAGAGATAGGGGCAAGTGAAAAGAAAGTGTCAACACTGATAAAAAATCTCCTGGATGCAGGCTTGAGAGCGGAAAACTCGCACCGCTTGTCAGGCCCTCAGAAGCGGTTTTCAGCAAGCGATAAAATTACGTCATGGTCTGATTTTATCCCGACGGTTCGTGCTAGGTATCCAAATAGGATCGACGATCCAGACTTCGAGATTGGTTATGGCTCACCCAGATTAAATTTCTCGGGTTGACGTTATTCTGGACTCACCTATTTATATTGTCATTATTCCCATTTGCAAATATTGTTCCCTTTTAGAATTCAACTTACGCCTTGACATCAGCTGCCTCTGATGCGCCAATCTGAGCTGTCTTGGTCCAGAGCCTCTGGCTGGTCTCCATGATCTGTTGCAGGGTCTGCTCTACCCGAGGCAGCTCACTCCCCGTGTCCACATCAGCCGTCAGCTGCTCTGCATCCCGCAGCAGGTCACCAAACCCTCCTCCAATCCCATCCATGCTGGACTCTCGGCTCTCTGACAACTTAACAAGTTTAGAGTTCAGTAATTCTAAGAAAAGAAAGAAAGAAAGAAAGAAAGTAAGAACTTGAAAAAAAGACTGTTGAAAGAGTAAGATGATATTCAGCTATGTCAACAAAGCCTTTTCCAATCCCTTCCATGCTGGATTATCTGGGTTTAAAGGGATAGTTGAGTTTTGGTATAGAGGGCGATACACAAAATATTTTTTTTGTGAGATAATGAAAAACTGAGTGTCCAATTTGAAAGAGCATAACATTTTGATGACAGAATAAACTTTATTTGATCAAAATCAGTTCAGAAATGGCTGAAATATGCATAAACATAACCCAAAATTTGTAATAATTGTGGGGCCCCACAATTATTCGATAATTTTGAACCAGCCATTACAAAAATGTAAAAAATGCTTCCTCTTTTCAAAAATGTACAAAAGAGGTTTTTAAATATCACTTTTTTAACGAAACATCACATGCACTACAATCAATTTTATTTAAAATGGTTCAAACCAATATTTTAGAGATCGCCCTCTTGAGTTTTAACGGCTCTTTTGAACAGGTTATTTACTTAAGTCATTTATAATAATTTATAATAATTTATAATAATTTTGTATTCCTTTCGAGCATGGTGGAGTTAGTTTGTAATGTAATTGTGCAGGTTTTGGTTACTAAAATTCAGTTTGAACAAAACTGTACTCTCTTTACCAAAACTCAACTATCCCTTTGGCTTTAACTTTAAAGTTCAGTAAATTGTGATAAAAGAAAGAAACCAATGGGTACCCAGCTACCCATTGAATTTAATGGGTACCCATTGAAACCAATGGGTACCAATTAGAATTTCACTTGGTTTCAACTGAAATTTCGTCCTGGGAGGCCACCAAGCCCTCCTCCGATCCCTTCCGTAGAATAGGGAGAACGACAGAATACCACAATCATGTAGTCCTATCTTCTACTGTGTGAAAACTTACTAACAAAAACTTACGGTAAAAGTATATTACCTTAATTTTGCTATCCTCTTTCAGCTGAGAACTTTTTCTTTCTGAATATGGCATTAGTTGCTCCTAAATCGATGTTTAACACCCCCAAAAATCAATCTGAATGCACAGTGAGTTAGAATACTTCGCGTTAGCGACTGAACTGGAGGACGCCATTTTGTTGCACACGGCCTAAAATCTTTCAACTTTGATGCCAGATTACGGGGTTTGTAAACAACTTCTACATTTAATTGAGGCCATTTTCTTAGAGGAGACCCTGACTCCTGAGCTTTTGACTGACACCAAATTTGACGTAGTTTTGTTACATTTTCAACTTGCAAAATGAAGGATTGTTTTGATGACACTTTTGCATCATTTTCGACACGATATTTGCTGTTAAAATTGTCCAAAATTGTAACTGTAAGAAGGAAGCTGACAAAGGTATGATTCTATGAAAAAGTAGTATTTCAATTATGAAAGTCTGAAGTTTTCTGATCACTTTGCAAGATATTACTGTGGGGCTAGTAATACTAGCGCTATTATTAAGCTGCGATCATCCAATGTAAACAAATTGCCCACATTCTGATTTTGATATTTTCCGCCAAGTTGAGACATGTGTTTTCCAATAATTGATGCAATGTTTTGTATTTCGCTATTTGATTTTACAGAACGACTTTCTATACAAATAACTTAAGACAATATATGTCATATCTCGGTCAAATTTAATGATATAAAGCTGATTTAAACGCATTACATTATGTTTCTCTTTGGATAAGCTTTCCAGCGATACCAAATTTGTTGGGTAGCAAAAAAATAAAAATAAAAAAAAAAAAAAAAAATAAAAAAAAAAATCAATTTTTCACCGATATCCCTCCTTCATGTCTGACCATGGCCTTTAATTATGCCTCTGGATTCTCTGTAACGCTGTAACCGATCATCGGATCGGAATTCGATCACGATCCGATCATGCCGATTTCCGATCATGCACAGATCGGATCAATTTTTTTCAGATTTCAATCCATCTTAAGATTTTCCTCAGCATAGATTTGGGCGTACTCAAATTAAAAGTATATCATCACCAACTTCTAATGGCTATTCTGGTTAATTTATCAGCTTTGTCTCTGTTTAAAAAAAAATGGTTTATTCTCTTTCCCTGTTATAATTTTATAAATATAATGGTTAGTGCTGTAACTGACCTTGATGATCGGATCGTTTGATCGGATCGGCAAAATTTTATCGATCTTCGAAATCGGATCGATGATCGGGATCGGATGATCGGCTATAAAAATTTAAAAAAAAAAAAAAAAAAAAAAAAAAAAAAAAAAAAAAAAAAAAAAAAAAAAAAAATCGTTTTTTTTTTCTTTGGAAAATGATCCCCAAAAAACACAATTTGGGAATATAAATGAATACCAAAGCAACATATATCCATATTAATAAGCCCAAGGTAATCTTGTACGGGTATGCTTTCATTTCAAACTGATTACCTCTTCTTTTACAAAATTACTCACGCCGATTTTGAGCTTAGTCCCATGTGATTAATTTGGCGTAACCTTTCAGAAACACATGGGACTAAGCTCAAAATCGGCGCGAATAATTTTGTAAAAGGAGAGGTAATCAGTTTTAAATGAAAGCATACCCATACAAGATTACCTTGGTCTTATTAATATGGATATATGTTGCTTTGGTATTCATTTATATTCCCAAAATATGTTTTTTGGGATCATTTTCCAAAGAAAAAAAAAAGGATTTTTTTTTTTTTTTTTTTTTTTGCCGATCCGATCTTCCGATTTTTTCTGCATGATCGGAAATCGGCAAAAACGGTCCGATCATGTATGATCGGATCGTGATCGGCATGCCGATCCGATGATCGGTTACAGCACTAATAATGGTCTGTCATAATGATGATGTTGACAGCCAGCTATATTTGAGTCTCCTCCGAGACTAACTGTGATCAGCGCCGTCCGTAGGACTGTGAAGACGAAACGTTAACAAATTTGTAGGAAATTTGCCGACGGGTGGTTTCAAGAACTTTCCATCTATTATTATTTTTTTTTTTTTAGTTCTAGACATTAATTAAACATTCAACCTACCTTGCTTGCTATTTAAAGGGGTAGTCCGGGCCTGATATAACTATTCGTTTTTTGAATAAGCAGAACATGACGAATGATTGGTGAAAATTTGATCAAAATCGGACAAGAAACACGGGAGTTATACCTGTTTGAACATTATGTAATAATGAGCGATCGTTTCAAAATTGCCGCCATATGCAACCTCATTCACGAGCACCTCGCCATGGCTTTAGTACATGAAAATACACTTATTTCTCATTTTTCGATGCTAAAAATTAACTTTTCTCTCCTTTTTTCACGAATTCATAAAAGAATATCGATGGGGCAACCTCATTTGAATGTGTAAGCTCATAAATTTGCTTTGTTATGAAGAAAATTTAAATTTTGTTAAATTTCCATGTAGAAGTCAAAATGGCTGCAGCTCGCAAGTGACGTCACGATCGATAGCAATTGCGAACGATACTAAAAATCGGAGCAAAGTTCGTCCTGTCATAACTTTTTTATTGCTTATCCGTTTTGGCTCAAATTTTCGATCCCGATTCTTCATATTCACCTCATTTTATAGCAAATATCACATTTCTGGGGTGGAATTCCTCTTTAAATTGTTGCAAAAGAATGATAACTTAGCTCAAATTGATGATGATGATGATGATGACTATTATTTCCTTCGTCTTTCTTCGCTGCATGCAATGTCAGGTGACCGAAAACTCGTCGGCAATGCATAGCGCATGCGCGGGGCGATCGGTTGATCGGGTGGGGGTGCATTGCCGACAAGTTTTTGATCACCTGATATTGCTTGCAGCGAACAAATTCGGATACCATTTTCGTCACTTCTGTAATCTTGCCAGTTTTATAGTAAATTTCAGGATAAATCAAACGAATGGAGCATCAGACGTTTTGCAATTTGGATCATTGATGTCCATGCATAACATAATTCGTAAGTATGAACCGAGATATGTTATTTAAAGTATGATATATATATTTTTTTTATAAGTGTGTTTGCCGTTAAAGCCTATCAAGTGTTACCATCACGGTATACACACCTCAGTATGCCAGGCAACTACGTACGGCGCCTGGTTAGGTTACTCCGAGACGTGCACTTTGTATATCATGTGATTTTGTTTTCTCAGCAGGATATAAACAATTACAATCAACTTTTAAAGATTTTGACTTTGTCCATTCTGTGTGCTTGTTTTATTAATTATTTATACTATCTTAGGCTTTTGAACACATTTCTTTTCTTAAAATGATGTTGATTACTTGTACATTTTTACTTTCTAGATTCTTCCTGTCAAATATCAAAATTTAAAATGTCTTTCTTTTGAAAGTTTTGCAAACTTTTGGGTTGTCTTTGTTTTTTCGGGCCTGTAAATTTGTTGTTTGGGCAAGTTAAATTTGACAAGGAAGAGGAACAAAGTGAAAGGGGAGAAAGAATGTTGATAATCATGCACAGGGGGAAAACAAATATTTAAGTTTAAGGGAAAAAATAAATAAATAAATAAAATAAAGATTGATTTTTTTTTCCGATCTGATCCGATTTCCGATCCGATCATGAATCAAAGATTTGCCTATCCGATCTGATCATCAAGGTCAGTTACAGCATTTCTCTGTCTCAAATGAAAGTACAAAACTCAAAACCCAATTATTTTTTACTGGAATAAAAACAAAAATTAAAACCCGTGTCAAACTCAAAGGCAAAGGCCAAAGCCCATACATTTATTACCGCCAAAAGGCAAAAATGCAAAGTAGCAAAGCCAAACATTCCCAAAATTCATCATGTCTTTCACGATCATTCTTTCACTCAGTTTTAAAATTATATCTAGTCGACTTAGTGATTAGTCTAAGTAAAACAGATATTAATTATTATTTATCAAATTCAAAATCACCAATTAATCAGACATTATTTAGTAATGTCTTGTCGATGTCAACTCAAAGTTACTCAAATAGTATAGTTTTGCCTAGATCGACAAATCTATCGCTTTCATGGCCTTTTTGACATTATTATTGTTATTTTCACTGTCGGCATTCTAGCATGCCGACAGTGAAAATAACAATAATAATGTCAAAAAGGCCATGAAAGCGATAGATTTGTCGATCTAAGTTTTGCCCAAATTTCGATCATTATCAGCAATCAGCATGCAGCCTCAGCTCAGCCTCACCGAGTCACTCCCACGGCCGCGTCTCTGCTCGCTCGCTCGCTCAGGTTCAGTCAACTACGTCTACAGTACTCAATTTGGCTTTGACTGGACGTGATGCTGATGACAGCGATGTCCGGTCAACATTCTGAAGATTCTGAAGATTGACCGGTTATACCTGCCAGTATTCTTTTCATGCAAGTAACACACTCGTGATGACCAATGTAACGAACAAACATTTTCACCCTCTCTAACTCGACTCATTCTTCACTGCAAGGAAATAAATCTCTTCATCAGAATTTCTGTACTTGCTGGTTACATCATATATATATGTTTAGAGATTATAATTAGACGATACATTGTAATATAATTTAAAATTCGTACCTCTTCGAAACGCACAGCAGACTACCGGAAGTGCTTAGTGGAGTAATGATATTCGACGCGCGGCGCATGTTCGCAAACAAATGGTTTGCCGCGAAATATTTGGCGCGCCACGCAGTGTTGATCAACGAAATGCAATGCAGCTGCGCTGTCCAGCGGACGTAGATCGGACTCTTACCCTGGCCTAGCGGCGTAGGTTTTTATGGGAATTCCGTACGGCTCATGTATATCTCTACGTCAACAATTAATTCACACGCACGCACTGCTGCCACTGACATAATTGATTGGATTGGTAGACAGTTGAGATTTTGAAGTCTTGAACTGTACTCTGTAGAATTTTAGGAGGTGAATCACGTCGTTGATTGAGTGAGACTTCTTTTCTGCTTTCCAAGTTCCAACACGTTTTATTGAATGAAAGCCAAAGACCAAAATTAAACAAAGAATAAGTCTTTTTATCTTTCTTTAAAAAAAAAACATCATGGGAATTCACAATCTTGCTCGGCTCATCGCGGACTGTGCTCCAGGTGCTGTGAAGGAGGGGGAAATAAAGAGCTATTTTGGTAAGGATTGACAATGACATATTATTATTAGTTTATTACAATTGCAATGCAAGGATGTTTGAATGTTATCGAAATATCGAAATGTTGATATTTTGAGTAAAGTCTAAAGAGCTTAGACTTCGTTGATATTTTGGTACTTAAAATAAATTAAAGTTCTGAATTTCGGCAATCTAGAGGATTGGTAACCTGACCAGGCGCCGTGCGGAGCACCACACAGCGCTGATTACTTACAGTTACACTACAGTTACAGGAAGTAGTAGATTAATTATCAACAACGATAGAGATGACAATGACGATTATGATGAATGACCATGAATGATGATGATTCATGATGATCATTATTTTATGTCTTTTTATTGACTTAACTCGTCTCTAAGACTAGACGTCTCTACTACTACTAGTCTTGCTTGTGTCTTTATGAATCTGATGACGATGATGTTAACCTAACCAGGCGCCGTACGTAGTACGGCGCCTGGCATACTGAGGTGTGTATACCGTGATGGTAACACTTGATAGGCTTTAACGGCAAACACACTTATAAAAAAAATATATATATCATACTTTAAATAACATATCTCGGTTCATACTAACGAATTATGTTATGCATGGACATCAATGATCCAAATTGCAAAACGTCTGATGCTCCATTCGTTTGATTTATCCTGAAATTTACTATAAAACTGGCAAGATTACAGAAGTGACGAAAATGGTATCCGAATTTGTTCGCTGCAAGCAATATCAGGTGATCAAAAACTTGTCGGCAATGCACCCCCCCACCCGATCAACCGATCGCCCCGCGCATGCGCTATGCATTGCCGACGAGTTTTCGGTCACCTGACATTGCATGCAGCGAACAAAGACGAAGGAAATAATAGTCATCATCATCATCATCATCAATTTGAGCTAAGTTATCATTCTTTTGCAACAATTTAAATAGCAAGCAAGGTAGGTTGAATGTTTAATTAATGTCTAGAACTAAAAAAAAAATAATAATAATAGATGGAAAGTTCTTGAAACCACCCGTCGGCAAATTTCCTACAAATTTTTTAACGTTGGACGGCGCTGATCACAGTTACGATGATGTATGCAGCAAATCACTTAAACATTGAATCATTGAAGCTTGAAGGGGAGATTATATTATAAACTGTTAATGTATAACGATTATTATGATACTAAGTATACTAACAATTATTAACGATCATGATGACGACCCATGTGAATTTTGTGATGATAATTATGGTTATCATTTTGATGATGTCGATGATAATAATAAATGATTATTGATGGTGAATTAACACAATCATGATGGTGATGAACGTGGCCAGTGATGATGTGGTGCTGACACTTGACAGTGGTTGTGATTTTTTTTGTGATGTTGACAAAGAGGTTGATGTGGCGATGACACACCCCTGCAAGTCAAGGCGCTTACTAGTAGGGAGTTCGGTGACTTTTGGATTTGTTGAAGGAACCTCAACAAACTTAATATCATTGGAAAGCTTGTAAAGTGAGAAAAATAATGGTGCTTAAATCAACTTATTAGCTTCAATATTAGTGGAGATATTCCAATTTTAGAGGTAGAAGGTACAAAGTTTGGTTCTGCCAGTTTCAGGCGATGGACGGTAACTATGCTCTGCGCGTGCCCCAGCGCTATAAATAGAAAACGCATGCCTCAACATGGTTAAAAATATCAAAATCAGTACGTGGGCAATTTGTTTACATTGGATGATCGCAGCTTAGCGCTATTACTACTCCCATAGTAATGTATTTCAATGTGTAGAGAAATCAACACACTTTCATAAAATACTACTTTTCCATACCTTTTTCAGATTCCTTCCTCCAGTTTTAAACGATTTTTCGTCGAATTTTTGTGCCGAAAATCGATGCAAAAATGTCAGCAAAACAATCCTTCAAAAAAATCAATTTGCAAGGTGAAAATTCCAAAAAATTCCGGCGAATTTGGTGTCATTCGAAAGATTAGATTCTGCTCTACATGACAATGGCCTCAAATTCAACGTAGAGGGAGTTTACGAACCCCTACTCTGGCATGGAAGTTGGGAAAATTTATGCACTGTGGTAGCAAAATGAAGTTTTCAAGTGCAGTCGCTACCGCGACTACCGCGAAGTCTCCTAACTCACTGCGCATTCAGATTTTTTTTTCGGGTGTTAAAACATCGATTTAGGAACAACTAATGCTATATCCAGATCAAGGAAGGATTAAGCTTCAAGAGGATACCAATTTCATGGTAAAATATTGAAAAATACAAATTCTACCTAGGTAGGTTTTTTGTAGCAAAGTTTTGCGTGTTAGCAGATACAAATGGGTCAATCCACGTCAAATCACCCAATTTTCAGAGAAATGTTCACCCGACCCCCTTCAATTTTGCTAAAATTCGCACCAAATGTTCCCCCAAGTGTCTCACGGAAAATTCTGAAATATTTTGCCCCAAGGTCAAACGGTTGCTAAGATACGGCCTCACCTAGCAACCAATGCGCGATTCTTAAAAGGTGTTATACAAAAATCAGCCATTTTCAACTCCCCCTCACAGCTAAAGTGAATGAGGGAGCAAGCTAAATTTTTGTAAGTTGAAAGAACCTTATTATCTGTAAAAGTAAAAAAAAAAAAAAATCTGCTACGAAATTACATTTTCGCGTACGAGGTCATCAAAAATGACCTTAAGTCGTAAAATTTCAATTTTCGGACAGTGTTTAGGGGTCAATAAAATAAATATGACAACAAATAAAGCAAAAGTAATGTAAATCAATTTAAAACAACTTTCTCTAAAAGCACATGTCACAAAATATGGTTCCGTTTTTTTTTTTTTTTACAATTATTTGTCTATTTTCTTGTAAAAAAACGTTTTTTAATCATTTTCAGACGCATTTTTTTGGTCAATGCTGTATGAAACCTACCCAATGTATGCATTTTCTTGAAGTACCCATGAAGGACTACCAGACATGCTAAAATGAGCCTAGCAGCATGTCTATTTTTTTTCACAGAAGCTTTCAAAAACCCCTGAAAACCACTTCAGGGCAATAAAGGGTTGCGTAACAGTGTTTAACCTCATTTTCATGTGCGTTTTTATGCTAGATAACATTTCGGAAGCAAAATGTTACTAGTTGTTCACTAAAATATAGATGGATGTCTAACAGATTTGAAGATATGAGCTATGAACCATTTTCCATCTCAAAAATATTTAAGTTTGAAAGTGCCTGTAAAAACATGCACGTTACCAGAAAATGACCAATTGTAAACAAACGTGTTTTTAACCATTTTCAAATGCATTTTCGAGGTCAATGCTGTACAAAGACCTACCCAACATATGCATTTTCTTGAAGTACCCATGAAGGACTACCAGACATGCCAAAATTAGCTGAGCAGCATTAATACTTTTTTTCAGAGACGCTTTCAAAATCCTCTGAAAACCACTTGAGGGCAATAAATGGTAGCGTAATGGTAGCGTAATGGTGTTTGACCCCATTTTTGTGAGCATTTTTCTACTAGATAACATTTCGGGAGCAAAATTTCACTGATAGTTCCCTAAAATATAGATGAATGTCTACCAGATTAGAAGATATGAGCTTTATGTCACTTTCCATCTTACAAATATTGAAGTTTGAAAGTGCCTGTAAACACAGGCACGTTACCAGAAAATTGACAATAATTGTAAAAAACGTGTTTTCTAACCATTTTCAGATGCATTTTTTAGGTCAATCCTCTAAGAAAACCTACCCAATGTATGCATTTTCTTGAAGTACCTATTAAGGACTACCAGACATGCTAAATGAGCCTAGCAGCATAATTAGTTTTTTTCACAGAAGCTTTCAAAAACCCCTGAAAACCACTTAAGGGCAATAAATGGTTGCGTAACAGTGTTTAACCTCATTTTCGTGTGCGTTTTTAAGCTAGATAACATTTCGGAAGCAAATTTTTGCTGGTGGTACCCTAAAATATAGACCTATTTTCATGCTTCTACTAGGTTGGACTAAAGGTGAACTTTGACCTTCAACTTTGCTGATTTCTGATATGTTCAGACTTTGAGGGCGCCCTACACGAAAACGGAACCATTTTTTGTGCTGATTTTTTGTGTGCTTTAAGAGAAAGTTGTTTTAAATTGATTTACAATCTTACTTTTGCTTTATTTGTCGTCATATTTATTTTATTGACCCCTAATCACTGTCCGCAAATTGAAATTTTACGACTTAAGGTCATTTTTGATGACCTCGTACGCGAAAATGAAATTTCGTAGCAGATTTTTTTTTTTTTTAACTTTTACAGATAATAAAGTTCTTTCAACTTACAAAAATTTAGCTTGCTCCCTCATTCACTTTAGCTGTTAGGGGCAGTTGAAAATGGCTGATTTTTTTATAACACAACCCTCGAAATTAACTTTTTTTGCTGGTGGCCCGGTCGGGCCAGTAAAATTAGTATTTTTCCAATTTTGGTGGCCCGAAACCAAAATCTACTGGCCCGAAAAAAATAAGGAAAAACAAAAGTAAAATTAAAACAATAACCATATTCATAGTTTCAGGGTACTGGGCAATGTTTAGCCTCATTTGTTACTGTATTCCAATGCTCGAAATTATCTTTTTTTCTGGTGGCCCGAAAATAAAATTTACAAACAAAGAAAAACAATGGTCATGACTACTTGGTCATTAATTGGTAAATTATGGAAGTTATGTGTTAAAATTACCACCATCATTAAAGAAATCCATCACTGAATAAACAAAACAAAACCTAGAATCGAGCAGTTTCATCTAAGAGTCATCAACTGATGAAACTAAGCTCTTTTCCATGTACGATTTTGTTATTTTATGGTCCATAAAATCTCCAACACAAAAAAACACACATGGGACTGAGCATAGCTCAGATAACTTTTCAAATCGGGAAATGAAATCACTTAAATCTTTGTTATTTTACAAGCTAAAATAATTCCAAGTAGTCACAAGTCTCTACCTTGTAAAAATGATTCTTTCTAATACCTTCAAAAATATGAATAATGATCCGAAAGATGAAATTATTCCCCTTTATTGACGGTATCGCGGACGGTATCGCAAAGGCAAGCACACTGCACTTTGCAATATGAATGAATGTGACAAGTTAGACATGTGTTTTGATAGGTCTTAGTATGCACACATACTCCCTCTGTGGATTGGTTGTTCTATGTTTATATTCTACATGTTGCAAAGGCTTCCAGGGGGTGTGTGGGAAATTAAGAAAACAGCATAAGCATATGCTTTTACTTTTAGTCATTACACACCTCTGGAAGTTGTTTAATTTTACCATGATTTATCATGCAAGAAGTAGATAATTCAAGGGAGAGTGTTCATATGAGGAAATAGCACATATTTGTAGGCATAAATAAGGATTAATTCAACTAGCGCAAGTGCGCTTGCGACTTTTTATGTCCGTCCTTTTCATTTCTTGCAAATATTTAAATCACAATTAAAGTGTTTTTAAGAGGTGTCAAACTTGAGATTCATATTCCTTGATGTTGTCTTCTTATGGTTTAAACATTTGGTGGCCCGATCGGGCCACCAAACTTTGGCATTTTCATGTTTTTACTGGCCCGACCGCAACTTTTACTGGCCCCGGGCCATCGGGCCTACGCCAATTTCGAGCGTTGTATAACACCTTTTAAGAATCGCGCATTGGTTGCTAGGTGAGGCCGTATCTTAGCAACCATTTGACCTTGGGGCAAAATATTTCAGAATTTTCCGTGAGACACTTGGGGGAACATTTGGTGCGAATTTTAGCAAATTTGAAGGGGGTCGGGTGAACACCACTGGTTGATTTGACGTGGATTGACCCAAATGCGTGATTGCGGTATTCGGTCGTTCTCCCTATTACTAGTGCTGTAACCGATCATCGGATCGGCATGCCGATCACGATCCGATCATACATGATCGGACCGTTTTTGCCGATTTCCGATCATGCAGAAAAAATCGGAAGATCGGATCGGCAAAAAAAAAAACAAACAAAAAAAAAAATTTTTTTTTTTTTCTTTGGAAAATGATCCCAAAAAACATATTTTGGGAATATAAATGAATACCAAAGCAACATACATCCATATGAATAAGCCCAAGGTAATCTTGTATGGGTATGCTTTCATTTAAAACTGATTAACTCTCCTTTTACAAAATTACTCGCGCTGATTCTGAGCTTAGTCCCATGTGATTGTGAAAGGTTACGGCAAATTAATCACATGGGACTAAGCTCAGAATCGGCGTGAGTAATTTTGTAAAAGAAGAGGTAATCAGTTTGAAATGAAAGCATACCCGTACAAGATTACCTTGGGCTTATTAATATGGATATATGTTGCTTCGGTATTCATTTATATTCCCAAAATGTGTTTTTTGGGGATCATTTTTCCAAAGAAAAAAAAAACGATATATTTTTTTTTAATTTTTTTTTTTTATTTATTTATTTATTTTTTAGCCGATCATCCGATCCCGATCATCGATCCGATTTCGAAGATCGATAAAATTTTGCCGATCATCAAGGTCAGTTACAGCACTAGCGCTTACTGTAATAGCCAATCACATGGGTTCTCCTTTATTGTTTGAAATGCTGGAAGTAGTTATGAACATTGTTGATCCCAAGTCTAGAAAAAAGAGCTTTAATTTGATCTGCTCCAATGAACAAATCCAGACTTTTAATATATTTCTCCCCCATTGAAATGACAGGACGGAAGATTGCCATTGATGCGTCCATGTGTATCTACCAGTTCCTGATTGCTGTTCGTCAGGATGGATCTGTTCTAACCAATGAGGAAGGAGAAACAACCAGGTCAGATGAAAGTCTTTGAATGATATCACTACCATCAAAAGTCAAAACATTGGGCCTTTGGCATAATTTACATTTGCTTAATATTTATAAGCTCATAATTGAGCCCATTTTACCTGTAGGTGAAACCAACTATACTTGTCTCAATAATTCCAGGCTGTTGTAGCCTGTGGCTCTGGGAATGTTTCGTTATCAGATCATTGAAATTATATAATTTTGATTAAAGGCAATAATCTTGTTAAGCTTGTCAGAGTAACAATGTTTTCTATTTACATTTGTTCTTGTTTACACAGCCATCTCATGGGGATGTTCTACAGGACTATCAGGATGGTGGAACATGGCATCAAACCATGGTAGGTAACTTAAACCCCATTCTGCGGGAACCGGGTTGGTCCTGTTTTACTCTATAGATGGGGATTTCAAGATCTAGTAGGGAACAGTTTCAGATATTCATACAATTTGTAAATTTTTTGTTGTGATATTGTGCTTTTACACAGAGCTCTAAATTAAAATTAAATTTTCCCTTGTTGAATCCTGAAATAAATGGGCAAAAACCTAGAATAAAGACGACAATATTTAGAAATATTGTGCCTGTTATTCTTCCTAGACCTAAGTCAGACAAATGTCTTTAGATCACTGACTTTAAATGGATTATAGACCAGTCAGTTAATTAAGCTATGTAAGCTATAATTGGAACCCTCCCTTATTTGGGTGTCAATTTGATGTGTAGAATATATATAGTTTTAGTATGTTTCCCCCTAATGACAGCTTTGCAGAGCTTGTCAGATATAGTAAAAACAGCCTTCAAAGAGAGGTTGGATACAGGCAGTTCTAAGCAGAGAAGGAGCTCGGCAAAGATACAGAGCAAGGTTTCTAGGGGATCATAAACAGATTTGCTTTGTACTCACTCCAGTTTCCAGCTAGATGTGTTTGATGGAAAGCCTCCTGATCTGAATTAGTCTGGGGAGGAGGGAGATACTTGCAGCTAAGCAGAGAAGGGGCTTGACAAAGCCAAAGTATAAGATTTCAAGGGGAACATACAAAAGTGAAATGCTTTGTCAACTGTGTATTTATTGTTTGCTTTTCAGCTATGTGTTTGATGGAAAGCCTCCTGATCTGAAGTCTGGAGAACTGACGAAGAGGAGAGAGATGCGAGCTGAGGCGGAGAAGGAGTTGGAGAAAGCCAAGGAGCAAGGAGACCAGGAGAATGTCAACAAGTTTGAAAGGAGACTGGTCAAGGTCACATCACAGCATAACGAGGAATGCCAGAAACTGCTCAAACTCATGGGCATCCCCTATGTTAGGGTAGGTTGTTATGATAATGGTTGGATCAGTGCTTCACAATAATTGTTAAAAATAACACATTTTAGGTAAATGATTTTAATGAAACAGAATTCATTTTCATCATCGGGCATCATCATCATCATCATCATCATCAATCATCAATCATCATCATCATCATCATCATCATCATCATCATCATCATCATCATCATCAGTACCCAGCATCATTACAATAATTACGGTGTATGTATAATTACAAAGGTTATTTGTATGTTATATTGTTATTTTGTTTGTGTAAGCCCCATGTGAGGCAGGGGCGCAGTGCTGTGAGCTGGCGAAGACAGGCAAAGTGTATGCAGTGGGCACTGTCCGTAATTCAATGAAATTGCAACCTTCTTTATATATAACACAGGATATTTGTTTTGATATATGTAGGCCCCAGGAGAAGCAGAGGCGCAGTGCTGTGAGCTGGTGAAGGCAGGCAAGGTGTATGCAGTGGGTACAGAGGACATGGATGCACTCACATTTGGAGGTGGAGTGCTGCTCAGGCATCTCACCGCCAGTGAAGCCAGGTGAGTGCACATCTACAATGTATATACTAGGGTATATGGTCATACTAGGGTATATGGTCATACTAGGGTATATGGTCATACTAGGGTATATGGTCATACTAGGGTATATGGTCATACTAGGGTATATGGTCATACTAGGGTATATATGGTCATACTAGGGTATATGGTCATACTAGGGTATATATGGTCATACTAGGGTATATGGACATACTAGGGTATAATACAAGGGTATATGGTCACACTAGGGTATATGGTCATACTAGGGTATATGGACATAATAGGGTATATGGTGATACTAGGGTATATGGTCTAGGCTTGGGCGGTTCTGCCCCAGCTTGGAGTCGATTCCGGTTCCATACCCATGTCTCACTTCTGAGCGGAATCGGTTCTCAGATCGTGCACATAATTCATACCTGCAAAATCACACAATCATACCCTCTGTGTACATGGGAAATACATCGGTTCCGAGCGAGAGAGTGCAATGGCGATGGTTTCTAGTAGCGCTATACCGCGTAAGGCAGGTACAATTGCAAGTAACAAGTAACAAGTAACAACATTCAAATAGAATTTTCTTACCTGATATATTAAAAAGTTCGCAAACAGCGACATAAACAGCACATCGCCGCCATGTACATGTATATATCCATATCGGAGCCAGCGCGAGCATTGCATGCAGAGTTTTGCTTCGCTTGCAATGCTATGCTGCATACACGAACGTACATGCTCGTATGTTCTGTGAGTCATACTTCTATATATGGGCATGGCCGACAGCGCACATGTACTGAAGTACATGTACACGTCTAGTATATTGGCGCGCGCGCCACCGTTGTTTTCTTGAAATGATTTAAGACGGGAGAGACGAGGAAAGACTGTCTGTGCAGTGTGTGAGAGACGAGGAGAGTGTGTCTGTGCGCGAGACACAGCGGTTTCATGCGTTCAATAAGTAAATGATGCTGGGCCGCGCTATATAGTTCGCGTCTATTCCGATTATGACCGAGGAGAGTCGGGATTAGAGCCGACTCTCCCCTTCTATCGCTAGTCAATAGACACAGAATCGGTTACTCGGTTCTACGCTATTCAGGAATCGAGGGCCGATTCCCATTTCTGGAGTCGAGTAGAATCGGGTAATCGGTTCTGACGCCCAAGCCTAATATGGTCATACTAGGGTGTATAGTCATACTAGGGTATATGCTCATACTAGGGTATATATGGTCATACTAGGGTATATATGGTCATACTAGGGTACCGTAAAACTCTGTGTATAAGGCGCACTCGTGTATAAGGCGCACCCCCAACTTTCTAAAAAAAACAAACAAAACAAAACAAATTTAAGACACCCTGTATTTTTATGCCTCCGCCAACGAAGTGGCCGGAGGCATTATGTTTTCGGGTTGTCCGTCCGTCCGTACGTCCCGTTTTCGTTCTCGCGATATCTCAAGAACCGGTGGACGGATCGATTTCAAACTTGGTGTGAGTGTACATATTGGGGTGACAATGATCTGATTGGATTTTAGGGGTCATGAGGTCAAAGGTCAAGGTCACAGGACTCGATATATATGCAAAAATGCCTCGTTCTCGCGATATCTCAAGAACCGGTTGACGGATCAATTTCAAACTTGGTATGAGTGTACATATTGGGGTGACAATGATCTGATTAGATTTTAGCGGTCATGCGGTCAAAGGTCAAGGTCACAGGACTCGATATATATGCAAAAATGCCTCGTTGCGATATCTCAAGAACCGGTTGACGGATCAATTTCAAACTTGGTTTGAGTGTAAAATTTGAGGTGGCAATGATCCGATTAGATTGTGGGGTTCATGAGTTCAAAGGTCAAGGTCACAGGACTCAATATATGTGTAAAAATGCCTCGTTGCGATATCTCAAGAACCGGTTAAAGGGATCTAGTAACTTTGTTGGCATGTGCAAACATTGATGAATGGTTGATGCAATGTATAGTGCTGTTATCTCATATGTCCACAGGGTATTGTGTGAAAATTTCAAGTCAAATGGACATTGCATGGCCAAGTAATGAGCGAAAATGCAAAGTGATATTGGGTGATATTCACTAACTCACTGCATTCACTTTGTACAGGGATGAAAAACTCGCCCGGAGTTTTTCTTATCTGAATACTTTGATCGTACATATCTTTGTAACTAAAGGGAAATTTGAAAAACCGAAACCTGTCCCATGATTTTATTGTTAATACGAATACAACAAGGTATGAGGGAACCGCTAGAATAAAAATTTTATTTTGAGGATTTGGACAATGTTACTAAGTCCCTTTAACGGATCAATTTCAAACTTGGTATGAGTGTACATATCGGGGTAGCAATGATCTGATTAGATTTGGGGTTCATGAGGTCAAAGGTCAAGGTCACAGGACTCCATATATATGCGAAAATGGCTTGTAATTGCAAAATTTCAAGAACTGAATGTCAGATTTCAATCAAACTAGGTACCTGAATGTATCATAAAGAGTCAACGTAGCCATAAAATGTTGGGGTCATGAGGTTGAGGTCAAGGTCACGGCACTCATTATACATGCAAAAAAGCTTGTAATGCCAAAATCTCAAGAACTAAATGTCAGATTTCAATCAAAGTTGGTACCTGAATGTTTTTTAGGGAGCCATCAAAGATTGGGGTCATATGGTCAAGGTCACAGGACTCAAAATATATGAAAAATATTTTTACAAATTAAATCAGTGCATGTTAATTTGGGCTTGATATTAAAATCGCGTGATAGCGGAGGCATAATTTTCGATTGCGCGCAATCGAAGATCCATCTAGTTTTTTTAGACACCCTGTAGTGCTGTTGGAATACTTACATCGCTGGTCTAGGGCATATCAAGGGCTTAATGTCAATTGTAGCTTTCATCATCATATACATTTTTTCACATACAAAATAGTGGTTAGTACAAAAATTGCACACATTGAGCAATAACACTGGTGCTCATAAATATTCATATTCATATTCATGAATATTCATAAGCACTTAAACTCATTGAATATAATGCAATTTTCTTAATTAACTAACAACTATTTTCAATTATGAGCAAAATTTATAACCACTGGTTAGATAATTGCATATATATAATGAGTACTGCTGCTCATGAATGTATGAATATTCATTTTTTTTTTTTGGCTGTACCTGTGTATAAGGCACACCCCCGACTTTGAAAATTTTCCGACGGAAAAAAAGTGCGCCTTATACACGGAGTTTTACAGTATATGGTCACACTAGGGTATATGGTAGTCATACTAGGGTATATGGTCATACTAGGGTATATGGTCATACTAGGGTATATGGTGATACTAGGGTATATGGTCATACTAGGGTATATGGTCATACTAGGGTATATGGTGATACTAGGGTATATGGTCATACTAGGGTATATATTCCATACTTGCCAACTGTCCTGTTTTTATCAGAATTGTCCCGTTTTTTAAAGTTTTTAGAGGGTAAAATCGGGACGTCCCGATTTTAATTTTTTAATTTTTTAATTTAATTTTTTTTTTAAATTTAATTTAATTATAATTTTTGTAAAAATAATTTGTATCCGATATAAATATTCTGTCCCTTTTTTCAATTAGAATCGGCAGGACAGAGCGATGTTAGTGTACAAACTGCTGTCAAGATGAAATACTTTGATATCTCATCAAAGATTTTGCTAAATTTGGCTCTCACTATACCACTTATATATTTAATCCTCTTAGTACCTGATGTCACTTTAAGCCTCTAATGGCCCTCCACAGTGCTATTTTCCTTTCAGCTTGTAACCCCCGTAAGGGGCGCTGACCCTTAACCCCGCCGGGGGCCGCCCCCGGCCAATTTTGTCCCTCTTTCCAAGATTAAAATGTTGGCAAGTATGATATTCATACTATATGGTCATACTAGGGTATATGGTCATACTAGGGTATATGGTCATACTAGGGTATATACTATATGGTCATACTAGGGTATATGGTCATACTAGGGTATATACTGTATGGTCATACTAGGGTATATACTATATGGTCATACTAGGGTATATGGTCATACTAGACATTTACACATCATTTACACAATATCCTTGTAGCACAGTACATAGACAATGCATTTGCTAGTGAATTTAGTATAGTACCCTGTGTACTTGCCGCCCATGTATTGTCTATGCACAGGCAGCACAGCCTGCTCCAGATCCATGCTCCACACAGCATTATGGTAATGTCTGTATGAGTGGGTTAGTCCTATTCCTTCTCGTATGATATACCAGTGCTTGAAATTAGCACAGGCCCATTGGCCCAGGCACACTCAAAATCAGCTTCAAGCCACTAAACTTGATTGATCCTAAATTCCACTAGCCTATTGAAATGGGTAACTAAATATACTGGAATGTGTTTTTCTGAAGGTTTCTTTGTTTGAGGCCAGTAGACTAAATGTTTTTACCTGAACTGGGTCACTAGTAAAACATAATTATGCCTCCGCCAACGAAGTGGCCGGAGGCATTATGTTTTTGGGTTGTCCGTCCGTCCGTCCGTCCGTCCGTCCGTCCGTCCGTCCGTCCGTCCGTACGTCCGTACGTCCCGTTTTCGTTCTCGCGATATCTCAAGAACCGGTTGACGGATCACTTTCAAACTTGGTATGAGTGTACATATTGGGGTGACAATGATCTGATTAGATTTTGGGGTTCATGAGGTCAAAGGTCAAGGTCACAGGACTCAATATATGTGCAAAAATGCCTTGTTCTCGCGATATCTCTAGAAGCGGTTGATTGATCTATTTCAAACTTGGTATGAGTGTACATATTGGGGTCGCAATGATCTGAGTAGATTTTGGGGTTCATGAGGTGAAAGGTCAAGGTCGCAGGACTCAATATATGTGCAAAAAAGCATCCTTCTCGCGATATCTCAAGAACCATTTGACGGATCAATTTCAAACTTGGGATGAGTTACATACACATCAGGGTGGCAATGATTGGATTAGATTTGGGGGGTCATGAGGTCAAAGGTCAAGGTCACATGACTCAATATATATGCAACAATGGCTTGTTATGGCAAAATCTCAAGAACTGAATGTCAGATTTCAATCTAACTTGGTACCTGAATATTTCTTGGGAGCCAATGTAGCCATCAACATTTGGAGTCTATGGTCAAGGTCACAGAACTCAAAATATATATGAACATTTTTTTTTTCAGTGCACACGTTATGTTGGGCTTGATATTAAAAATCGCGTCATAGCGGAGGCATAATTTTCGACTGCGCGCAGTCGAAGATCCATCTAGTTGATTTCTAGGATTGTATCTACAGTCTAATATATCGACCCTCTGTCCATCAAGACCACTTCTCTTGTCTTCAACAAAAGCATTTCTTTACATAATAGTCCACCTGCATGCTTATAACATAAATTTGTCTCACTTGGGTCGTCTTTATAGACAGGTGTGACTGTATTATTACACAAGGGTATTGTCAACACTAGTATGCAAACAGTTGAAAAGAAAATGGGCTGAGAAATGGCATATTCCTCAAACATTTACACCAAATCTAACATGTCCTCAAAATTGAATGCTGTGGCATAATGGGAGTTATTGAGAAGGCTGGCTGCCGAGGCATCTAATAGAAGATAACAAGATCTGTTAATATTTAGGTCTTAATCTGTATCAATTCACATATTCCTATATCATTATATTTATGTACTTATTGGTATCATTTATGTTTTTATTATTTGTGTTACAGGAAGATGCCAGTGCAAGAGTTCATGTACCAGAGAGTCCTCGATGGCCTAGGCTTGACCAGAGAACAGGTGAATATCACATGACAGCCACATGACTACAATGGCCCGTATTCACAAAGGAAGTCTGTAACAAACTGGGGTTTGTTCAGTCTAAGGTTTGTAAAATCCTCAGACTGAGCACAGACCATCATTCCGTTTCAGAAACGAAAGATTTCACAAACCTTCAATTTCGAGGTCTGTCGTGTCGATCCGTGCAGTCCGCGGTTCGTGAATCTAGTCTTAACCTGCAGACCCTTTGATATTATTTTCACAGACCACGGTTAAATGTAAATAATGGAAAAAAAACAGTTGATCTGAGCAATCTCAGTTATATCTGGAGATGTTACTGAGCATTCTGATAAATAATATAAATTATTCATCTCTAAAATCAACTTTGTAAATGTATTTGCATGAATCGAGTCGAATAAAACCAGCGCGTCGTCACAGAAGTGTTACACGTGTCCCACATACTTACAATTGTGTTATACTTGTGAACCACACAACTACGTCACTACATTATCTCCATAACGGGTTTTTGTTCCCTCCGCCGATCCTTGGCCAAACTTCACGTAGGGTCGATGGATACAACATTTACTAATATGTCAAAACAAATAATGAAGTGTAAACTAAATAAGGAAAAGAAGGACTATGTGATGTGATCAAGACAGATTTATTTATTAATATCTGATCTGCGCCACATTTGTTGACGTTGATTTATCCACTTTCTCTTGGATCCATTCTCAACAAGTTTGCTTGTTTTGGTGGTTTTGAATTAAGATTTGATTATGACCCATTTCTTTTAATAGTATTTGAAGAAAATTATTTACAAGTGAATATTACTCACTTTTCACTGGAAGTTGCTTGTTATATCTGTTTCTTATCTTCATAACAAAACTATATTTTTGTTGTCAATTCCTCGGGAATGTTTCACGATACAATCATAATACGCAAACACACACACGCATATATACGCAAACACACACTCATACACACGTAAGCACAAACACATACACGCACACACGCAGTGGCGGATCTAGGGGGGGGGGGGGGGGGTTTAGGGGGGTTAACCCCCCCCCCCCCCCCCCCCCCCCCCCTTGGGCTGCCAAGTGAAAATGTATCAGTGAAAAAAGTGAAAACAAATCACTTACGGGGGTTCAAAATAGCAAAAAGAAAACTCCACATCGTCATTGAGTCAACCCCCCCCACCCCCCTTAGCAAAAAGCTAGATCGTCATTGGGTCAAACCCCCCCCCCCCCCCCCCCGCCTTAGCAAACAGCTAGATCCGCCGCCTACACGCAATAATGGAAATAAATTCAAATTGAATTTATTGGACTCACTTATCTGGTATAACCTACTTTGTGAATTTGTGTGTGTATTTTCTCATGGATAAGTTGTGTTTTTGCTTCTGAGTATATTACATTACTTTGTGTAAGTGTATTTTTTTTAAACCATGAAACAGACATAAATGCACGGACACTATCATGCAAACACACACACACAAACACATTTATACAAATACACGCACACATACACACCATGCAAACACACACACACACACGTAAATACAAACATACAAAATATACACGCATGCACACACACACATACACCTCAAAAAGGGACAGTAAGACACATACATTTATTTTAGTTGATATCTATTTTAAAGTATTTTACTATGCATTTAGTAGGTTGGTAGATATTTGATTAAATATTATTTCCTTTAGAGCTTTATGGGGGTTCTGGAGGCTGTATAGCTCTATTAGCAAAAAGAAAATCTAGAAATACACACAAATGGATGAAGAAAATTCAAATAATCATATTATAGTTTTATTACATGAACATTCTCTGTGACTTCACTTATTTTATACAATAACCACTATACAAACACCTTTTCTTGACAAGTAAATGATACAAAACTCAACACGATATTGGTTATTATATTTACTAATCTTAAATATTGTGATCCCTTTTTAATTTAATCTAGAACATTAATTTGCAAATACTGTCAAAGGGGCATCAAACACCCTAGCACAAAAAGAAAGCCCACCCCCCCCCCCCCCCCCCCCCCCCACATCCCCAAGCGACCCCTCATGATTTTAAAGCAAAATATTTTTCAAATGCTGTCAGGCAAAAACTATAATAGTAGAAAGGAAAAACATCTGTAAAAATATAAGATAACCATTACCTCATGAACATAAAGACAAATATTTTTTTCTTTCTTCAGAACTGTTGTTCATTTACAATTTATACATTTAAAATTGTACTATTATACAATCTAAACAAATGCATTGAATCACATGTTCCATAACAAAAAATAAGTTTTAAACAGCATTTTTCAAAAAACCATAATCAATGCATTTGATATGCATGTGATATTTCACAACAATGAAGACATGAATATCTCTGATTTTATCCAAATGTATTTCATAGCTGTACATGTATAACTATTTTCTTTAAATTGTCAACTACTTCTTGATTTTTGTATGATACATAATTGTTAAGGGAATTTACTTTTTGTTCTGTTTAGTATAATTGATAAATATACAGATTTAAATATAATCTATTCATATTCAAAGCTCAAATTATGCACAATACAAATAGAATCACAACTTGTTTACCCCAAACAAATATACTTTTTAAATTTTGTTTTCAATGCTGTGGAATTTGACATGAACATGTTTTGTCATTATTCATAGATAAAACATAACACTTGAATTGGATTGTTACATAATTCAGATCATGAGCTAAATGTTCAATGCAAGGTGTTTTTTTTTGCACACAGTAAGCAAGTATGTAAGTACATGTACAAAAAAAAAATGTATCAGCACAATGAATCAGAGTCAATCAGTAGTCTATGAAATATATACAATGCAAATAATAATTCATGTGAAATCTTAAATGATATCCACCATTTACTTCACAATGAACTGTGTTCTTGAAAGCCTACAGAGTTCATAATTACCAAGATGGTAATAAAACATCCACGGTTAAGTTACAGGGTGGTTTTGATTAAAAAGCAGTTGTTAACACGAGAGAGCGCCCTCAAAACACCTCACATTCAACCACTTTTTTATCAACAATTTGTGGGGTGAGAGTAAGAAGGGTGTGAAGTCGAGTTTTGGCTAAATCGAGATACATGCATGTTCTCATTTTGGAAATATTAATTAAATATAAAAGAGAACAATTATCTCTGATGAACAAAACTGACTTAACAACCTTCTCTTTATGAACCAACAAAGTGTGAATGTGATGTTTGGTTAAAATGATTATTCAATAAAGAGATCAAGAGAAACAAATTTAAAACCATGTTGGTAGATTTTCAAAAATTTGATTCTGATGTTATGAGATCGTGCTCGAGATGGTTATCGAGATTGTGCTCCTGAAAAAGTTGATCGAACATTGTACGCCGCACATGGTGATCGAGATCGTGCTCGAGATGGTTATCGAGATCGTGATCATGCTCCAGAGCAGGAATAGTTATTACTACCTGCTAATGAGTTATTAACTGACTTGCTAATCTACTTGTTGCCAGCGTTAATGTAACATTGCTGGAAAAACCTGCTTGAAGAACTTAAATATCGTATTCTTCATATACCTTCACATACTTGTTGCGGAAAACTACTGGGACATTTGGACAACATCTCCTCCATGATCGGCCCATTTCATAGAAACGAGTGAGCCACAACACATTTTTTGTGGGCAGTGTTAGAGTGTTAGGGCATCTGTGGTTCACCTTCAGAGCGAAAAAAATGGCATCATGGAGAGAATGTATACCTGCAAAATCGAAAGGGATTAAGAGAAAGGGGAGGGGTGGGGGGAAGAGAAAAAAACAATATAAATAATTACAATAATACCTTTTGGGGGTGAATACTATAGAGGATACACTGGATGTTTTGTACACAAAATCAGCAATGATATCTTGTGTCACTTGTACAAAAATATGAGGAACACTTTACAGCAAAACTAATCAAGTTGCATTTAGATATTAGAAACATTTGTGAACTGAAATTCAAAACACATTAGCTTATTTACAGGAATTACCAACAAAAATATGCAGTGCCAGTTTTTTACAATGAACATTCCTTGAATGTTACAGATTGTCCAAAGTATAACAATGAATAAGGATTAAGGAAGAAAGATAACAAATACATGTTTTCACATAAAGAATTAGTCTACCTTTCCTCCACCTCCAAGCAGCAAATCTGCCCTGGTCTCAAGCTGTCTGCCAATTCAACGCTCTCATACAAAATCCTAGCTTTGCAGACCTCCTGCCACCTCGAAGGCTTTGCAGCGATAGGAACCTGTCAATATGAAAAATCAAATACAATTTTTTACAAGCTTTATTTTTTCAAATAAAGCTAATTTTATAGATTATTATTTTGTCAACACATTAACATGGTGATTAATCATGCCAGTAAGGAAATTGTTCAATTTTGCTCATGAATAATCAATTTTGATTAATTGATCATTGGTTATCAACTAGTAGTTGGGATATTAATACGAAAACAAAATTGCAAGATCCTGATATTCCTCGTGTGGTATTGTTTCGAAAGACATTATTGTCTGTTTGTAACTTGTACATTACATATTGATTTACTTGATTTCTAACTAATTATTACTGTTTCAACCCTCAAACAAGACACACATCTACAATAACAAAAAATTACCACATAACTGATATGTTATATATTTGTAAGAAATATGCAGAGATGAAAGGTCCAATGACTTCACAACATTAATTATGATTTTTGCAAATTCAGTATCAAAAGATACACAAGATAAACAATGTAAACTTTATTCTCATTGCCAAGGATATCAAATGTTATAATTAATTTCATCAGTAGTTACATGATTTTTATTTCACTGCTCTGGCAGTGGCCATTTTCATATGACAAACAATGTTATCTTTATTCGCACCGGAACACTGACAGAGAACCTGTTCTTGATATTAAGGACGAACAGGGGTTGATCTCCATCATGGTTCCTGCTGGTCTTGCAACAGCTTCTGCCATCCGTTTTTTACTCACCAAACAGATGACTGTGCCATTTGAGCCTCATTAACATGCATCCTCTAGAATAGTGCTGATTCCCTGAAGAAGAAAAAAAATGAAAAGAAAATAAACAGATAAGCATATATGCCACTGAAATTCAAGAGAATGTATAGTCCCACTGTATGTTATCCTTGAAATGTGCAAACCACTGCATGATGAAATGGGGAAAAAGAAGAAGGAAGCAATCACTCATACCCAGCAGCTGATAAATTGTATGAAATAGAGATAGTTGATTAACATACAATTGTTAATTGCATTCTCAACCAAGACTGTAGATTGTAGACATAGTGACGTACCCTGGTATGTCTAAACTTTAGCCAAATGCCTGATCAACAAATCTAGCTAGAATAGAAGCCTGGGCCAACAGTAATATATTTCAGTAAAAATGTAAAAGAGGCCATGAAAGCGCCAGATGTGTTGATCTACATGTAGCCCTAGTCTATGTGCATATATGGCAAGGGTTTTTTTTAATAGTAAAAAAATGGCTAAAACAATAGTCAATACAAGTTACTACAGTCACTGTACAGTCACTGTAGTCACAGGGTGAAAGGGAGTAAGGGAGGTGTACATGTACAGGGCATGTACAGGGCACTACCGCTGGCCTGGGGCCAGTGAAATTGCACTTTCGGGCCAGTAAGAATGTATAAGAATTATATTTTGGTGGCCCGAACGGGCAAGCAGATTTTCTATCCAACATTGACAAAATTAGAAAAGTCTGATTTTCTTCCAAGCTCCATGTCATAATTCATCTATAATCTATAATTACAGTTTTGATCAGGAAAGAGTGATATTTTCTAATAGCAGGGCTCCACAATCACCTTTTTAGTCAGTGGCCCGGTCAGGCCAGTGAAATAGATTCTTCCCCTATTCTGGTGGCCCAAAAGAAAATTTACTGGCCCCAAAATTGTATTTTATGAGTAAGCTTTTTACTATTCAAAATATCACTCTTTCCTTACGGTATATCAAACAAGTGATTACAGATGAAGCATGACATAAATTAAAGAAAACGAGATATTTTCATTTTGTCAATGTCGGGTTGAAAATCTGCTTGCCCGATCGGGCTACCAAAAACCGACTTTTATACATTTTGCTGGCCCCAAGTGCAATTTCACTGGCCCCGGGCCAGTGCGAGTGTCAAGCCTTGCTAATAGTAATCAGTTTACTCATGAGTGAAACAACAGTTTTGGGGCCAGTAAATTTCTCTTTCGGGTCACCAAAAAGGGGGAAGAAATTATTTCACTGGCCCGAATGGACCACTGACAAAAAGTATGTGTGGAGCCGTGCATGTTATATTTTGCGGCAATTTGAATTCTACAATTACAAGTACAACAATCAAAGCCAAAGGGTTAATTTTAAATTTTAAAAATACCATACACCGTGTCTCAGATAAAACGAAACCGGGTTTCATGGCAGAAATTTTCTGTCATAATGAATAATTTCCTTGATGATATATATATGTCTGAAAAGCTCTGTGTCTCTTCTTTCATTTGATGTACAACTTATGGCACATAATTCAAGCATGACTGAATTAGAACAATGGAAAGTGGTGTTACCAATATTCCATTTGCACGCATAAATTTTAAGTTTGGGTGAGTTTTAAGGGTTGTAAACGTACTTATTTTTAAAAAGGACAAACACCACATGAAAGTTCATATTTGTATCTTTTACATGACACCTCATGCTAAAAAAATTAATGATTTATGCCAGAGAACGAGTACAATGAAACCATGCCTGATTTCTGCCCAAATGAGTGAAAGTTGAGTAAGAAGTCGCTCACCTTTCCTGACAATGGACTTTGATGCATGAGTGAATTTACACAAACATGGGGATCAGGGAAACCATGGGAAACAGGCTAGATCAGGAAAATTACCCATTTGGGCTGGAATCAAGCATGATTTCATTGTACTCGTTCTCTGGCGTCTATAATTTATTTTTTAATCATGAGGTGTCATATAAAAGATAAAATTATGAATTTTCATGCGGTGTCTGTCCTTTTTCAAAAGAAGTACGTTTACTACTCTTAAAACTCTCCCCAAAACCTCACTCAAACTTGCAATTTCTGCGCGCAAATCAAATTTTGGTAACACCTCTTTCCATTGTTCTAATTCAGTCTTGCGTGAATTATGTGCCATAAGTTGTACATCAAATGAAAGAAGAGACACAGGGCTTTTCAGACATATATATATCATCAAAGAAATTATTCATTATGACAGAAAATTTCTGCCATGAAACCCGGTTTCGTTTTTTCTGGGACAGTCTGTATAGTCTAAGGGTTCATCCTCGTAGCTCTCTAGTCTTAGGCTAAGTCTGGGTCTCCTCGATCGTGGAGGTCTCTGCCAGGTTGAGCTCAAGCCACTTCTTCCCGCTCTCAGACTTAGTTCAAGTTCTTCATGCTGATCCAACAATCGTAAATTGTTCATTTGATCTGCCATCTTTAGTGGAGCATTGAGGGAAGATGAAAATGAAAGAAAAAAACTGTTTACTTTGTATTGATGAGTCATGTAATTTTCTATTTCATTTTTAATTTGAGCTCCAAGTCCAAAGTCCAAAGTCCAGAGTCCAAAATATAGTCAGGGTTACACTGGCCTGCTGGCCCAACCAAGGGTTATTAGCTTGCCAGTGAAATTGCATTTCGGGCCAGCAAAAATGTATAACTATATTCTATAACTTAGTCATCATTATGCTTATATTTTGGTGGCCTGATCGGGCAAGCATAATTTTTAACCCGACTGGCGACCATTTGACAAAATTAGAAAAAATCTTGTTTTCCATGTTTGATCAGGAAAGAGTGATATTTTGAAAAGTAATAAGTTCACTTTTGAAATAAAAGTTTGGGGCTAGTAGTAACAGAAAAGGAAAAAAAAAATTAATTCACACACTGGCCCGACCAATCCACTGCTGGAGGAAGAATCAGCAAATTAATTGAAATCCTTCCAGGAGAACAGATTTATTGTTATCGAAAGGCTGCGCAAAATGCCACTTTCAAATTTACTTTCAGATTCCGCAATCCCCAGCCGTAGAATTTTTACAAAGCTTGACAACGCTGTGTAACAAGTTAAGAATGATAACTAGAATTGTAATACTTGTTTAGAACAAGTATAGGTGGGCTGGTCGAACTAAAATTAAAGACATAATCAAGGGCTCATTTGAGATAGCTTATTGTCTCAGCTACAACATACTCGAAGTTCAGCGTAAACGAAGCTATAACGATGAAGATATTGGTCGCGAAAGACGGGAATGTAGAATCCAGTTTTGAAAAAAAGTCATGTCCCATAGAGAATACACGCAAAATGTTAAAAAATGACATGCCTCCTTAAATCGCAAAAATACGCCATGATGCCTTTGTCAAAATGAAAAATCGTGATCATCACATTTGTAGAGAATTGTCTCAGCTAGAACATATCAAAATTTGGAAGAAAATCGATCAACATTTACAGAGATACAATCAATTTTCCAAAAATATGCTGACGTCATAATATGCAAATTGAAATTTTGAGTTCGGAGGCCATTATGATGACGCCATGAGTTAATTGAGGGTCAAATGAGACATGAAATCATATCTCCGACTCATAATCTATCCAAATATGAAAAAAAACTTGGGAGTTCCCATCCATTCTGAAGAGTTACAATGAATTGTGTATAGGCATGTTTTTGCCCATATATGCTATGTATTACAAGAGCTCGCGCGCACGGACATGTTTCTTGAACGGAAGCTCATTGCGTTTTTACTAGTCAGAAAAAGGTGAACAAGGTATCAAAATGCTTGGAAAGATGGGCTAAATGTGATAACAGAGAAAATTCGGCGATTCTATGTTGCAAAATGCCAGTACGCGCGAAAACGCGCGCCCACATGCGCGTGTGCGCGTTTTTTCGTAAAATGCTTAAAATGGCCTAAAACGTATCCAAAATGAATTTGCGACGATTTTGAACATTTTAAAATTTTGCGCGCGCGCTGACGCGCGCACGTACGCATGCGCGCGCGTTTTTTGACCTGAAATTGACCGGACGGATATTGACCTTGATCATGATAAATATGAATGAGAAACAACTTTTCGTTATGAAGATATGATCATGAGAAGATATTCAGAAAATTTTACAAAATGGCGCCTAGATGACGTCATCAGTCAAGGTCAGGGTTCAAAACCTTATTTTGCTTTGTCCATATGCCTATATATATGTGTGCCAAATTTCAAGGCACTTGATTGAGCCATTTTCAAGTTATCTTGCTCACAAAAAAGTGATTGGAAATAAGAAAAATAAAGAATAATAATAATAATAAATAAAGGCGATTCTAACGAAATTATGAGGTGGTCTGTATGATGTACAGCCCACCTAATAATAACGTGCACAAAATGTTGCATCTTCAGACTTCACACTTGCATTAAACTGCATGTTAAAGTTTGCTACACAGGAATGCGTGTGAAGTCAATGGCAGCGCGAAGTTTCAAGACTACCGTACTCGGGGAAGAATTTATTGTTGATGACAATTGAGTTGACACGTCACTCAACTCTCAGTCTCAAGTCATGACTCATGCCTGGACATGGTTACGGAATTGGGCTAATATATCACATAAATTGTGAGTTTTATTAGAAAAATTAAATGAAAATGTTTTAATACATCAAATCCTCAGTCTCAGATTAGTGGGAGTATTCTAATGCTTTTTTCATTGAGGTTACACTTACACTTACAGTTCAAACTTCAGTCATTATTTTAGTTGATCCTACGCTACGACTACGACTACGTCGCTATGAGTACGAGTACGACACTTTGAAAAAATATGAAATTTTTGTGCGCAAAATCGTCAATATAAATAATGAATATTACACCACACTGTCAGTGTCCATTTTATTTGGGAAATGAAGGCTGCATTCTTCTTCAGAAGGAAAAAAAAAACGTGTCAGACATAAATCATTGGATCGGCTTTGCTAGTGTGTTCTTGTCATATAAGAAATACAACACAAATTAGCATACGTGGGGCAAGTCAACTGCATCTAGACGAACGACACAGTAGGGGCGTCGTTCGGAAAGGCATGAATTTTCACTGAAAATGGACAGTTATACAGTATATCACACATGTGCATGTCAATAAAGCGAAAAGTACGGATTCGAACTCTAAAAACAAGTTATATACTTACGATTGTATGGAAGGAAACCAAATTTTCAGCCGCACAATGATACTGCAGACAAATTTTTTTTTATCGTTTTTCGTGGCTTGTTTTGGCGGTAAAACTTTTAGCCGAGAATATTTTGCTGCTCGCATGCTGAATCCTGATTGGTCAATCGTCTCAGTCTAAGGTTTGTGAAATTACAGACTACCCCTTTGAGCAGACTGTAATTTTCGCTTCTGATGACGTATATAAATCTCGGATTTCCTTCAAACCTCCTTTGTGAAACGGAATTTCAGTCTATGGTCTAAACCGAGGTCTAAGTGACGTAATATGACGCAGATAAATCGGGGATTGTTACAAACCTTCGCCAAACCTCCTTTGTGAATACGGGCCAATATGTCTAGATCACATGACTACAACATGTCTCTAGATCACATGCACCCTGCATAAGTGTTTGCACTGTATTTCAGGTTTTCAAGCTTTCCTGCATTATAATAGCACTCAATTATATGCAGATTTACGGGAGCTCTTTTTGGCATTTAGAGGGCTAAATTGCCCCAAGGCCCTGTGTATTTAATTGCCCTGAGGCCCTGTGTATTTTGTAATTGTATGGTAAATAGGATTTGATATCTCACAAGCTTTAAAAGTAGGAGGTAAACCTTTGATTATTATACCTCCACAACAAATGGCTGAAGGCATTATGTTTTCAGGTTGTCCTTCCTTATGATATTGCTCTGTTTTAGGTTCCTATGTAAATAGACAGATTAAATGCCTTTAAATCCCTTTGTGGACGTGGCAATTATTGCCAATTTTATTATTTCAAATGTTCCTTTTCATTTATTTCAGTTCACTGACCTGTGTATTCTGATGGGGTGTGACTATTGTGGCACCATCAAGGGGATCGGGATGAAGAGAGCGTATGAGCTGATCAAGAATCACGGTGACATCGACACCATCCTCAAGAAGATTGACCAGAACGTAAGCATGATATGATTATCTTGCTAGGTCAGCAAGATCCTTAGAGGGTCATAAAACGCTAGCATATTCACTTGCTGTTACTGATAAGAGGAGAATTCCTGTCACTTATAATCGTAAATTTCCTCTTGTGTATCACTAATAATGGAAATGTTTTCCAATGGTACCATATGAAACGTCATTTGAGCACATCTGAGCGTGCACTATCAAAAGCGGAGTATGTAACTGCTGTTGATGAATCTGCTGCTATGTCAGTTGTCAGATAACTGCTTTTGTTAATGAAAGGTCAGATGATGTTTCATATCATACAGTTGGAAAACATGGCAGGCCTCTGGTGTTCAGTCAAAAAAGATAATAGTGTTTTCAAAAACATTGATTATTTCCATTATCAGTGATCCCCAAGAGGCACTATACGACTAGAAGTGATGGGAATTATGCACTTATCAGTAATAGTTGAATGCAAGCATTTGGCTCCCGTCAAGGAATTAAGTGTTCCTGTTTGTTATGGGTTACTGATTAAGCAACTGTTCACTCTGCTTGTGATTGATTTGTGATCGATTATGGTATACTTTTTATCGAATCTGACATTTTTGTGTATAATTGGAGTTTTTAATCAAAGCTGAGCACACTGATACACAGCCAGTACCTAGATTGAATAAAAATTGTCTCTGCACGCAATTTTGTCATTTTTTTATTATTTTGAATCATACTTGATATTGAATTACACAAAAAAAAACAGATTAAACCCACCACGCACTACATGTTCTGATTCCAACAACTGCGTATCTGTACTAAAGCAAAGATGTGCCCATGTACAACATGTTGTATTCTTCAGATCCTAAATATGTTGTCTGTCAAAAATTGGACCATGCAGTGTGATGTGAGCTTCATGTCCTTGCATTTCTAAAACTGCTTTACTACAAAGAAGATGAAGGATTGAAGATTAATCCATTGTCAAGTATCACCATTTCACTACACATCCGAGACAACGGATTAATTTTCAACCATTCATCTATTCTGCGATGGATAACATCGTTTGATTTAATAAAGAAGATATTATGAAAAATGTGTTGTTATTTTCCTGTACAGAAATACCCACCCCCTGAAGACTGGCTGTACAAGGAAGCCAGACAGCTGTTTGTGGAACCAGACGTCACCCCTGGGACAGAGCTTGAGGTATGTTAGTCAGGGTGAAGCTTCCACTTTATAGTGAATTTCATAAGATTCTGCATCAACTCCGCCTCAAGTAATTTCTAATGTATCAGCATGTAGAGACTGTCATACTATGTAAATCAATATTGCTATCAATATTATAATACAAATTATTGTTTTTAACTGCTTGGTAATTACATCCGACAATATGCGGTGGCACTATTATTATTGATTAATTGATTAATTATCTCGTTAACCTGTTCAGGACTGATTGGTTTGTGCTAACTTGCGATTTTATGATTGGAAGGCATGTCCTCTACTAATGTCCTCTACAATTGTAATCAAATGGAGTGTATGTGTAAAGTCTTCTGATTTGTTTCTCTCTGTGCAGCTGAAGTGGACTGCTCCTGATGAAGAGGCCCTGGTGCAGTACATGGCCAGGGAGAAGGGCTTCAGGTGAGATGACAAACACAGATCTAAGACTATATGTAACCGGCTATAGCAAAAACCGGCACTTGTCAGTAATTCATGTTTTGAAGAAATGGGCATTTCAAGTCCATACAATGTGTGTAAAAGACCTAGGATTGTTAAATTGAAACAATCACATCTTCGCCAATTATTGACCAATTAGTTAGAACAAAGCATCAAATGAAAGCTTGTGATGAGGCCTTTCTAATAGTATGAAAATGTACATTTTGATTTTTACCGACAAGTGCCAGGTTTTGCTATAGCCGGTCACATGATGTTGGTGATGATGATGATGATGATGGTGGTCCCAGTGATGGGTGGTGGTGGTAGCGGTCAAGATTTAGCATCAGGGTGATCTTTATGGGCGAGTGAGGTCATAGGGATAGGCAGCTCCAATATGTAGTATGAGAAACATGTAGTTAGTGAAGAGCAGTTTATAGTAGTTGTAGTGGTAGTGCATGGTAGTGAAGGTAGTAGGAATAAGTACCCCCTGCCAATTTGGTCAGCAAGCTTTAAATTAATTTGCCCCAAATTTACTTTTATTAGATTCTTTAATGTGTTTCTGAATGTTTGAAGTTAGCAAAAATATGTCAATTTCCCTGACTCCACTATTCTTTGTCTTTGCATTATTCATACAGTGAGGACCGGATGAGGAATGGCTGTAAGAAGTTGGCCAAGGCACGGAGCGGTGCGACGCAGGGAAGACTCGACTCATTCTTCACTGTCAAACAGACTACATCATCAACCAAGCGAAAGGTGAGGTCTAGAAATTTCTCTTGGATCTATTTGAGACAACTTTGGTTTGATTATAAATCCCTGTTCTAATGTCTGCATCCAACAGGGGATGGTACTTACTCACAAAAAAGAAGAATTTAGTATTTTTGTTTGTTTGCACAAGGCGATTGCATTAAAATAGGGTTGAATTCAAACAAAGGAAACAAAATAGGGTTGATATATACTAGCAAAGCAAATATCAAACTATTTGCATTCTTTGCTTATTGTTGTTGTCGCAAATTAATATATTTTTCAGGAGGAGCCACTGAAGAGTCATCCAACTATTCACATTCTTTGATTCTTGACTTATTGTTTTTGTTCCAAATTGATATTTTTCAGCCGGAGCCACTGAAAGGATCAGCACAGAAGAAGAGCAAGAAAGGAGGGAACTACAAGGGCAGATAAGAACAGTAAACCAATGGCACACAGAGTACCACAAGATTTCATGAAAGAAGTTGGGAGTCCGCCGATAACCATGCCAAAGTCATGTTGACCCATTGCCTACAGGAACTTGGTGGGTCATTTACTTTATGTGTATTGTACAATCTAGTAGGGAACAGGTTAACCCATTGCCTACAGGAGCCTGGTGGGTCAGTTACTTCAATACTCTATGTGGATTGCACTTTGTAGAAGGGAACATGTTAAGCCCAAACCAAGTGTTTGTCATGTGGGTGGTTTGTTTCTTCTTGAATTTCATTTAATTATGTATGGCACACCTAGTTGCTGTAAAGAGTTGGTTATCAAACTATTATCTGTGTTGACTCAATTTACACAGCAGGGTTAACTCCTTTCACCATGCCTTCAGTATAGTTTACTGTTATGAAATTGCATGTTTATAATTAAAGCACATTCAAGGACGTCCAAGTACAGACAGACACGCAGTATCACAAGATGCTTTCATGTCTTGAAACGATTACCTGTTAACTCTGGTCAGATACTTCTTTGTATGAACACAGTGAGTAAATAATTAGCAATTGTCTGATTTGGCTAAATTTCTAGAAGAACCTTATTTGCACTTATAAGTCTTCTTTATTTTTGTCTGTTGAGAACAAAACTTATTCGGGGATCTCTAAAACAAAAATATATTGTAACAAAACACCATTCCCTATTTTAAATAAAAGATAGAGTTAATGGTAGTATAGTAAGATGCCATTCATAAAGTGCATTCATCTTCTCAGTTAAAGGGATGCCTGTAAAGTGTCTAACTCCACACAAATTAATTTGAGCTTCCACATTTCTCTTCTACCGTGTTGTTTGGCTTATGGTAAGAGAAGAATAAAATAGGGTTAGTTTTTTTTAAATGCCCCTTTATAATGAAGATATCTATCATTGATAATCATTTAGCTCAAGAGCGTTAATGAACGGTCATAAACCTCATACACGTCATACAGTAATTTGTTGTAAAAGCCACCGCAAATTTTTGCTTTTTTAACCAGGAAAGCAGTGTTCCTTTTCAATGAAACTTTCACACATCATTCAGACATATCGTACAGTGATTTTGGTATAGGATTGAAGTCTCAAATGTCATTTGGGGCAATATTTGACACTTTACAGGTGCACCTTTAAGTACAGTGCTATAAGTGATAAATTATGCTGAAAATCAAGTAAAACATCACGTAGGAAGCAGGACACAAATCAGTTATTCATATGTTACATGTATTCAACAATTTAATATTATTATTTTAAAATATTTAAACAGTATAATTCAATGTACAATACAGTATAAAATGTATAAATATACATGAAGGACGGTATCATTGCATAGCCTTTAACATTTGTATCTTTATAACAGGAAGACACAGTACTTAGGCAGATAATAAAAATTGATACAAGTAATACTGTATATAGTATGCTGTAGGCTAGCACTGTTTTATAATGGTCTGTCTTCTGAATAACTGAACACTTATTTGCAAATGCCAATTAGTGAAATTAACATAAATTATTGCTTTTCTTGTCTTCCTTTGTACCATTTTGTGAATGAAGCTACTTAATACTTTAGCATGAGGCATAAATTAGTGTAGCTTAATGCACCATATGCACAAATGTCCACCAATCCAAAATGATTTGTTAATGTAGAGGCACAGGAAATCGTGTCATAGTTTATGCTTTCTGGTTTATATTAAAGACATGAAGCTAAAAAACACACCTGTTACAGTAAAGTTTTGTTTCAAACATATGGGGATATTCTGGTGCTCAATGTGAAATTGTTCCATCTGATGGACTTGTAATTTGTGTGATAAGTGTATAAAATGTAAATAAATTCATTAAGTGGAAATGCAGCAGTTGCAGTGAATTTCTTAATGTATTATAGTAGTACATACTGTACGTAATAATGTGACCTGTCGCCACAATGCCCTAATAAATTAACAATATTTAAATTTTCTGATTTCGGCATTCTGAATTCCCTCAGAAATCCCAGTTGTAAGGGGATATAAAACCTGGTATACTTGGTTAGCAACATAAATCCAGCAATGATATACACCTGTAGGCAGTCCATTGACAATTATCTCAGCTTTACATTTGACAACTTTATCAGTGTTTTGTGGCAACAGGTTACATATAAATATATAGACATACAACCTGTATATGGTTTGAATCGCAAACAAGTATTATACATGTGCACTTCTTCTATGGCATACATATATCATCAACAGTGACCCTAACTCTGGCTTGAGTTTATGGAGAATTCATGCTATAACCAAATCAATCAGTCCTGAACAGGGTTCCAAAGACACAGAAACAGACAGCACTTAGAGATGACATCGTGTCATACTAGTTGCTACATAAATAGAACCTGCCATTATTGTTCTGAAACATGACCAGAAATATGTACAATGTAACATCAAGATTTACAATTAATCATACAATTTATCAGTTTGATTGTATGATTAATCAATATGACATATCAAATATGATCGTATTATCAAAGGATTCAACATACAATCAATTGATTCATTTTTTTACAAGGCTTAGAAGAGGTTTCCAGGCAAAAAATGGTTGGTAATAAATATTGCTGATGAATATGTTGCATAAAACTTTACCAATTGTTGTAAATGTCCAATCATTGTAACTACCTAGTAGGTCAACAGCCAATCAGCATGGGGCATGGAGCTGTTGCCATGGTAGTTACAATGATTGGACACTTACAATAATTGCAACAGTTTTATGAAGCAGGGCCCATCTTACAGTATATGGCAACACTACAGCTCATTCTCACTGTCACACATTTCAGCACATTATAATAAATAACTGAAAATTGTATAGTTCGCTTTATTTAGTATCTCCAATTTGAATCACTGCAATGTTACTCCTTCAAACTTCAAAGCCATGTCACAGTTGGTCTTAGCACTAGTAGGATCAAATCAAACATGACATGGACTTAGCTGACAGATGAACAACAATCACCAGGGTTCATTTATACACAAATATCACTTGATTGCAGTGTGTATCCGATGACTGGGATGATAATAATATTCTTATCTAAATATTTTTGTAGCTGAGGTTTTGCCAGTACGGACTATACTTTAGAAACCTATCTTAGTTGGATGAAGCACTCGCAGGTATAATATGCAGATCAGATGTAGTGCCAGGATGCCAATCACAGCACATGGTTTATCTCATGTTCAACAATGATAAATCACAAGTTCAAAATGTCATTTTGTTCCAGTTTGCATCAGGGAAACGCTACACCATAGAAGCCATGTCCAGGCTGGTTGAAGCACTTGTAAGAGCAGAGTAGAGCTCTGATTGGTATTCTCCCTGGAGAGTTGCCCAGCTTCAAGTCCTGGGAAACAGAAACAGAACAAGTAAATTTAGATAGATTTCAGTTAGAACTGTAGTCATAGTTCTGAAGAGGATGAACACTAAAAAACACTACTAATATATCAACATAGCATGAATATCGCAATAGAAACTGAAACAAATTCTTATATCTAATATCCTTGTCTTTTTTCACATTTTCTTGGGCAAATCAACTAACTATATATTGGAAATCAACAAGATGGTTTTCACATCTCTAGTACGTGCTAAATACGTACAAAATAACCAGAAGTGAAGGTGTTGAAATAATGTTATTTGTTTAGAATTAAATATTTACATTATTGCATGGGTTTTAAAAAAAAAGAAGGCAATACATGTTTTTACAATACCTTGCGTCCATCGACGAAGCAGACACATTCCAGCCACGTGTTGAGGAAGGATTCCCCACAGAGGGCGCACTTGCTGGCCTGGGCAAGCATGTCTCGCACGTTAGGGTAGTGCTTGACGGCTCGCCTTAGATACGACCACCTTTGGAAAAAACAAACGGGTTACAGTTGAACCTTGTTATAAAGGGCTCGGATATTTAAAAAAGTCCATATGACAAGGAGATGTTGCTAATTTTGGGCCTTTCAGGATATTCTTTATTTGTGTTGTTAGCAAGGATATTTTCATCTTCCCAAGCTCCTTGTTATGTAGGGGTTCCCCTGTATAGTTGAATGTTCAATGGGATAGGGCCCATGCACCTGTCTGCTCACCCATTCAGAATGGATCTCGAAATGCTCAGGCTTGGTCTGTGGACAAAGCATGTTATACCAAAGCAAAATTATCTTGAATGAGTTTAGATTTATTAATAATAATGACCTGCTATAGCAAAACCATGCACTTGTCTGTAAAAATCACAATGTAGATTTCCATACTGGTCATTAAAAAGGCCTCATCACAAGCTTTCATTTGATGATTTGTTCCAAGAAATTGGTCAATAATTGGAAAAGATATGATTGTTTTAATTTTATGATTTTTGAACATAAAATGCCCATTTCTTCAAAACATGAATTACTGACAAGTGCAAGGTTTTGCTATAGCCGGTCACACTTTATATCCAGAACTGCCATCATTGACATACATTAATAAGGGACGGTTTCAATTTCATATTTTGGTAGTCAGGATCCAGAAAGATTTGTTGTTATATTTTCTTCTCTACTTTGACTTCTCTACAAAAAACAAAAAACAGATCAAGAGATGTACAAATGTACCTTTCTGGTAGTCCCAGTCTGTAAATACCAGTTACTACTCAAAATGGAATCTATATTGCAAAATTCCATTTTGAAATTGTTACAGATATACACTACTCACAACAAGTAAGTACCCCCCTAGCATTTTTTCATATATCTCAAAGTGTTTCACCGATTTTGATCATTCATAACGGTAATGGATGCGCAATTTTCTTACGCACAATGTGAGTAGTAAATGGTTGCCATAGCGTTACGTTTTCATCATCAAAACATGAATTTTCTAAAACAAAGTGCAAAAAAAAAAGTTGCACTTTCAGTTTTATTTGGCATAGTGGGTACATTTTGTATACGAGTAAACATCTTTATTGAAGATTACCCGACACACAAATCTATTATGTAATCCACTACTACTGCTGCATTGTTCTTAGTGACAAAAGCATGCATTTTTCTAAAACAATATGTAGGCCTTTCAATATGAAATTGTTGGGGATTAGAATGGCCGAAGTCATGCCCTGTTTTCATCTTTATTGGAGTTGGCCTAATTCACTAATCTGTTATGTAATTCAGTACTACTGCTGCATTGTTCACAGTTCAAAAGCTTACTCGTGTACAAAATGTACCCACTATGCTAAATAAAACTGAAAGTGCAACTTTTTTTTTTGCACTTTGTTTTAAAGAAAATTCATTTTTTGATGATGAAAACGTTACGCTATGGCAACCAATTACCACTCACATTGTGCGTAAGAAAATTGCGCATACATTACCGTTTGAATGATCAAAATCGGTGAAATACTTTTTGAGATATATGAACAAATAATAGGGGGGTACTTACTTGTTGTGAGTAGTGTATACATCTATGTCACACACTTAATTCAGAAGTTAAAACATTTTGAATTCAAGTCACAAATGCACAATGTTTGTACTCAAGATGAAGTATTTTTGGAAGCCTACAGTTATATGATCTAGTCTACACTATAGTAACAATAGCTTATCATCCACTGCAATTAAGATTTTAATTGTTCAAGTACTGTTAAATTGGAAAATGTGCTTGATACATATTTAAAATATGCCCATACAGTACATACATTCAACTTCCTTTAAATCATAATTTCACTCCTAAAAATGTTAAAGGGGACCACCAGGCAAAGAACAACACGACAGTATATGTTGTGGCACCGTTGTGTGATATCAAATAGATGCCCAACATATTGCAAAAGGTTCTGTAATTCATTAACAATGCAATTAATTACCACCACACACGGAACCATTATCATCGCATGGTTACGCGTACTCGCCAAATGTTTGCAATTTGTTTGGAGACAATAGAATCACAGATGATGCATTCGTCCTAGACAGAACACGTCGTAGTATGCTGATGTTTTTTTCCAATTATATAATCTTTCTGGAAACATACTTTTTGGTGGAATGGACTACTAAAAATGTTACCTTTCATCTATAAGAATATTATATTTGGATGGTGGTACCCTGTAAAGGTAGGTTTGTATAATGTTCATAGTGTCAGTTAGTAAGTGCTCACTGCAAAGTGCACAAAAGTAAACACAAAAACACAAAAATGTTGAACTTACGCAGGATTTTCTTCATAAAATAATTGGCCTCCAACTTTGACCAATCTACGCCTATGTGTGCCAGCATGCAAAGAATAATCATCTTATAATTAGGTGATTACTTCCCAGTAAGAGTTAATACATGGTTGAATGGGTTATCATTTAAGCAATGGGTTAACTTTTAGTAGCTCTGCATGTCAGACCCATGCATTAACCCTGGAACACCATGCTTTTGACTAAACTAGAAACACAGTGGCCGGTTTTGATATATCTTAGGCAGTTAGTACAATACAACATTCTGGAATTTTGAGAGCAATACAAGATCTTCCATAACTTTTCAATAAGTGTGTTTTATTTTGAGTCTCAATTAACTTGAAAATTTTGACTGATAATATACAAATTTCATTTAAAATATTAGTTTGTCAAGTCTGAATTACAATATTGTTGTTTTAAATGCACTTATACTATTACAATATCTGTCTACTAATTGACAAGAAAAGCAAGACAATTTGTAATCTGTATAAAATAATTAATTTTCTCAACTACAATTTAATATGCATTTTATTTATTGAAAAATATCTTTTTCATTAGGCTACTTATAACGATTATATCTTTAGGCAATTAATTAATAAATTATCTGCATGTCATTCAGTGTTTGTACATACCTGTCTTTCAGTTGTTTCATTATGTACCTTGCTGTTATTTCCTGCATTGGGATGAGACAAATTTAGAAAAATAGAAAATATATGTTGCACAAGATGCAAGTACAGGTTAGTACATAAATTTAGTGAAGATTGTACAAAATGTAATTATCTGTCAGGTTACTCGGGTAACCACTGTTATGGTTTCTGCTGCTATGTTGGTGGCTACACAACTTGCTTTTGTTAGTGCATGCTCATATGATGTTTCAAGCAGTACCATACATGGCAGCCTCCAGTGGTCAGTCAACTTAAAACAGATGTTAGTGGTCTCGAAACATGATAATTTTTATTATTTGTAATTTACCCAAGAGGAAATATACCACTGTATGGAAGTAACAGGAATTATGCACTAACAGTGGGGGGAAATGCCAAGTTTGATTCATACCTTTAATGTGAGGACCTCATCTTCCTGTATTGACTGCACAGGGACCTTGTCTAGCAGAGGGTTCTCCTCACAGTACAGCTCCTTCAATGGCAGTTTGTGCAGCTGTTAAAAGAATCATCATACATTTGGAAAAGTTTTTATTTTCTTTTTTCAAAGAATCATAATATGACATGCATGCATACATTTAAAATATAGGTTTGACCACCATCATCATCATCATCATCATCATCACCACCATCATCATCATAATCATCATCATTGATCATCATCATCATCATCACCACCCACATAACTATCATCACAACTGCTGATTAGGGCAGACCTATTGTAAGACAGAAGAACTCTAGTTTCTTCTATTATTCCATCCCAAGAATCTGTAGGAACAAGAAATACCAAACTACCTGATTAACATTGTTCTCCATCATCATAAATGTTGTCACCATGGCAGCTAGGCTATGAATGCCAACCTGTGTTAGTAACCCCCTTACGGAGTTACTTACACATATATGAAAGTAATCCAGCAGGTTATCATGGTTCCAAACAATAAGAACAAACAAGGTTGTTTTGAAGGATAAGTTCTACATTAAAAGAAAAGAGATCAAGCTAACTTTCCAACAAATATGATCACTAACATGGCTCTTCATGGATTGTTGGCAGACAGACCAGTCTGTCTTCAGATATCAACCAAGTGGAAGCGTACATACCTCTGTAGGGAATATCCTGAGCTCGTTGGCTGCGACATCGATGACCTCCAGGTTGATGAGTTTGCCCATGCCCTCAGGCAGCTCCTTGATGCGGTTCTGCTGCGCATGGAACTTCTTGAGCTTGACAAGGAAGCCCAGCTCCATGGGGAGGGAGGCCAGCTGGTTGTTTGCTGCATGCAGCTCCATCAGGTGACTCAAGGCGCAGAGTTCACCCGGTAATGATGTCAGTTGGTTGCCGTCCACGCTCAGGTACTCTAGGTTGATCAGTCTAAGGGACAGGAAGGACATGATGTCATCAATATATTGATCAATATATTGGGATTTGAGAAGTGGACATGGTGTATTTATGCTAGGCCTTTTAAGATGTGATCATGTGAAAAATATATTGAATGTCCAACAAATGTAATACTGTTTTTGTTGGTAAAGGAAATATTGTTACTTACTTGTTCATTGATGTGGGTAGAGATTTCAATTTGTTGTTGTTCAAATTCAACAGCTTCAAGTGCCTAAGACTACCTGTTAATGAGAAAGTAATACAACAAGGCTTGGACAGAAATGAAAACAGTTCCTGACATTTGATTTCATTGTTTTCTCTTAAGAAAGTCTGAAAGAGGCTAACATTCTTTTAAATCTACATTCATCATTTGACTTTAATAATTAATGTCTGTTTGGACTGTGTTTTTTTTTTAAATCAAACTTACAAGAAGATGGGAATAAATGAAGGAATTTATTTATTTTTAAAAAAAGTGAAGGAAAAGAAGGGAAGTATGATGCCTGATGGTTATCACACAAATATAATCAATATCACAAAGGAATGAAAGAAAAGATAATAAAACAATGAAAACAGGTATAAGGGAAAGGGAATATTAAACGTACATCACTGATACATGTATGTTGACAACAAACAATTAAAGAAAAAAAAATAAGGACAAATGAACATGAAAATGAAGGGAATGGATTAATGGAATTTAGAATAGAAGGACAAACAAGACCTGAAAAGAATATTGAACAAATCAAGACAATATTATTGTACTGTAAGCATCAATTACTTAGTTGAAAACAAGTGATCGACTTACCCAGGACTTTTGACTCAATACTTTGTATGGCATTATTGAAGAGATGCAGAACTTCTAGTGAGTTGAGAGTGCCCAGTTCATCAGGGAGCTCCTCAATACAGTTGTTACCAAGATTCAGTGTCACAAGCTAGGAAAATAAAGAAGTGAATAATTAACTACCCCGGACCTAGTACTAAAATTTAAATCGAGTCAAGTTTTGCAGTTGAACTGAAGTAGAAAATGTTGTTTTTGCTGATAGTGTTACTGTTAGTGATAGTAAAGTATATCAACATAGTAATTCCATTCTTTCCAAGCACAGTCATACAAACTCTTAACATGTACATAAGAAATAAGACTCTGTACTAGAGATAAATTATAAATTTCAAATCACAACTGTCAAGATATTAAGACCCCCACATCAGCACCCTAAATCATTTCCGACAGTTTTAGACTTAAAAATCGTACACATTTCTTGAAATTGTACTCACACATTGAGAAAATAGTGCAGATTCCGATGCGATGATGTATTAATTATATTTTGAGATAGCGCCTTCGAACACGCGCGTTGTTTTTTGGCTTCACGAGTTTGAAGTGTTTTTTATACCGGCACCCCCTCAACTCTCGTTGACAATGCACGCAACTCATAATTTCTTGTGCGATGTCAATTTTGTTGGCATCATTTCGCAAATTTACTCGTAGCGGACGATCTACGCATTATTTCTCCTCAAAATTTTGACCAGTTCAGTTTCTAAGGGTAGCGCGCATCATCACATGCGCGTTTTTTTCACAACACGCGCAAAAACAAATATTATCTAACTCTAAGTATGCGCAGCATTCTAGTTTGTGCATTTAATTTCCTAGTATTATGGCGCTATGCGTGTGCTTGAAAATGCCTGTAAACTCTGCTGTAAAATGCTAATTAAAATGAAAGGGTTTCGAAAACAGGACCAAATAGATCAAGTACATTTTTATTATATTTATGAAGGTGTATCCTAACTTCGCGCACGAAAATTTAGGATTTTTTCAAAGTGGCTTAGGATCAAGAAAATTACAGTAATCTCAATGAAACAATAATAAATTACCCCTCAAATTCTGAGGATTCGATTTATCTTGAACAATTTCATTTAAACTCACAATTCGTGGTGTTAATGACCCGATTCCGTGACTATGTCATATCAGCAAGAGCTTCTTCACCGAGTACGGTAGTCTCCATACTTCGCGCATAATACATAGGGCACCCTGCCATTGACTTAACACGTATCCCGTGTAGCAAACCGTAACACGCATTTCAATGGCAGTGTGATGATGAAAACATTTTGCGCGCATTAGCATCTTAGCACGCGCAGCGTTGTCAAGCTATCTACGGAGATTGCGCGATCCGAAAGTAAATTTGAAGGGTAGGTCGAATAAAGGAGCATTTTGCGCAGCCTTTCGATGACAACAAATATGTTCTACTGGAACGATTTCCGTCTAATTTGCTTGATACTTCCTCCTCCATAACTTTTTTGGAACACCAAAGTTGTGATTTACAAAAAAAGACCACAAAAAGTAAGTATTTCTTCAGAAATATTGCTCTTCATTTGCTAATTTTTTGGTTGATGAGTAATTGATGTGTGCTCTTTCAGTTGACATTGAAAATTTCCGTCGCTGTGTCCGTGTTCTAATTTTTGCGTATCTCGCCTATGATCCGCGAAGTTGGGATACGCGCGAAGTTAAGAGACCTGTCCATATATATATACGTATACTACTCTTTTTACAGAATGTTTTTAATAAACTGGTAGGAGAATCATGATAATCATCAGTGTATTAGGCGCTATATAAATCGAGTATATTATTATTATTATTATTATTTCTGTCCAAAATGTGTGTTAAAACTTGAAAGTTATGTGCACGTGCGCGAATGGCGATGCCGATGGCGATCGATGCGATGGCGATACCGATGCCCCCATCAATCAAGTTAATCAACATTCAATGTAGCCATATCACAATAGGACTACAAGTTTATAAAGCCACTCAGGAGGCAACAATCTATGTTGTAAAGACAAGACAATATGCTAAGTTCAAACCTTTTTCAATTTTGCACTCACACTCACACTCACAGTGCACAGACCACAGTCACATTCACAAGCGCATCTGCACAATAACAATAACAAACATGAAAAGGAAAGCATGGGACTGAGCTTCGTTAAAAGAGTTCACTTACCGTTGTCAATGACGTGAATTCTTTGGGTAACCTTACGATCTTGTTATTCTTCAGCTGAAGATTTTGAAGGCGATGGAAATTACCTATTGCTTTTGGAACATTGCTCAAGTTTTTACTTGCGAGATTTAGAGTCTGAGGCTGACCTTTCAGTGCTCTCAAAACAAGTGTGTCCGCCATTTTGACGCTTTCCGTTGCTATGCATATTCGCAACAGGCTACGGTGCTCTGCCAGTTTCCTGCCCGGCCAGCTCGGCGGTGAGACTTTCGAAAGACCCGCTGAACCGCGCAATTTATGTGTACCGTACCTGCATTGAATTTGTATGCGAGGCCTGGCATGGCAGCCGAGTTAGAGAGGACATTCTGACACGAGTCGATCAGGTGGTTTGTTTTCTTGTTCAATTTACGTATTTCAATCACTATGCCTATTTCAGAAAGTGACATAGACCCACTTGCTCTTGAAATCATCGAAGAAGCGCCGCAAGACTTACGAAGCAAATCTGGAATTTGGGAAAATGAAGATCTTGCACAGGTTTGTTTTTCATTAAAATATTGAGTTTCACTTTCAGACTTGTTCAGTTTGCACTCAGTCATAGTTGATAACAATGATATTCAACCGCATGTAATATCTCACAAAAGATAATGTTGCTAAAACTGTTTAAATGGTTTAAACTGTAATTATAGTTCACGTCTTACTCTTACTAAATGTAGATCGACAAATCTAGTATCGCTTTCATGGCCTCTTTGTCTTTGACATTATTATTGTCATTTTCACTGTCCGCATTCTTGTCGATGGTGATGATGATCATGAATGATGATGATGATATGATAATCATTTAATGTGATGATGATTGCGCTAATTAACATGATATATTATAATAATGATGGTAACGAGTAACGTAATGATGATGATTAAGATTTTAGCCTTTAATTGTCTTGCATGCAAATTTTGATGAAACAAGAATCGTCGACAATATGAATGATTATAATCATGGGCGTAAATTTGTTCGGAAAGCACAATGCATTGGGGGGGGGGGGGGGGGGGGGCGAGCAATTGTTCACAAACAATGCTCGCCCCTCCAATGCATTGTGTTTTCCGAACAGATTTACGCCAGTGATTATAATCATAATACGGCAAATAGGGTTTGAAGTGTCCTTTTTAACATCTTAATCTTCCAGTTATTTTAAGTTATACTAGTCCTGTATTGTTGTAACCTGTGTTTGATTCTTTATTATAGGAAAAGGATAATGAACAAGTCTGTAAAATACTGTCCACCTGTCAAATATTTGCAGGAAAAAGTTACAGCCAATTAATTGCCCCATTCAAAAGCCTGGTATGCTACTTTTTGCCAGGATTAATTGCTCTATATGATGAGTTTATCTGTGTACAGTGATTTGCCATAGTGGTCAAATAGTCATGGAATTGACAGAGGGAGAAAAATGTGTATACTTTTATGAAAATCCTTTGAATTGTGAAAGCGTGTTTGATTTTTACTAGGTGAAGTACAAGGTCCTGCGAGGTCACCAAGAAGGGATCAACTCTGTGCAGTTCTGTCAGGATGATACACACATTGTAACTGCATCAGATGACAAGTCATGCGTCCTGTGGGTAATTAGACAATATAATTCCATATAGCTAGGGTTGTCAGTCTTTATAGAGACTTAGCATTCACTATTCAAGCAAGTTTTTGAATTGACAATAGACAAGGAATCTGTATTCGGTGAATATTGATATCCACAATTTTTTTTCTTTTTACTCACATCAACATTGACCAAAAGATCAGAAAAAAAAAGGCAGGAATTGTGTCATGATTCCATTGTCAGTGTCACAATAGCCTGCCAAAAAGCAAAATTAACTACCAGTAATTAAATCTCCATCTTGTAAAATTATATTTAAAATTGTCTTATATCTATAATGCTTTCTTCAAAAGATCAGCACAGAAGGGAAAGTGCAGAAGTTTGAGAGAGAGTGAGTGAGTGAGTGTCACATGAGCTGCGCCATCAATCTGTCTAGTGCATCAATGTAGAAGTGAAATTATTAATATAGTTACCAATATGGAAACTCTATAAGTTGTATCTTTTGCTTTCTTCCACAGAGTATCAGCACTGGAGAGAAAGTGCAGAAGTTTGAGGCGCACGACTCCATTGTGAGTGAGTGTCACATGAGTCCTGACAACAGTCGGCTGGCCTCTGCATGCTGGGACAAGAAAGTCAGGGTCTGGGATGTGGAGACCGGCAAACTTCTGGTAAATATATATCCAGGGCTCGCCCTATACCAAAACTCTTACTTCCCACGGACTGTCACAGCATGGAATGCGCTCCCCAATAACATCATTATAACAACAATAACTTCATAAAGGAGTCTTTGTGGGAGCAATTGCCTCACTCGGCCATCAGTGGTTGTGATGACATGATTTTTACTTGCACTTTGTATGATATGCACCAGCAAGTCTGCACTGCATGGGATACCTCACCAGTTCCCCTCTTCACTACATCCTGACTGATGGATCCTGTCGAGTACCCAAGTAGAAGTAGAAGTAAGCACTAGTCTGGGTACCAGTTAATAACCACAGGAAATTCATTTGACCACTAAAACTCTTGTATTCGCCACCAACAAATTAGAATGGCATTTTTATGCCTCCGCAACGAAGTAGCCGGAGGCATTATGTTTTCGGGTTGTCCGTCCGTCCGTACGTTCGTACGTACGTCCGTACGTACGTCCGTACGTACGTCCCGTTCTCGTGATCGCGTTATCTCAAGAACCGATTGACGGATTTTCACCAAACTTGGGTCATGTATGTATCTTGGGGGGCCAATGATCTGATTAGATTTTGGGGTCATGAGGTCAAAGGTCAAAGGTCACAGAGCTCATTATATATGCAAAAATAGCTCGTGATCGCGTTATCTCAAGAAGGGATTGACAGATTCTGACCAAACTTGGTACATGTATGTATCTTGGGGGGCCAATGATCTGATTAAATTTGGGGTCATGAGGTCAAAGTTCAAAGGTCACAGAGCTCATTATATATATGCAAAAATAGCTCGTGATCACGTTATCTCAAGAAGGGATTGACAGATTCTGACCAAACTTGGTACATGTATGTTCCTTGGAGAGCCAATGAACTGCTTAGATTTTGGGGGTCATGAGGTCAAAGGTCAAAGGTCACAGGGCTCATTATATGTAAAAGTAGCTTGAGATTGGAAATCTCAAGAACTGAATATCAGATTTCAATCCAACTTGATACCTGAATGTATAATAGGGAACAATTGTAGTCATTAGATTTTGGGGTCATGAGGGCAAAGGTCAAGGTCACTTATAGCTCATAATTCTGATATGTCAAGATCTAAAAGACAGAGTACCATCAACATCGAGTTGACAGAATTAATTCTGTGTACATGTTGATTTGGGCTTGATATAAATAAATTGCGTAATGGCGGAGGCATCTTTTTCGACTGCGCGCAGTCGAAGATCCATCTAGTTGCCACCTGAAATAAAAGCTTAAAGGAGAGCCCTAATTTGTGCAAGTATGCTTTTATTATGTCTTTTTATGACACTGAAGGCGATAAGATTGTGGTATAATAACATAGTGTATGGTATTTCAGATATTTCACCAAAATTGTTACCTGAAAAAAAAAAGAATAGGAGGTCAGATTGGTAAACCATATTGAAGTAAATTCCTTCATATTATTTTTAGTGTACAAAATACAAAACAATTTAAGTATAATGCTTATAAATGTGCATTTATTAATAATTTTTCTTCTATGTTTGCATTTTATTTCAGTGGTCCAGAAGTCATGGTGGTATTGTGAAGTGCAGCCAGATCTCTCATGATGGGAAGTTTGTTGCCTCTGTGTCTGATCTGGATCATGTGGTGGCTGTGAGGTCAATCCAAGATGGCAGCCTGGTCAGCAGTGTTAATGGTATGTCTGCTTGTGGTGTGTCAAAGGTCATCCACATTGTCTTTTAGAAAACCTCTTAGCTTCTTGACAATTAGTTAAACTTACTTTCTTCCACAATGCTTTTTATTAATTTATTTTTTCTAGCTTTATAGCCTAATTATTTTGGGTAATTAAGAATCGCAAATTAGCCTTTTTGTGCAGCATGATAGATAGACCACTGACTGTTTGCCAGATGTACCACACCATAATATAACAATATTTATTATTCGTTCTACAAATAGGTAGCCTACATACTATTCAAAAGTGTTGATTGATTCTAAATTACTAATAAAATTTAAATCATGATTAACCCTAAAAAGACTGGGGGGGGGGGGGGCTGATTTAGCCCCCCCTCCTCTATTTTCGCGATTACTTCGCAACGCTTCAATATTTTACAGTGCCACTTCACAACTTTTTTCCTTTGAGTCTTTCGCAACTTTTGATACCAAATTTGCGACAACCGGGTGTACCGTTCTAAAGTTACGTGACCTTTTGTAAGTGAGCGTCGGCCCGAAAATCGCTAAATTTTGTGATTTGTGTACAAATCCTATGGAAATTGATTTTTTCCTAGAAAAGACAAAATCTTCATTATTTTTCATTCTAATCACTGCAATCATTTAATTTTGGGCTAAAAATGGTTGAATAATGGTCAATAATTATTTCCATTGAAAAAACAATACAAAACATAAGTCAAAAAAACAAAGAAATACATAGGAAATGCAATTTTGCATAATTAATTAGCTCTAATTAGCATATTATAATTAGAACAAAAAAATTAACTATGCAATATTGTATGGCTCATGGACATCTATCATCATGCCAAATTTGGAGTTGATTGGAGTTTCGATTGCCGAGAAAACTACAAAAAATACAAAAAAATACAATTTTCGCATAATTAATTAGCTCTAATTAGCATATTCTAATTAAATTTTTTTTTTAACTGCGCAATATTGTAGACTTATGGACATCTATCACGATGCCAAATTTGGAGTCGATCGGAGTTGCCGAGATCTTAGGGGGGGGCCCTTTTAGCCCCCCCCCCCCCCCCCAGTTTTGTTAAGGTTCAAAATAGCCCAGTCTTTTTAGGGTTAAGTAGGTCCAAAATAAGTGTACAAATCTTTGGCCCAGTAAACATATTTTGTTAACTTAATTTTGCAGAGATAAATAGAATTTCTTTAATATTGGAGTCAACTATTTGAATATTTTGTTGCGTACCATGTTAAAAACCTTCAAAAGTGTTCATACCATGTTATTCATAAAATGTATTTTTCATACGAATTGTGATTTATGAATTATGATATAAATGATCCTTTACCACCAGACCTCCACACCAACACCATCACATGCTGCAGATTCTCCCCTGATGACAACCGGCTCTGCACAACCTCTATGGACAAGACCACCAAACTATGGGACAGGAACACACACAAAGTCACTGTCAAGTTGGGGTAAGTTTATTCCACAGGATCATCATTCTGAAATCTAGGGCTGCTCTAACAACAGTCTCTCTAAACGTTAACAAGCAAAACCATTAACTGTTCGGTAGTGATAAACACAAGGTCACAGTGTAGCTAGGGTAAGTTCAAAGTATTCAAGTTTTAGGAGGGAGGGGGAGAGGAGGTGAGAAGGGGATAAGAGACAAGACCACCAAACTATGGGACAGGAACACACACAAAGTCACTGTCAAGTTGGGGTAAGTTTATTCCACAGGATCATCATTCTGAAATCAAGGGCAGCTACCAGTCTCTCTAAAACGTAAACAAGCGAAACCATTAAACTGTTTGGTAGAGATAGGCACAAGGTTGATGTGTAGATAGGGCACCTTTACAGAGTTCAGGGTTTGAGAGTGAGGGGGGAAGGGGATGGCCACAAAGTCACTGCATGTGCACTGTGTGCAGTTGGGGCAAGTTTATTCCACAGGATTGTTATTCCAAATCAGAGGATCAAATAACAGTATCTGTAAAGGTCAAAGACCCCAAATCAGTAAACTGTTGGATGAAGGTTCAGGATTTGTAAGGAGAGGGAGGAGAGGGAAGAAGAGAACATTTCTTTGCCCCAAACTGCTTAACTACATGCGACTGATCACAGTCAGTGTTCAACTTGGGCGAGTGTGGGAATTATTATGTATGGACAGTCTTTGACAAATTGACTACGAAGTGTCACAAAGTGCCACAATGGAGTAGAAAGTGCATGTTTTGTGCTGGAATAAAGCTGTTGTCTGTATGTATAATTTGATAACTGTGGTAAACGATATAATGTAACCTGCTAGTTAGCGATGATGTTTTACATTGTAATCTTAATTTATTGAGAAAAAGCAACTGAGAAATTAGAACATTAGACTTTTGAAATTGCTCTCAACATCTCTATGGATCCTTTACAAGAATTTTTTTCATTTTGTTTAATGAAAAGGCACCTTTCCTTGATATTTGGAATTCACACTTTTTTTTCTTCTCTTTCTCTTCTAGTGGGCACATCAATGTCGTGTCCTGCTGCTCGTTCAGCCGTGATGAGCGGCAGCTGTGCACAGGATCCTGGGACAAGGTGCTGCAGGTGTGGGATGTATCCACAGGGATGTACCGTTCAGAGGGACCCAGGACATTGGGCAAGGGACATGAGGGGTCGGTCAGCACCTGCTGTTTCAGCCCAGAAGGTACCCACGAACTCAAATTGTACGCTATGCCCCCTAAATTTCAGGCAGACCCTTTTGATTCTTTCAAGTCCCAAATCAAAGAGTATTCAGATGCTTTTAGCTCTAGTAGCCATCGTTATACAGCACTGGAATGTTTTCTTATCTTCTGAAGATATTGCAATTGCCAGAAAGGGCTCAACACTTAAGTAAGGACACATTCATTAGTGCTAGCTCGTCGGAGAAGCATAGTAGTTACATACATTATTATCACAGAAGTAGTAAGATTTTTTCACATTACATTTTGGCTTTAGGTGGTCTCCCATGATTGGACCCAAAGTTTGGATGAAATGTGGCTACGATTTCTAGAGTCAAACTGCATTGGTCTGGTGTATGAATCCCAAATGTTGAACATGTTAACAATTGTGGCCCTTGAGACCGAGACCTCTCACATGATGCAACTTATATTTGTTGCACTGCTAGTGGTTGGAAGTTCTTTGTGTTTCATGCCATGCAACAAGGAAATCTCCTTGTGGAAGCCGAGCTTTGGATAGTCCTAGGGAGTGTTTCACTACACAATAAAATCGATCTTAGCATCAATTCAAGGGGGTGATTAACACTATAATTAATGATGCAATTGATTTCAGAGTTAGTCAAACACCCTTCATTGGTTGAAAATCATCTTGGAGTATTTAAGTAAATAACATGTTTATCTATTTTCCATCCATTGAAGGTACGCTGCTGTTCTCTGGGTCCTATGACTGCACTGTAGTGGTCTGGGATGCCAACAATTGTGGACCAAAACTCACTCTGAAGGTACACAACAGTTCCTGGATTACCCTTGTAGTTTTACCTCTGAAGTAATTAATGCACATGCAGTCAATGTTATCCCTTTATTATGGGAAGTAGATTACCCAGCCCATATTCTAATGGCACAAAGAATGATGCATTAATTAGTGTAATTTGTAATAAACTGTTCGATCATACATGTGATAACTACTTTTTATCCAACTGCTTGATAAGTCCATTTATTGGGTATCTCTCACATAGCCTGTCATAAGTGTGATTGTGTTATTTTTCATTATGAATTTCAAAGTTGAGGAAAGTGACTCAATTAAGAAATTAGAGACATAAGAGAGAGTAGGAGCCTATCTTTCACTCCTAGCAGTAGTTGTCAGTTTTGCCCTGACAAAGATCCTGCTAGGATTGAAAGCTAGGCTCCTATGGCCAATCAGTTCTTATTTGATTACATGAGTGATTTGTTTAGTATAGCAGTTTTCAGCAGTATTTCCATTATCAAATAAGACATGATGTTGATAAACACTTCAATAAGACACCATTCAATAGAAAAAAATTCTTTATTTGATTGTAGGGTCATCATGACTGGGTGACAGGGCTGGACGTATCCCAGGATGCAAACTGGCTCCTGTCCAGCTCTCGGGACAAGACCGTCCGCCTCTGGGACATCGGAGACAGCGACAGGATCCCAGTCGTCATGGAGAACAAGATGAATATGGGACTCAAGATCATCAAGGTAATATTGGACCCTCTCTACCAATTCTATAGGGTTATCATGCTGTTTCAGTGAGACTGCTTGCTCCCATGGTAGCTGGTGATATTATTACATCTGTCTGCGACACATTTACAATAAAATCCATTTGTCTCTGGCTCATTGGAGACAGCGACAGGATACCGGTCGTCATGGAGAACAAGATGAACATCGGACTCAAAGATCATCAAGGTAATATTGGATTTAAAGTTTCAACTAAATCTATAGGGTTATCATAAAGGTTTGTGTCAGTAAGATTGCTTTGATTCCATTATAAGCTGTATGTAATAGTACACGACCATCTATGTCTGGCAAATGTATGACATGGCCATCAGTCACTGGCTTATTAGAGGCAACGACAGGATCCCCAGTAGTTTTCAAGAACCAGAAGAAGACAAGACTGAAGATCAGCAAGGTAATATTGGACTTTCAGTTGAAACCAGCTCTATTGAGATATCAAGGTTTGTGTTCATCTGATTGCTTTGCTGCAAGGATAGCTGAATGGTATTAGCTCCAAAGACGAGCATATTTCTATATGGCATATATCAGAGACACAGACAGATTGCCAATGGCTATGGAAAGCAAAATGGACATTGGACTGAATATCTTAATAGTGATATTTCACTTTAGAAAAGTAAACCAATCTAATTAATCTTCATGGTTATCAAGGTCTGTGACTTTATGTCAGGTAGATTACTTTGACCCATGGTAACTAGAAGATGATCAAGTTCCAAGAATGTGACTGTCTGTCTCGGGCGCATCAAACCCAGTGACAATATTCCAATCATGATTGAAAACAGGATTTACCGTAAAATCCGTGTATAAGGCGCACCCGTGTATAAGGCGCACCCCCAACTTTCTAAAAAAAAAATAAAAAAAAAAAAAAAAAAGTTTTTTTTTTTTTTTTATTTTTTTTACAAAAATTCTGCTCATGAATATTCATGTTTTCATTAGATAGCAATGCTCATTAAATATGCAAAATGCTGAATTCATTAATAACTGTTTTTTAATGAGAAAAATGTATGACCGCTGGTTAGAAAATTGAATATTAAATGAATGCTGCTACTCATGAACATTGAATAATCAATTAGTTGCAGTGTAACTGCTTACAAAACTTGTATTTTGTTTAACTAACCACTATCATTTGTATGTAGGAAAAAGGTATATGTTGATAAATGTTCCCCTCACATCAAGCTCTTGTCATGCCTTATAGACCAGTGTAATACACATTGAACATGACTACAGGGTGACCCAAAAAAAAAAAAAAAAAAAAAAAAAAAAAAAAAAAAAAATCGAATTTTTTTTTTTTTTTTTTTGCTGTACCTGTGTATAAGGCGCACCCCCGACTTTGAAATTTTTTCCGACGGAAAAAAGTGCGCCTTATACACGGAGTTTTACGGTACATGCTCTATAAGATCATGAATCAAAGAAGAAACTTGTGTCAGCTGTGAAATTATGAATCTCAATTTTTGTTTTAATCCCAAATGGAATGTAAATGGTGTTCTTTTCATAAGCCTTAGATCTCTGTGTCAGGGTTCTACATTGAAGCACTGTTATTTGATGCACTGATCAATGAGTGTTCACTGAGTTCATTGAGTCAATAAGTATTGTTCAGCTAGTTCTGCATGTTGTACAGTAGAACCTCTTTATAATGAGCTCGGTTATAACGAGGTACAGTACCTCATATGAGGAGGTAATTCCACAGATCTAGGTTCTATAGTTTTTAACGTCTTTTAAGCCCTGCTACACCAATAAATCTGATATGACGAGGTAAATCTACTTGGCCACATGTGCTCATTATACTGAGGTTTCACTGTATTAAATTTGATTTTCCTATTCCCCTCTCTACCCAGTGTGATGAGTGTGGCAAGCCCTTCTCCATTTCTCAGCTAGAAAACCTCAGAGAGACCCACATGTGTGTGTTCTGCAGGCTGCAGGCAAACAGACCTCTTCCAAGCTTTGAAGACGATGAGGAGCTCCATGTGTAAGCATTTGGGGTCGTGCTCATCAATATAAAAACCTGTTTAGGGCGATCGATTTCTAAGAGATGAAACATTTTTGCCATTCTACGAAAAAATGGAAATAGAAAAAGAGACCCATTTGTGCGAGTCTTGCAGGCTGAGGTGAGCTGGACTCGTCGAAGTGTTTTGAGATGATAAAGTGGGTAGCTAAGGGGCTTAAGTTGTCCTCTCTCTTCCTTCTTTGGGCACTATGTTAACCTGCTCAGGACTAACCCATTAGATGAGTGCACCTAAGTTTAATCTGGAAGTTGCTTTTCTTGGATTACAGGAATTTTGATCGCAATCCATGAAGGTAGTGCCTTCATGAAGAATTTAGATTTTGTTTACCTTGCCAACAAAAAGTTTGCTGATATAATCAGATAGTCTGTTGTGCATGAGCAACGAATAACGCTGTAAGCAAATACTAAACAAATTAACCAAGACTTATAAAACTTGTAATTGTTCATTCTCCATTTTCAAGACTTTTCTCATGGCAAACCTGAAAGAAGTGTTGCCTATACAATACCTTTACGTGAATAACCGCAATTTTGTTGTAATATAATGCTGAATCAGTGAAACACATTTATTGGCCGATATGTAGTTTGATGAAGGGATGATTTCTACATTTGTTTTTTATTCGTAGAATCCAAATTACAGGGTTGTTCAATCTGAAATTTTATGTGGGTGTTACTTTTATCCTCATCCGTCACTGAAAACTGTTCAGACAATTTGTAAAAGGCGGACACTCCATATAAACACCCTTAAATTTGAATTTAGATTGGTTTTTCAAAACTGGGTATGCTATATAATAGTTATTAGTATAGACCATACGTACTGTTGTCTAATCAGCAAATCCTGCCTGAGTGGAACAGTTTCAGATGTACTTTTCATTTATTTTATGAAAGTTGGCATTATAGACTAGTAACCACTGAGATGAAAATATACCACTGTTTCTTGGCAATTTCAAATTTTAGTCATGATAATTAAACACAGCAAATCTTTCTACCATTATTTGATTAGATCGTTTGTTTAATTCCAACAGCAAAACAAAAGAACCAATGGAATATCAAGCTGAGTTATATATTGTAGTAACAATGTTTTTGCTCATCTTGTGGTGATAATACATGTACTGTTGGGCCTGGAGGTTGTGTCATATATTTCTTCCTTCCATAAATATGTTAGTCATTAACCCATTCAGGACTGACAGATTTTGCTATAACATGCATGTTCCATTCTGCCCGAATATTTTTGGCACCAGTCCTGAATGGGTTCATATTATCTAGTTAAATAGTTCTTGCATTTTGAAAACAAAAATGTGCAATACTTAAAAAGTAATTTTGTTGGTGAATATTTCTTGATATTCCGTCCTGTTTATTCATTACCTTGACTTTTGATTCGTATTCAATTCTTGAATATGTATTTATATTATCCCATTGTGTTTTCAAAACAAAGTTTTACTGTGAACGTAACAAATATATGTAAATTATAGGCAAATTTTCCATTATTTCCATATTCTTCTGTAAATACTATTTTGAGGATGTGTACAAATAAATTTATTAAAATAATACCAATTCGTGTTTTGTTTGCAATTATGGTAATTTATACAGAATTGTGTAAAATTGCTGATTGTCTTTACTGCAATTGCAGTTTGCATGACTTGAATGTGTACCTTGTATCACTGTCTGTCTTTGCCTGTTAGTGTATGTGCATGCTGGCGTGTGTATGTTGGTGTTCACACTAAGCTTGCATTACTCAATTCCATACTCAGTATGGGTATCCAGTGAGGATGGATGAAATTTGTAGATCATTTACATTTTAAAGATTAAGTAAGGTCATATTGGCATAGCATTAGTTTGATAGGTAATATTATGATCTTTTCGGTCAAGTCAAAGGTGTTGTATATTTGTTAGATTGTTAAAGCTTATCAGAATGTCTTCCTATATACTTTCAATATCACTTGAACTGTTATCTTATTGGTATTGGTAGAATAAGTTTTAATTACATTTTGTCAGATGTGAAATCAATATATTTTAAATAAATATGGAAAATACTGCTGAAAACTGCTTGTCTACTAAAAAATCGCCAATGTGGTAAAATGAGAGTAAAAATCGCCAATGTGGTAAAATGAGAGTCGATATATTTTAGTGTTGATCGTGGCCTTAGCCAGCATCTAACCAAATTTTCTTCTTCACGCCATATATCTCATATTTTTCTTATCCCGGTGGTGTCACTTTATATTGGTCGTGTGTACGCATGATCGTTCACAATTTCACAAAGGGAGGTAATTTTTCCTTTTGCCTTGAAGATAAGATGCTCGCGGGGTAACGGAAAAATGGGTATATGTTTCCTGATATTCGCAGAGATGAGAAAAAGGGAGTACAAATTGCATGAAAATGTTCGCAAAGTGTGAAATAAAGGATAGTTTTTCTTGAAGGGACACAAGATTATTTTGTTTGTGTACCATAAGTCTTTAAATGGTGTTTTTGTAAATGTGTACTCGAAATGCGAAAATGAGGGTTTATTCATGAATGCAAATTTGTACCCGTTGTTTGGTTCTAAAGGGGGTACGATTGGCTGAATTGTACTTGAAACGCTGCAGATTTGTTTCACAACGAGAACGATCATGTGTTACGCCTTTGAATGTGAAGGTGACACCACCGGGATACTTAATCAGACTGCGAGGCTAACAGATACCAATAAACAGCGACAATAACATGAACGATATATATTTATTATGAGGACCAGCTCGATCACATTGATATCTGAGTATAAGAAAATATTTTTAAAAATGCAAAACAAATAAACAAAACCAATATACTGTTCTAGGACTCTTACCCCTGAACAATTATCCCCCGGTCGATTACCCCCTAGGATTTTTAACGCCCGGTTGACTACCATACGGAACTCCCTCCATTGCAATCACCCTAAGCCAATTACCTCAAGGACAATTACCCCAAAAGACAATAACCCATAACTGCTGGACAATTACCTAGGGTAACAATTATAAAGCAATTACCTCCAAAGAAAAAAAAAACTTTACACATTTACCTCCAGGACAAAATAACCCCAAAAAACAATACTCCAGGACAATAATCCCCACCTCTATCATCCCTTAGCCAATTACCGCCAGAACAATTACCCCAAAGACAATTAACCCTAAGACCATTATCCGCCCCCCCCCCCCCCTCCCCATACATTTATTTCTACAAAAACTATTTAGAAATTAATTAGAAAATCTTTTGACATCGTGCGAAATATAGATGATTGTCTGTGTACAAAATGCAATACAATTTAAAATATATTTTGTTATGAAACTCTCTGAGAACGTAACTAATTCATTGAAGTTCTCTTTCTATAATTATCGATTCATTGAATTTCCAAAGTCAGCATATTATAACAAACGTTTCGTTTTATGTCTAGAATTAACTCTTGAAATTGCTCTTGCCGGGCGCACATGATGATCTGAGTATAATATAACAATTCATATATTTACATGAAAATAAATGTTACAGCAGCATAATTTGTATGACATTGCATTCTTCTGTAGAATGAACATGTAGAAATTAGTGTATCATGTTATTAAAGATATTGAGCAAAAGTACAATATATGTCATACACTCTTAGTGAATTTAACATTAGCGTTCGTACCTCCTTAACGCCATAAGCAAGCGTGTACACTTACATAAACTTTCTAACATGTTAAGCGCAAATGGAAGTACTCTATTAAATACAAAGGCATACTTATCTGAGTACAAGTATCAAACGTGATGTATACTATGTTATTTCGGTCAGAAAGTTTCTGTGTAGTTTTTCAAAGCAAGATATTTATACGATATAATTCACACAACAGATATCTAACTCAAGACAGGTTGGTGTTTGTTTTACATGAACTCTCCGTATACTCACATCCGAGTATTGCAAAATCATAATAATCAAACATTTTATAAAATGGCGATCATGCAGAACTGTTACATAATCCATATATTTATTGAATAAAGAAACTATTTATGCACTATAAATATTGAGTAACAATTATTTGATTACATTATAAAGAGACAAATAACACATGTGGGAAAGCTCTTGCCATAGTCATCATAATAATGTAGAACAGTGTTTCCCACCTTAAGCTGACCATTGTTTTGTAAAGTTTAAAACAAATCTAGCACAGCATACAATTGTATGAAAATGAATCAATATTTTTCTGCTTTTAAAGAGATTACATTTTCTTGATGAAAAAAATCCACAAAGTTTCAAATATTCGCGAAGCACCACCAAGAATACAATTCGAGCGAATTAAACAAGGAACATAACGACCGATTATACCTCCATATACCTTACAATTTTCGATATTCAAGTGAAACGTCAGACAATTTTGAAAAACGTATCTTTACGTTAAGCATAATTGTATTGTGTTTATGCAACTTTGTCGATATATTCAATGAACCGTTGTGAATCATTAGTCAAATGATAGCTCTAGTTTGTAAACATTATTTGTGAAACCGTCTATAGGTACATGTAAAATGATGAGCCCTGTGGATTGCAATCTGATTGCATGCTCGTGCGATGTGGCAGCAGGAGGCGCAGACCGTGTTTGTTTTACGAGCCAAACTAAATATACATTCTCATGGAATATAAACAAACAACAATGTGTGATTTCAGATTTACTAAAGTAGCTGATGCATCACTTGTTTGTGTTTTTAATAGAATGTTAACATTCTGATCAAGCTGTTTTGTAGTAACTAACACATTTTAATGTTATCAATAAAACCTATAATATATGATTCAAGGATGCTTTATATAAATGGTAGAACAAACTACAAATGGCTGTATTATTCGGAAAACAGCCAAAAACACAAGATGGCGCACTCTAGAAACTTGGGAATTTCTACTTTTTTTCCACAAAATTTCAATGTGATATTTGTTACAGTAGCTGAGAGACCATCCATAACAATTTAAAAACCACTTTGGCATTGTTACGACAATATGATAGCTTTTGAAAATATTTTATTAAATGTTTCGAATAAATGATGGCCAGGGCCCTATATTTTTTTTTTTTTATTCAGCTGTTTCAGATCCGATTTGAACAAAACAGGTTTTGTTTGATTGTTTCTTAAATCATGTGCCCTTTCAATTGCTATCCCCTCACACAAATGTATTTTTAGGGTACATATTGTAGTGTACATAATATAGTGATCTGTAAACCAAAATTGTAGTATCCCTTCAATTATCACAGTCCGTAGGCGTTATTAGTAGCCTGACTGTGGTCATTTTGCGAGTCTCCATTTGGCTCGTAAGCGATGTTGTCAATCTGGCAGTTGTCGGACATTTGGCCAATAACAGTGTGTCTCTATTTTAGTTTTTAGTGCCTTATTTTTGTTGGGATGAAAAACAATATCGACGTCGATAAATGAGCCCAACAATCAACACAAACATCAGCACAGAGCATAAGGTACCGGCTACAATACCAAATATCACCATGCCCCGCGGCTTTTCCTTAGGCGGTGGTGGTTGTTGTCGGTACACAGATATGATGTTAGACAAGCCACCAGCGTTCCCCGCTTCGTCCCAGGCCCTGATGGCAAGCGAGAAGGTCGCATCTTCGTTCGCGTGATCGGGGAGGACGATGACCAGGGATTCTCGGAGACCTGCAGAAGAGACTTCTGAGATGTTCCCCCTCACGGTATCGGCATCAGTGATGTTCGGACTGGATGTGAAGTTTCTTAGGATTTCCATGAAATCGGTTGAGTAACGGAGGTCGTAAAACGCAGCTATATATAACATACAGTATACAGTTGATTAAATTGAGATGTATGTATGTATGTATGTATTGAGATCTATGTTAAATTGAGATGTATATATACATCTATGTTAGTCCTTCTTAAGGCTATAACTCATACGCAATGAATGTACTATTGTACTTCTACAGGCTATACAAAACTAACAAACGTCCCATTGAACTTTTGCTCATTTATTCCGGAAACGGTAATTTAGCAGTGTCTTTTAGAAGCATATACACAATACCCAGGTCGAAAAAACAGTTGAAACAGGTTGGAAATTCAACTGGTTTTTACTGGATTTAACTGGCATCAAGCGGTAGCAATTACATTTCCTGGTTCCCAGTAAAGATAAATGGATAGATGCAGCAGACCAGTTAAAACCAATAGAAATACCAGTTGAAACCAATTAAAAATACCAGTTGAAGCCAACTACTTTAACTGGTCTTCATGTACCGGTTAATCCCACTATACTCGTTTCTTAATGGTTTTATATTGATTTCAACTGGTTTCTTACTGGTCAGACTTACTGGATTCTTACTGGTTGTTCCAGTTGATTCCAATTGATTCCAGTGTACCAATTTCCATATTGAAACCAGTTGGCCAACTGCATCAACTGGTACCAGTTGGCAACTAATTTTCAACCTTTTTTTTTCGACCTGGGTTACAGCTACATGGCTCGCAGATGACGTTTAGAAAATCAACGGTCACAATACAAAAAAACATATCAATTTCAAAACGCAAAATTATTTGACGAATAGAGAAGATTTAAGGGACATAGAAACATTGTCAAAATCCTATAAATCCAATTGGAAGTCTAGTGGTTCCCTCATACATTGTTGTATTCGTATTAACAATTAAATCATGGGACAGGTTTCGTTTTTTTCAAATTTCCCTTTCGTTAAAATGATATGTACGATTAAAGTGTTCAGATGTTGAATAATCCACTGGATCGTCAAAACCGTGTACAAAGTGATTGCAATGAGTAAGTGAATATCACTTTGCTTTTTTGTTCATTACTCGGCCATATAACGTTCATATAACTTGAACTCTTCACACAACACCCAGTGGACATATAAGATAACGACAATACACATTGCATCAACATCTCTTTACTTTTAGCACATTTCATCAGAGTTACTAGATCCCTTTAATGTTGACGCTAAAAGTCTGTTTTTCGTTTTAACATTGAACAGAATAAATTCAGCAGTTATAATTGTAATTATTATATCCCCTGACGTACCTTTTCCCTGAACGAAGTCATCGCCGACAGCTGTCCAGGTCAAGGTGACTGTCCTGTTCTCACCGTATGAGGCATCCTCACTTCTCAAGTCCTTGATCTTGGATGGTGGTAAGACGTCGATGTTGACACCAGGCACGAAGTTCTCGACAACGAAAACTCCCGCCGACGTCGTCCTCGAGAACTCGGATAATGGAACATCGTGTAAAGATCGTCCTTTCGATAAAAATGCAAAATAACATGGAGATAGTTGAACATTAAGTCCAATTTTATTTATGATAAGAAGATATGACATCATATACAGTATGTATAAATGGCAATAGAGGTACATTATTAGACGTATGCAATAATACTTTCCAATGCAACATCCACATTATATAGCAAGGTGACAAATTATATACAAAAGTTAGAACAATCAAAAGCCTGTTAATGCCATTATAGAGCCAGACTACATGACTTGATTAGACCGATGACCAATTGATAAATCACATTTCTATATTCTGTTGACACGTTTCAAGAAATTCAACATTTCCAGCGATTTGTATTGCGGCTTATTTTGCTCATATTATCTCATCCATATTTATATCAACACTACTTTTGGAGGAATTTCGGTTTCTGAAGAATCCCCGTATTGATAATATGTTGATATAGAGGGATAATCAATTCATATCTTTAACAAAAATGTAAATTTGCTATTTGAAATAATAGTCAATAACATCTTCACAGAGGGATATTCAGTATAAAAAGACAAGCGATCTTCAAGAGAAAAATTAGTCTTCATGGTAGAATTAGACATATTCATTTGCATGTGATATTCTTCTGAAATCAACTAAAAATAAAGATATATACATGTAAACAGGTGGTCGGTAAATCAACGTCTTATTTTCACTTTGCTCCTCCTCTCTTCGATCTTGATTTTCTTATTTTTCTATTTTCTTCATTGTTCTTTCTTTGCTTCTTCTACTTCAATGGTCAGAGCAGTAACGAGGCGGTCTGTTAAACGCACCCACCACGTATCAAGTATATCACCAAGTATCACCGTAATCAAAACAATTATGTAATGTTACTTTTAGGATATGCACGTACTCTGTCTCATCGAGGCTGCACTCGCCGTTGTTCCACTGACATCTATTTTGACGCCATAGCGTCCATTTTGGGTTGAATTCTGAAAGTAGCCAGTGTAAATCCCGTCGTGCTCTTTGCAATCAGCTCCTAAACGTAAGAGCATACAATATAACGTATAGCTTATATAGTCGCGGATTGTGGAGGCTCCGAGAAGTACCTACCAATACTACTCATATACATTTTTTGGAAATACCCTTGGTGTAGTCTCTGGACGTAGTCCTGATTTCTCTCACAGGGAGCAGCGTAAAATCAATACAAAATAATGTATCGCTTGACTGTTTCCTCCACCCATGATGATAAAGGCAACAGAGGGACCATCAATAGGCCGTCTATCGCGGAAGGGTTGGATGCGATATATTTTGATTACAAAAATTTACTGGAATACATTATTGGCATTTCATTACATCAACGAATTTTCATGGAACTAGGAAAATTACCTTATCTGATTATTATATGAAATATCTTTCTTTAATTTTGAATTTAAAATTCAGTAGAATACATTCAACATTATGCAACGAATATGAAGAGCTAAAATCATCAATGCCTTATTACAGAAAAGGGTTTTCGAGCTTGTGTATTTGTTGAATTGTCTCATTACAGCAATACTTCTAGATGGCATATTAATATATCATGATCATCATACCTAGTCCATTGTCCTCAAGTGTCAGTGTAGAAGTGACGCCCACTGATGATACATCAGCGGTCACATTGGCATCTAACACTGGCTCGTAGTTCGCGTGGACATGTGCGTACACCGGCAGGGCTGGGAAAGATGAATAGTTCACGTTCTGTTGGTCAAACCAGAAACAAGTATGTGAAGTATATATCTGTTCAAGATAAACCCTCATCTCAGCTCATGGTGTTTCCTGTATGTGTTATGCGGATGACACCGAGCTGTATCTCACCTTTGACCCTGCAGATTCCGCAGCTGCTCTTTTCAAGATTGAAGCCTGCATTCATGATGTTAAAGCAAGGGCTGTACAGAATAAACTCGTCCTTATAATTACTCTAAGACTGAAATAATTTACTTTAGCTCCCGTTTTGCTCGACATGATCCAACACCCACATTTAATATTGGCACATATCACATTATAACCTCTTTAGTTGCCAAAAATGTAGGTCTTTCTATGGATTCTGCATTGAATATGACACATCAAATTGATTATGTTTGTAAAATTGCCCTCATAGCTGTTAGAAAAATAGGAAAAATTCACCGTTATCTTGATTATAACACCACTATTCGCCTAGTTCATGCACTAATTACCTCAAGACTTGACTCTTGTAGCTCCCTACTTTATGGACTCCCTGATAAGAATCTCACAAAACTGCAACGTGTACAAAATACTGCTGCTCGCCTTGTTTCTTGTGTTTCCTGCTCTCACCACATTACACCAATCTTACACAATCCCTCACTGGCTCCCTATCAACTTTCGTATCATCTACAAAATCCTTCTCATTACTTTCAAAGCCAATCATGGCCTCGCTCCTACCTACTTAACACATCTAATCCACCACTACACTCCTATTCAAACATTACGATCATCTACTCAGTCACTCCTGGAATTTACACAACGAATTAGCTCAAAATACTATGGTGAAAGATCCTTTTCTTACGCCGCTTCTTTCTTGTGGAACAATCTACCCCTCAACATTCGCACTTCACGCAATGTAAATACTTTTTAAATCAAGATTAAAACTCATTTGTTTAAGTTAGCCTTTCGTGATAGTCAATTTTGTTAATATAAACCGAACACAAAAAGTAACTTCACCCCTAAGCAATTGCCCATAATTTCATAACCAAGAACCGTTTCAAGATTTCGTTTTGCCAATATATCAATATGGCAGTTAGGAAAAAATGTGTAAATATAAGAGGTAACCATTAATCCATGGTTGAGTGAGCACACATTACAGAAAAAATAGTCATATTTCAAAATTCGCAAAAGTATTATCATCATTACAAATTATTGAGAGTTGGAAAATTAAAAAATGCACTGTTTCACAATTGCAATTAATGCATTTAACCACATGTGCCATCAAAAAATTAAAATGAATGGAATATCAAACAGCATTGTTTCATAAACCATGATCAATGCATTCCGCCACATGTGCGGATTCACAACAATGTACAGGCACACGCAATACCTTGTGATTTTTTAATAGACCGCTTCTGTAATGTATGCAAATAATATGCGCATGACGTCAGACTCCCCGTTGGCAAGCTTAACAATAGTAACTAGGTCCGGCAAGCTCCGGCAAACTTAGCTTGCCGGACCTAGTTACTATTGTTAAGCTTGCCAACGGGGAGTCTTACGTCATACGCATATTATTTGCATACATTACAGAAGCGGTCTATTGGGCCATTTTGTCTTTAATCTGTGCTCATTCAGCCATAAAGTAATGAATATCTCTGATTTTCGCACATATCGAACATAACAACTGTGCCAATATTGTGGTAAGATGACATCCTGAAACAATAATCGGTTATGAAATTATGGCCAATTGCTTAGGGGTGAAGTTACTTTTTGTGTTCGGTTTATATATGTATGTTTATACTCTAAAGATTTTGTTTTGTTAATTTTTGTTAATTTGTGTGTAAATATGTTAAGCGTAATGTAATGGCTGGTTCAAAATTATCGAATAAATGTGGGGCCCCACAATTATAACAGATGGTTATGTTTATCAATATGTTTGCCATTTCTGAGTGGATGTTGATCAATTAACATGTATTGTGTCATTAAAATTGTATGATCTTTCGAATTTGACACTGGGCTAGGTGTTTCATTATTTCACAAACAAATATTTTGTGTAGCGCGCTCTTTACCAAAACTCAACATTGACTTTAAGTTATTACTCATAATATACCTGTGATCCAAGATACCCGTTGCAGACGACAGGTATGACGTCACGGGAAACTGGCTTAGAAATCACTGTGATGCTGACATCCTCTGCCGTATCATCATTGTCGTTGTAGACTTCGATGTTCCACGTACCAGGCTAGAAATAAATCGAAACAATTCTTGAGCTTAAAAATAGTTCTTCATCTCCCATAATACATTATTTTGAAGAAGGAAAAACAGATAAAGTCAGCAAAAAGAAAAGCGAAATATTAAAAAAGAACGCAGATCACGTTTGTCTTCTCCATCGATATGCTGCCTACATTATTTATCGTTATAACGAAAGGAATTTCAGAAAACTTAAACCTGTTCCATGCTCTTATTGGAAGTGCGAATTCATCGAAGTGTATGTGAGATCGCATCTTGTATTCATCGTTATGGAGACCTACGCTCCAAAACACTTATATGATCTGTGGAAGTAATCAGTTCTACATTCCACAACAATTGATTAGATTAACATATGAAGACATATAAAGCGCAATCACACAGAGGTATGTTATTATTATATAGCCGATCGAATCAAGTTTAAGATACCTCACATACAACTCGAAACAAAACACTAAAAATGAATACATTATTTACGAATAAAGATAAAAGTATATACCCCATATTAGCTAATCGCAATGTCTTTAAAAAAAATCAAATGTAGAAAATAAATGTTGATAACTGTTGTCTACATGCAAACTTACAAAGTGATAAATACAATGCGTAAGAATATGTTAATCAACTTATGTGTAATCCTGTTCTGCACACGTTGAGTTCTGTAGGCGTAGGGAGGGGAGGGGGGGGGGGGGGGGGGGGGAGGGGGGTGTTCGTCGCCAAACAAACATTTTCGAGGAAAAGACCAATACCAAATGTTTAGATGGCCGCGACCGATACAAAAATATCCTTTTTTTTTTATTAAGCCTAGGGATTACGTAAATTCGTGCGTTATTTGAGTCGCGCAGTTTCGTATACATTCATTCTGGAGCATGTATGGCGAAGTTTTAGTAAAGAGCTGTAAACAAGCGGTTATAAATTAATTAGAAACAGGTGCGCGAAATTTGATGTTACCATCAGACAGTAATATCTCATAATCAAATAATTATCTTTGAACCGCGTTTAACCTGTGCTCGATCGATAGCCAGTCTACTGGTCTTGTTGACTGTGGTCAAATCATATGTTGGCGAGTCTGAGCCGTCTTCCGGACCGCGGATCGCGGTGTATATTTTTTGATCGTTGACGCTCCACGTAATTGTAAAAACAGTGTCGTTTCCAAGGGCGTCGTCGATATGAACGAAGGCGAGTTGAGCGGAGCGCGGCGACACCCGGTGACTACTGCTCAGCAACTGCAGCAAGAAAACCATGACACAACATCATAATAAAGCATCATACATAAATCATCACACATCTGCAACGGAGAAAAAAAGAGGCGGAGACACATATATATCAAAGGTTGCGTAGGATATGTTGTGCTATATCAGAACAACAGCATTTTACTTCGGGATCTAGTAACATTGTCCAAATCCTCAAAATCAAATAAGAATCATAGCAGTTCACTCATACCTTCTTGTACTCGCATTAACAACAGAAGCATGTGACAGGTTTCTGTTTTTCGAATGTCCCTTTCGTTAAAAAGATTTATGATTGAAGAGTTCAGATGTTGAACTATCCACTGGATAGTCGTAATCGTGCATAAATTCATTACAATAACTTAGTTTTTGCTCATTACTAGGTCATATATATCGTCTATTTAACTTGAAATTGTCACACAACACCCAGTGGACATATCAGATAACAACAACATGGTATAAGGTTACTAGATCCCGTTAATAATACTTTTACAGTTTTGCTTATTAATGTGTACCTGCATTGGGATGGCGCCAGAGAAACTTTCGGGTCGTTCCGTAACTGTCTTGGAGAAGGCATCGATGACGCACTGGATCGTGCCACCATCCGAGCACGTAGACGATAACCCACTAGTATTCATTGCGAGGCCCTCCAGCTGGGCGTCAGCCTCTCCGAAGGCGATGGTATCGATGATGATGCCGGCATTGTCAATGTCATCAAGGGTGTTGCGGATGTAAGGCGGATAATTCTCCTCGCCATCCGTGAGGAGAATGAGAAATCCACCTCGGGGATCAGCGCCATCTTGCCGTAAAACCTGTACATTTTTAATATCGCAGATAAGCTAGTAACTGTGTTTAGGTATAAAGTTGCTCTTTTCTCTCCTTCATTGATATAATTTTTTGTTAAAGGGGTAGTTTAGTTTTGGTAGAGAGGGCGCTGCACATCACACTTTTTTTGTGAGGTAATGAAAAACTGAGTGTCGAATTTGAGAGAACATGCAAATTTAATGGCAGAATAAACTTTATTTGGTCAAAATCGACCCAGAAACGGCTGAAATATCAATAAATATATCTGATCTTATAATTATTTGGGGCCCAAATATTTAGATGATTTTTTCAAAAAATTAAAAAAATGCTAGCACTTTTTCAAAATTTTTCAAAAGCGTTTTTTTAAATAGTTGTTGATGATCTCTCTAATTAATAATTATTTCAATAAAACATCACATGCATAATTTTGTATGAAAAATGGTTGAAACTAATGCCTTTTTAGAAAGCGCCCTCTTGTGTTTTAATGGCTCTTTTTGAACGATAACGGGCTTTTTACTTAGTCGTTTGTAATTTTGTATACCTTTCGAGCATAGGGAAGTTATAACTATTAGTTTATAATGTTACTGTCCAGGTTTGGTTACTAACGTTCAGCCTTACTAAAACTATACTACCCCTTTAAAGCCCATTTCCAGTTTTGGGAAAGAAGCCGAATATATCTATATTGATCATTATTGTTGAATAAGTATTGAAATAGGACTTGTGTGGTAAAATCCGAACCTAAGCATCGTTAAATACAGAAATATCGGAAGAAATCCAATATCCGCCTGTGAAATTTATAAATCCACCGCCCGTTCGGACCTGTCCGCGCCGCTAGCGCTGTGGGAGATATCGACAAGCTGGGGACAAGCCCGTATAGCGAACACCTCGTGTACTCGCGCGTGGTCATTGTACGTAGCGTATAGGCGATTCCGCGTTGGCGATATCTATCCGCAGCCGATCAATTTATAATTTTGCAAATATATCAATTAGTAGGCGGTTTCTTGGCAAAATTTGTATCATCCCGTATTAGTCAAAACATATTCTTTCACATGATTGGTAATAAGAGCTTCCATTTCATTTGTTGATAGGGGGGCGTTTCTAAAACTGGCCTTCATCTTTAAAGGCCGAGATTGCTTGATACTAGTCACGTACTAAATTAGTTTCTGAAATTTGTTTTGTCTTACACCACGAAATTATTTTCGTGGTAAGGATGTTGACCTCGATATAATTCAGAGCGGACAGAATGTTGTGCCATGATTTACTCAACATTAATTGCATAGCCGATCAAGATAGCCGATCGGCTATTTCAGATCTTCAAAAGGCGATACGTATCACATAGAAAGATGTAATTATATATATACAAATAATACACGGTCTAGAGTGCGTTGTGTAAATGCATTGCACTCGAGGCAATGTTAGCTGTGCGTTGTGCACGAGGCGTAAGCCGATTGCGCATGCGAAGTGCACAGCTAACATAGCCGAGGGTCGATGCATTTACATGACGCACGATAATAAGACCGTAGTATTATTTGTTTTATTAAACGAGCTCAACCACGGATTGTTTTATTTTGCTGGATTATTGAAAACAGACTCGCCACAATTAGTTACCCAGGGTATCTACTCTCTAGAGTGTGAATTTATTAGGAATTTACACAATTTATCATCACTACTGCACTCGCTTCACTGAATTTGACTCAGCAGCTCAGCAGATCAAATGCAGTCGATGGGTAATTGCCGAAAATCCGAAAAATGTTCCCGTTAAAAGTGAGAATTATCAAAGAATTGTATGCATTTCCATTCCAAAACTTCCCAATATCAAACCACATACCATATAATTTACGAAACTGCTAAGATTTATTTACAAAACGAAGCATTTTCCATCTTTTTTTTATCACTTTCGCAAGTTTGTCTTCGTAGAACTATGTAAACAAGCATTGTGACGTCACAGCTGTGCAAATATCGCGCGCTTTTTCTTGTTTGTTTGTTGAAATCAGGGGGGTGTCACTGCTGCTAGAGTTCCGCGATTTTTGGTCATCGAAAGGAATACCACTGCAGGTTGCATTATGGGATACTTGGGAATTACATAAACCAATCACAGAGCAGTTCATACGCGTCGTCACCAGATCGAGGTCAATAAAACAAGTTCATATGCATACGTCATCATAGATCCCATTGTTCTCAAGCGTGATACAATCTAGGACAGTGCGCAGGAAAATAGGCGCGATAGTCTACGCGCACTTCATAGCATGATGATTGGTCAAGTCTTTCTAGGTCACGACGCGATGACGTCTAGTGGTATTCCTTTTGTGCTTCAAAAATCGGTTCACTCCGCCATGTTGCCCATGTACAAAGTCTATTGGACACGTGACTTGCGCGCGTTAAGTGAGCCTTCTAGTTATAAACGGGTTGGTTTGTTTATTCATACTTCTATGGTTGAAATTTAATGAATAGTCACGTGACTGGATTTAACCAATCACGTTACTGAATTTACCAGAGCCGTTTTATAATAAGTAGCAGTATTTGTTTCTGTTGTTATTTCAACGGAAAAAAATAGCAATCAATCGACAATAATAAATACAAAATACAATTAATAACAATCGTGAGGAAATCAAGAGGTGATACGTATCACCTAATGATTAATGAAGTATTACATACTCGTGACGAGATAGTAAGCAAGACTTTCTAATAAACAAAGTAATCATGGTAATAGATACAAATATTTACAAAATCAAGAGGTGATACGTACGAGATAGTAAAATGAAGAAATACAAACATTGTCCTAATCAGGACATTGATGATACGCACGCGATAGTACGTGGTACCACTCTAATAATAATACTCTAATATAAATTATCACCGGTTTGCATACGATATACCTACATCTATCCCAAGACGAATGCCACATCCGATACAGGTACCTCCTATTGCAGATTGAGGCAGGTTCTCGATGAGACTTTCCCTCGAGGAGTTATGAGTAATCTCGACAAGGTTTGTGTTGATATATGATTGATCTGGATAAGAAAACTGAACAATCCCAAGCTTGCTCCCTGAGGGTATGATGTGTCTGATGTAGTGAGTTGCGCCACTTATCATGTTGTCGAACCTGTTATAGTCCTGCGCAAACAACAATAATATGCTGAATTTACATCTCTTTTATACCAAACAATACGATAGCATCACTTGTTTGCACTATATATTGTGTCTTTAGCATTTGGTGTTAATCATGAGAATATATTTTCATTGGGCAGGATAATTATTACTTTTCTGTCAAATGGTCAAGAAATGGAATCCTTTCGATATTACTGCCATCGAGTCACTGAGCATATTTCAGCCTTCAGTTGGTGCTTCTGAAAGTATTAAGTACAATTGTGTAAATTTTTAATAAGCACCAACATGCCAACAAATTTGAGCAGAATTCACATTAAACTTAAGCTTTGTTTTAAATTAAAACAAATAAACTCCATAAACAGCCTCAGGCATGTCATGATAACATGACTTAAAATGCACATTTCGTACAAACCCATCGTATTAATCCGTTTACACTAATTTTCGAAAACACCTACCAACATACTCCCACTGACATCCAATACAAGGACCACCCGGACACTTCCCCCGGCCTGGACGATGTTGAATATCGGGGATGTGATGGTGTTCTCGGGCAGTGGTGATGGGCTAATCCCGCCGGGAAAATCCTTACTGCTCTGTATCACCTCCCATACGCTCTTATGATTACAGAGAATATTCTGGGCGTTTGGTGCCTCGTAGTTGTGATAGCCTGGTATGGATTGATTATCGTGGCAAAACTCGGTGATCTGTAAAACAATTATTAATACAATATTAAGATAAACTAACTGTGAACAGCGAGACTGTAAATTGATATAATTTAGTTTGTTAAATTATTGACAATTAAAGGTGCACCTGTAAAGTGCCTAACTCCACACAAATTACTTTGAGCTTCCACATTTCTCTTCTACCATGTCTACCGTGTTGTTTAGCTTATGGTAAGAGGATAATGAAATAGGGTTATATTTTTTTCAAATGCCCCTTTAGTAAGAAGATATCTATCATTAATAATCATTCAGCTCAAGAGCGTCTACAGACGGTCACAAACGTCTCAAATGTCAGTTTGGGCAATATCTGACACTATACAGGGTGTCTAAGAAAGAATGCAACACCTACGATCGTTAATATCATCAACACCATCGACCAAATGTCATTGTTTTTTGTTTGATTGGGTAGAACATTCTTTTTCCAACAAAATGATACCATGAGCATTGATTTTGGGTAAGGCGTTTGGATCCTAGGGCCATTTTTCTGAGGCCATGTCGTTTTCTAAATTTGCTACTTTTTCGTCTCCAGCGATCCTCTGAACACTGAGGCATTCTCGCCCCACGGCCTGCCATAGAATTAGCTGTACAGAAGAACCGCATGACTGCTCTCCCTTTGATAAGGAAGACAATAGACCGCTTCTGTAATGTATGCAAATCATATGCGTATGACGTCAGACTCCCCGTTGGCAAGCTTAACAATAGTAACTAGGTCCGGCAAGCTCCGGCAAACTTAGCTTGCCGGACCTAGTTACTATTGTTAAGCTTGCCAACGGGGAGTCTTACGTCATACGCATATTATTTGCATACATTACAGAAGCGGTCTATTGTGAGCCATATACCGTACGGGGTACTCGATTACGCAACATTGTCTTCTTTATCAAAGGGAGAGCAGTCATGCGGTTCTTCTGTGGCCCTAGGATCCAAACGATTTACCCAAAATCAATGCTCATGGTATCATTTTGTTGGAAAAAGAATGTTCTACCCAATCAAACAAAAAAACAATGACATTTGGTCGATGGTGTTGACGAAATTAACGATCGTAGGTGTTGCATTCTTTCTGAGACACCCTGTATAGGTGCACCTTTATCTTGATCTGTAAGTTGGAAAACTGGTCTTACTTTTGTCTTGCTCAGCATGGTAATAGCATGCATAAATAAGCGTTGTGTTTGCAACTGCGATGATTGTTTATTATAGTATTTTTTCATAATGTGTTACGAACCAGGGAAATAACAGGTACACAGAACAGAATATTATAAAGCCTTTTGTAGTCTGTACCAAATATATGTCAACGATCAGTTTTGTGCAGAAATGCGAAGGTAACATCTTTAGTTTGCCTACACAATTGATGTTACAAAGTTTGATTTAATTGTTACTTTTAAATTCACAAATCAGTGAGTCATAGGGTAGACCTATATATCAGTCTCCATAATCCGTTCGACGGTTTGTTGTACGCTCCAGCAGATTTGGGTAAAGTCCGATATAAAAGTAAACCCCATGTAGAGACGGTTATTTCGGACTATATAGGCATACATGATGCAATAGAGAGATAGAGCGATCTGTCATAATACGATAACTACTCAATTATAATATGACGACAACGCTATAGATTAAATACGCATGTACTTGTGTTAAAAGATGAAAAATATTAGCAGGAATAACAATAAACATGGTCATAAGCGTTCTATAAATGCATCATATACTACTAGTGTAACTACTATTATAATCAGTATAATTTATAAGTTTCACTATAATTATTTATATTTGTTGTTATTGTTATCATTATCATGGTGATAAAAACAAAATGTTGTTTTAGCACGTTGTTCCTATTTTGTATTAATATTTGTTTAAATATTGAGTAACCTTATCATAATCTCACAAGCTATATTATACACTTTGTATTATTTTGCAAATCCGTAATGCAATCGTTAACGTCAAAATATTACCAGAAATCAAGCAATGAAACAAATAAAAAAGAACAAATATAGTCAAATGAACACACACAATATAATAAACCTACCGAATCTATATTGGAAGCGAACATTAGCGAAGCCTTTGCGCTTTGCCCTGTTGGATCGAGCTGGAATCTGCAGGAGTCGGGATATTCTCCGTTCGGCGTCTTTCCACAACTATCACCAGCAGTAACGTGTATGTTGGTGGAACATCTTGTTCCTTCCAGCTGGTCGTTGGCGGTGTTAACGTAGAAGGCCTTTATATTATCAATGGCATTGTCCTCTTGGTAATCTTCGTCGAATACACCCCACCTCAGCTTGGCCCACTGCCGGACCATCACCTTGCCTGATTAGAATGATGGAAGAGGAGGTGGAAACTCGAAAAGATTACTTCTCTCAAATAATCTATTATGAAAATATGAGATAAATTGTATTAACAAATTGAGATCGAAAGTATTAATGAAATAGAGATCGAATAAAAAGGGTAATGTCAACATATTATTTTCGTTCTTTATGAACAGTTATGCTTATAGATATCTTTTGCACATAGTGAATGGGACAATTTGATTTTGGGTGATTGTTTAATACATAATTCACAAAAAACGATGTGTGAATATTTTCTCTTTTATTTTGAATAAGCCCTTCCCGACCAGACCATGTTTGATTTTTATTGTTTAATCATTAACTAGGCAACGTCACACCTTTCCTCATCATTTGTTTTTTGTGTCTGAAAAGCTTAGACTCAATTATTAAATCATGATTACAAAGTATTTCTACCCATCTGCCCCCATATATTTTAACTTGTGTAAGTTTCACCAGGGTATGATTGTAAGTCTTCATAATCAATGCAAATGCCAAGTGAAAAACGGGAGAACAAGGGGTAAGCTCAAGCATACGCGTCGATCACGGGGGAGGGGATATATCCTCCTCCCCAATATGTCAGGTCGGGGGATAAGCTGTATTATTTCCATGCAATATTTGGGGTTCAGAGATAGAAAATAACATTAACATGTTCCCTTGGACCCCTTTACCCCCATTACACCTCATTACAGTCGCCTGTACACACTTATTCAGGATTTCTCGCTCTGTCCACTCAAATTGAGCTTACTATTTACATTATTAGGAACAACATCTTTAGTTTAAATTATCGAAACAGCTTCCGGGGGTTCTTCCCCCTGGCGCCCTCTTGATATTCCCAATGTAGGTTTAACTTGACTGATTCCATTTAGGGGGGAATAAGGGTGCTTGCAATGGTACTTGATCATAACATTTATCGTAATCTTAACATTTCTAAACAGTTAATATTAAAAACTAATGGGGGCTCTGCCACCCGGGCCTTAAATAAACTTACTTAAACCACCTGAAATATGTATCATTTTTTAAGGAATTGTATTAATTATACAAACATATTTCATGTATGAAATGCACTGATATGGGTTTAGGATATATGATTATTGCTTTCTCACATGGAAATAAATATTTATATACAATATATATCTGTTCTGGTTTCATATGATGATCTGACGTAGATACATTTGTATGATTGTTAAAGGGAGCGTTGAGTATTGGTATTTTCCGAAGTGCCCCCCAAAAAATTAATTGTAACTGATTTGGTTGATTTCAATTCCATGTGAAAGATCATTAAAAGAAACATGGGAAATAATAATAATTCCCATTCAAAGCTATCATTGTTGTGAAATTTACTTTCAAAATATAATATAAAAGTGATTGACGTCCGGCCATCACTTTTAGAGAATGCTAGCGCGAAGCGCTAGCGTTCTAGGTCCTCCTATACAGGGTGGCCCAAAAAAAACGGAACGGGGCACTTCCCAAATTATAGTAACAAATGTATTGTGTCCATCGGATAGGGTGTCTTTTCAAATGAACAACGATACCAAGAACAGTCAATTTGGTCGTGTAGTTTTTGTTTTATGGTGCTGTGAGTGACACCATGTCAGGTTCTCTTTTTTGTCAATTTTTACCGAGCCGCTGCATGATAGATCGCACGTACCGCCTTTCATATCGTTCAACGAGGCGCGCCATTGTTAGTGTGCACTCAGCCGTGTGCCGAGAGAATGGGCGTGTTCGTTGAATGGTATTACGGGCAGGGGGTATTGACTAGGTACAAATTGACAAAAATAGGCACCTGACATGGTCTCACTCACAGCGTCCTAAAACAAAAACTACACGACCAAAATTACTGTTCTTGGTATTGTTTTTCATTGGAAAAGACACCCTATCAAATGGACATAAATATGTTGGTACTATATTTTGGGAAGTGCCCCGTTCCGTTATTTTTGGGCCACCCTGTATATGCTAACCGCGCATGTACAATGTGTATCGCAAGCACCGTTCGCATCGGCGGCCTAATCGCGATCATCTTTCGTTCAAAATCTGTTCGGAGTCGCGCTAACACACGGAGAGAAGTCGAGGAGGCGCATAAATCACTGATTTTTTTTTAGCGGAATGGAGGGAAAAACCATAATTTTAATACAACCGATAGTTGGATCACATATTGGAGAATGAATCGGTGGTAAGTACCGTATCATATGTATAATTTTAAGCACAATTAGCGTGCAAAAAAAATATTCAGTTTCAGTCCTGTATTAGGAGGACCTAGAACGCTAGCGCTTCGCGCTAGCGTACTGTATAGTTAATTTGACTCTTGAGTTGTAACGGCTCTTTTTGAATGATAACAGGGGCTTTACTTTGTCGTTTGTAATTGTGTATACTTTTCGAGCATGGTGGAGTTATAACTATTAGTTTGCACCGTAATGGTGCAGGTTTTGGTTACTAAAGTTAAGTTTGACCAATACTCAACTATCCCTTTAAGTTCATATTGGAAAATAGATAGTAGCTAGTATGGTAGAAATAAATGTTAATGCCATTTTTGATATATTGTATTTTGATAAATGTTTGAATTAAGAGCTTCTCATGTCAATGCATGTTTTACACAAAGAATTTCCAATTTTGGACCAATAAAATGAAATTTAAACTGAAATTGACAGGGCCTTAAAAGCGGGCCCTCTTCCCCACCCTTCTAAGGGTTTCTTAATAAATTGCTCACCAAGTACCCACAGTGTCCGTTGACTTAAGGTGTCATTTGGTTAAAAACTATTGTGTGTCAGCTACACCCCCTTCCCACATAGTCTAACAATTATGGGAACGCTGCTGGGTTGGTCGCTTTACCAATGTTCAAAATAACGCATCTCCCCAAATGCCCAGAAGAAATCGACGCCTATATGAGTTCAAGTATGTGTAAAATTGTTGAACCAGTTCCTGTAAATGGTTTAACTGGATGTGAATAAAAATGCCTTTTACCATAGAGGCCCCCATATTACAAGTACGTTGTAAAGGAGAATTTAAAATTCCTAAATGAAACGAAATTTGTCTACTTTGTGCTCAGTGTACCTGTTTGTCCAAACAGCTCTCGCGTATCGCTGTCCGTGACGTAACTCTTGGGAATCAACATGTACTGTCCAGGGCAGCCACAGCAATACGGATTTCTGACGGACGGCTGATTCGTTGGGGAATTGATTACTCGTACGTAGGCGTTCTCGTAAGTCTCCTGCCGGGCGACGGCGTAGTCAGGTCGTCGAGACCACGTGACTGGGACCATGATGGTAATGGATTTCCAGAAGACGCTGTTTTTAGTCGCAGAGAACAGCCTCGCAGAACCAGCGGTGAACATCTCCTGATAATGTTATCAACAAAATGACCAATTAAACGTCAATGCTGAATGAAGTATAGTATGCACATGCGCAACTCCAGCAGGAGTCACTTGTTTCCCAAGAATTACACGTTCTTCCTGCATGTCCATTTGCATTTATATTCCCTTTTTTGCTAGTTATTTCCCTTTCCTCTCCTAGCGCTATATGTACTGATAACGTTCAAGAGTTCTAGAGAGTTATAGGTAAGTTTGTGGATTCGTATAATGTTACTTGATCCATTTAAACTGAGGAAGGTAAGCAAGAACTTTTAAATGGCAGTCAATGTTTCTTTAAAATGCATCCCACTTTGCCTTCCTCTCATGCTACCCCCGTTCCATAACCACCGTGACAGTAAATTGCCTACACCGCCACACACAATATACACACACAAACAAAGATATAATCTATCATACATGAACATAGTCAATTAAAAATAGCAAGGACTGTGTTTAAATAGCAAAATCAATTGAGAGTCGCACTTTTTAAATTAACATCATAATAAGCATGTCACTTGAAAAAAGGAGGCATGGATGTATTAACTAATAACATTAGTTATACTTTTTGTTGCGAACAAACTGTGAAAAGACATATTTCCAATACAATTTGTTCCTGGGTATTTAAACAAAGACATAATGGTCTGCCGTTGAAACACGAGGCTTGTCTGTTTTTTGTCTCCCAGGCAAGTTTTGAGCCAGAGTTACCAGGATATATCAAATGTTAGAGACCACCCGACTGGTTGATTTTGGTGACATCGGGTTTTTATGAGCTCTGGATTGCATATTAAGGATTCATATTAAGTTTCATGCTTAAAAGGGTGCTCAGACTGTAGTTCCAACAAATAAATATGTTTGTCATTAAGTTCCCGTGTTGTTTAATTTGGGTGAAATTAAACCTAAAGCGTTCACATTTGTCTTTATATAAACTTCTATTGAGAGGAAAATAACAAGGTCACACTTGGTATGGAAAATGATGCCATGTCATGAACATTTCATGTTAGATTATATGCTCATCAAGATCTTATATGGTTGAATAGATGTTCCACCTTTGCTACTTTTGAAAACAGACCTTGCTGTGGTTAAATTCCGTAACTGCAATGCATGAATGATTTCATCTGGATTGTATACCCATTTCAAAGGGGGTCGATCATTTGCCCTTTTATATCATGTACATCATGATTTTTTTCATCGTGAATAAACATGAGATATTTTGCCTTTTATATGGAGTGTCCTTTTTTTATATTTCTTTTTCGCAATACAACGGTATAACGCCATTGGAGCTGCCATTTTGTACACATACATTGAGTGATTTGGGGTGCACATTGAACCCTTTATATCTCTTTAATGTGCACTTTAGATCAAATTGAACTTCGTGATTGTAAGTAAGCATATTTGTATACTTATGTTGAGATGTATATTGCGTTATCCATCTTACCACGTCGCCAAACCTGAAAAAAAACGAGTCCGTCACACGGCCTATAAAGTGTGTAAACTATTGCGGCATCGGTATCTAATCTAGATCATGATTACGCATCTTCGAACCAGAGATGTGGTTCGAACCCTCTTTCTTTGTACTCTTCTAACGGCATTATTTTTAATTCAAATTATTGTTTTTTATCAAGCATGAATGTTCAGTTTTTTTTTTTTTTTTTTTTTTTTGGGGGGGGGGGGGGGTGGGGCACCTGGGGGGGGGAGGGGGGAGGCACAGAAAATGTGTCGGGGGCACGTGCCACCCAGGCCCCCCGTAGCTACGCCCCTGGATCGCACACTGTCCCAGTTCACGAACGACAGAGTCGAAAATGCATCGAAAATAGTCGCGCTCGGAATCTCCTTGTATTAGTCGAATGGAGATCCATCAGAGATTTTTACGAGCGAAAGTATTAAGCAACACGCTCAACCAAACCCGACATCGCAGTGCCGCTGCGATATTATCAGCGCTGTATTGCCTCGGGTGATAGCTCGAGCGGTCCGACTAGTACCTCCTTGGTTATAGCTAGCTGTGAATGCATGTACTGCTAGCTATTACATATGAAGGCCCGTGTTCAGATATTCCGAAACATCGCTCTAGATCGATCCAACACACATCGTAAGTTTTCCTCGGGAGATTACGGCGGAGTGCGAGATGGATTTTGCTGACTACCCATTTTAACCCACGCATATTTGCCTTTAAGGAAAGCATAATTTCCCCTTGTCTTGAATTCTCCATTTCTTTGAAATCAAACATCCACCTGCTCTTGATGATGGCTGATTATTAATATATTCATACAATAAATATATTTGAGTTTTGCCTGGCAACAAGACAGTAAATATTCTATGTACAATACTCACAAGTACAAATATTGAAATTACATAAAATGATTGACCTTAAATATTTATATAATGCCCGCCTTCGTTTCATTTTAGTTTATTGTATGTTTAAACTGTGGTAAAATGGTCTGCGCAAAAAGGGGTATATAAAGATGTATCCAATGTAAAAGGTAAACATAGACACAGAAACAGATATGAACGCTTAAGTAATCATGATATTTCTAAGTTTTGTATAACCTGTAGGATATATCGATTTCGAGGAAAGTATCATATACAACTTTGCATTTTTTTCAATCCAGCAAGTGTTGCATTGAAAATTTAACAGTCACACCAAGATATGTTCAATGATTATATAAGTGTAAGGAGTTGCAATTTAGTCACGCATTCCCCCTGTTCATATTACTCATTAGTTTAGCTGGTTGATTTGTTTCGATAACGAATGAATGAAGAATAATAGTGTCCGAAAATGTTAGCCATGTCCGGGAAAAGCAGTTGGCAGTTGGCAGTTGTCTCATATGGGGCAATCAACGTAATGATACTACATATTCTAGCACTTGCATTTAACCTAAGATTGTTGCGATTCAAATTAGCCCACCCTTCTGATGTCCTATAATTATCTACCTTTCGCAAGTCAAATTTCAACAGTTGCGCATGCGGCTGTGCGTGAACCGCGCGCAGATTGAGGTATAGGTTTGCTACGAACAACGGCGGATACTTGTTTCGTGGCATAGGCTACGTGTTAGAAATGTTGTTTATACAATAACTTTACTTTAATAATTTCACAGATGTTGTAAGATTACGATAGATTAGTTAAACAATTTTTATGGCCGAAATGTAACAGTAGTACGTTGTAGAAATGATTTCGTTCATTTTTTCACTGTCGTTTTGTATTCGTAATAAACGAAATTACAGCGTTATTCGATCTAAAATATAAAAGTGAGGGGGGTTATATTTATCCTCTTCTATCTACTGGAGACTGCTAAGATGATAAGTAACATGTTCGCATTCTTGGTAGCCATTTTGCAGAGACTGTTTTGTTCGTAACAGTATGAGGCAGTACAGTAGAATTGCAGGTAAGAGGCAGATTAGGAGCTGGGCATGTTACATAAGCAAACTACCTATGAGATGAATCAACATAGAGGCCTTGATCATAATGATGTTTACCAGAAGGATACCGGGCATACTCGTCGCTTAGAGTATTGTACCGTGCGTTAAAAAAAACGTTACACTTTTGACAAATTTGTCACAATTACATTTAAAAATGTATAGAAGATATGTTCATATTGATATATGCCCAATAGTCTCTTCTATCAAGTGCCACTAACAAAACAAATTTTTGTTCAGGCTTGGGTGAGCACTGACCGTTTTTGTCCAGAGTGTGAACAATGACTTGCGCCAATCTGAAGTACTCCCATTAGAACAAATTGCTCTTTTGCATAAATTTAGGATTATGATAATTGATAGTCTATGAATTTTCAGGCATTAAGCAATACAATCATTAACATTAGGCCTACAGCAAAGAGCAATTTGTTTGAATATGAGCACTTATTCGGACTGCTGGTTTAATTTTCCCTCTTCTTTAAATTTGGCGCAAGTCATTTTTCACACTCTGGACAAAAACAGTCAGTGTTCGCCCAAGCCTGAACAAAAATTTGTTTTGTTAGTGGCACTTGATAGATGAGACTATTGGGCATCTATCGACATGAAAACCTCTTCTAAATATTTTGAAATGTAATTTTGACAGATTTTTCAAAAGTGTAACTTTTTTTTAATAATCATTATCACAACTTTATTATTTTGTACCGCATTGTTTTATTTATTGTTGCCTTGACTTGCTTTGATACTTTTATACCCAGGGAGCAAAGGGGGTTTTACAGACATGGAATGTTATAAAAGGTTGGGGCCCATAATTGTCTTCTAGGACCTTGTAGAAGCACAACCTATGTGCACAACCTCGCGAACTAGCTACTGGAAGTCCACAAAACACATATGAAGGATTTTACCCCGACTGTACGTTAAAAGCGCCTTGAATCCTTAGGGTTCATGAATGTTCTACTCCGTTATTTTCACGATTACACCCATACGCATGCTGCTATCAACGCATTCCTTCGGATATGTCTTCCATAGATATTTCTGCATCTTTTGATATCAAATTGTGCCTTTTTATATGGTTTTTATGTCACGTGTCTTTATATGTCACGTGTCAGACATAGAAAATGAAATTCCACATATAGAATGACACATTTTATATCTGTACAACCATATGCTAAATGTTGAATGGCATTTAATATGATTACAAAACAATACACTAGCAAAACAAATGATAAAACAATGCAAAACAAAAGAATTTGAAACAAGGAACACACATAAGAATTATAATTGTAATAATTATAATGACAATGAGGTGGCTGCTATAAGCGAACATTCTGTCTATTTGACGCTCGCGGCGCATCATTATTTTTACTCCCAGAGTCATTGGATACGTACTGTAATAGATCCAGCACACAAAGTACACATTTCCACTCCCTGTGGAGTCTTCCAGCATGGCACCTTGTATGCAAATACAGTGCTAAAGAATCACGTTCCATCCTTCCGGGCACTCTCTGGTTCCGAACTCGGGACCTCATGATTGGAAGGCATGTGTCCTTCTGATCTTTATTACAAGCAAAACCATTATAATATATTTCAGGCCTTTGTAAATATTTTCAGGTCTATAAAGATACATAAAATAACCATAAAATCAATAATGTTTACAATGATTATACACCATATTTGCTTTCTTTTTTATTGTGTATAATATTTCAAACAAATCAATTTTCTTGTTATGCACTGTCGCATTTAACATTACAAGCCTGCATACAATTTGGTTGCGATTGGCACTCAATATTATAATATGGGGCTTGGGATACGAGGGTGAACCGACATCTTTTGGAAATACAAAGTAAAACATAACAGGGTATGAAAGCTGACATATTTTTGGGATGAGTCTTTTCCCACTGTACTAGATGACATTCTTGTAAAGCTTAACAACTACCATTCATACGAAGAAGAAAAGCCAAGAAGTACACTTATATTCCCACATTGTATTCAAGGAAGGGGGTTAGTATCGTTATCAAGGCTAGCCTGATGAAGATCCTAAAAGAGGGAACAAGCTACAAAGTGACACATTAAACAACCATCCTCATGCGATATATATCACATAAAGAAATAAGTTCTTTTTAGATGCCAATATAATATACTCTATGGTATTTTCACAAATGTGAAATACACTAGACTATAATTTTGGATATGTTGATTTATACTACTAAAGAATTTGGCTAAATGATATCCCTCTAAAACTAAACAGCATACATTTACGTACAGTACATCATCCGCTAAATAGTAACAATGATGTGCTCGACAGTCATTTAGTTTTTGAACCATAGATGTTTTGCAGTTAACTACTAACAGGAAACGCTCTGAGGTTCCTCAGTGAGAACAGTGTTTGAATAAACTACTTAAATCTGCCCTTAATTCAACTTGACAAAGTGATCAATTAATGGAAGGGAATTTTCATGTCCGAGCCCTAGTCTTTAATCCACAAATCTGAAGACTGGTTTCTTGATTATCTGTGGTTTCGGATATTAAGTGGCTCTCAGAGTTGTCACCAATGTCAATGACAACATCATTACATGTGTTTGTATAATGAAGGATCTTAACTCGGGTAGTACCTGAAATGTAGTAGCCACCACCACCCTAATTTACACATCCCTATGAAATTAGTGTGACACTTTTGACCATTACATTAAGTGATGGGTAATGCAATTATTACAAAATACGGCTAGATATTCGTGGTCATTGGCAAGTATATAAGGCAATTTTTAATGAGTCCTGAAGACACATGCAGCCACCTAATGTAACCATAGCTGTTTAATCCATCATCCTGACCAGTTCGAGGATTCAAATCTTTGAAAAGCTGCAATATACAAGCTATTAAAGATCTGTTCTCAATAAAGGAGATGCTTCTCCGTAGGAGCTGTAATCACCATCAATGACAAGAATGCAATGTCACGGATTCAAACAGTATAATTATGTTGTTCGAAATTGTAAGGGTTCTTTCATGATAGATATTCTATATTTAGGCCTATTACATATTTGCATTCCATAGTCTATATATATTTGCTATATCTACATTCTGTGCATTTCATTATCAAGATGTGAAATAAATAAATGCGTTTACTTCTATTATAATGATTTAGTAAAAACATAGATACCAAAGATACACTACCAAGAACTCATATTATTATGTATTTTATTGTTTTTAATACGTTATGTGTTTTATTGTTTTATTACTTTTTTTTTAATATCATTTGAAAAACTTTCCAAAATAACATTGGATGCCATTTGAAGACTTCCAAATAAAAAGTGTGTAACGTTTTAAATAGTCTAAACATTTCAATGTGTTTTTTGTACATAACTGAACATGCCATTTCATGTTGTTTGTATGACACGTGACTTAAAAATGACACGTGACACATTACACCAAGATATGATGCGGTCAAATTTGGTATCAAACGATGCACAAGACCCTACAGATCACGAATCTGAAGCAATTTGATGATTATCATTATGCGTTTTAGTGTTATTGTGAAAATAGCAGAGACAAACCTTCATGAACCCTAAGGATTTAAGGCGCTATTTACGTACATTAGGGGTTAAATCATATATACGCGTTTTGTGGACTTCCAGTAGCTAGATCGCGAGGTTGTGCACCTAGGTTGTGATCCTAGAAGGTCCTAGAAGACATTTCTGGTGCACAACCTTTTTATAACATTCCATGTTTGATATCCTAAAAAAGGGGGTGTTTGCTCCCTGGGTATTAGACCTTATAGATCTTTTTAGACCCTTTTTTCCAATCCAGATCTGTTTTTGAATGAATCACTTTCAATGAGCTAGCTAAATGTTTCTTTTGGACAGTGTAATAACACTTAATGGATACATTTATCATATGTATGTGTTTCATCTAACCTTGAGCTGCTCGATGATGTTCATATCTTCTTCAACGTCCTTCTGGATGGCGACGAGGAGGTCGGTGTACCCTCCATTGTCCAGTCCGACCGGGTTCCGATGCTGAGGACAAGATTGTTGACCGCGAGTCATCGATGACGTCATCAACAGAAGAAACATGACGAGGGTCGCCATCTTGAAAGTCCGTGAGACGACTGGTGCCATCGTAGGCTTCTATGTCGTCTACAGTCGTCAAGCGACTGTTTGCAGGTATGTCAGGAAGGACGTGGCTAATAACAGGAGAGTCTTCAATGTCATAGTAAGAAGGCACGACACAGCTTCACAACCGTTACGAAGTTATCGCCTCTCCAGATGTACTGTCGCAAGGTCGGATCGATTTAGTGATAGCCAATTATGTCGCTTGGAGATGATTATCAATCATATTAGGCGCTATATAAATCTAGTTTATTATTATTATTTATGTCGTACGGAATAAAGGCGAAAAATGTTTAAAATTTGATCGGACGACAAAAAGTGATATATGAATCACGACGGTCGATTAAGCACACACCGTTACCCTTTTGGGCGGACATTAAATACGCTGTAATGACCTGATAAACCGAAGTTTGTTTAACAGCGGAAAAGTATCAAAGTACAATGTATATACAAATACAATTAACATGAATTGTGTCCACAATGTGCTACTATTGTATTGCATCGAGATCATCTTTGGTAAACACTTCTATGATGACTTCCTCCTTATTCATTATGATTCGACAAAGGAGGGTCCTAATCATGCTAATAGAGCTCTTCAGAATTTGGCACACTCATTGCTAACTATTACCCAAAACAAAGGTTATATACTTTGCGAAAGGGAAAAACCGCACAATGATGTAATTGATTGTTTTAAATAATTATATCAACATTGATTGTGTGAATGAAGAGAAAAACTCGTGCAAGAAACAAGTACGAGAAAGAGTACGTAATCGTATATTGCGTTATAAAAAGTGATAATTACACCTGTTGGTCAAATGCGCTAAGTTTAATTTCATTAGATTGCACTTTTCCTCAATCAATTAAAAAGTCTCTAGCGATTCGTCTAATGATGCACTACATGGTTAAAGGGTTAGTAATATTATCAAAATCCTCAACACTTGGAACTATAGCCTCTCATACTTTTATTTTTATTCGTATTAAACAATATAAGCATGGGACAGGTTACGGTTTTTCAAATTTCCCTTTCGTTAAAAAGTTTTTTTACGACTGAAGTGTCCCGATTTTTAATCATTCACTGGATAGTCATAATCATACAAATTCAGTGCAAAGAGTAAGTGAATATTGCTTTGCATTTCGGTCATTACTCGGCCATATACCATCCATGTAAAGTGACATTTTTACACATAACTCAGTGGACATATCAGATTACAACAATACACATCGTATCAATCATGCATCTCTTGTCAACAGTGTTACTAGATAACATCATCGGTTCACCCTTGGTGAAGCAACGCTTGCGATCTTGAAATTCAAACACAAACCCAATAAAGGTATTCAGTCTATTCCGGTTATTGTTTGCAGGCAGACTTTTTAGTATCATACATCATCATGATCATAATAAATTACCACATGTCCATGCAAGCTGAGACAATAGGGACCTGAAGCAAACCAAGCTCGTAGCTGAGGCCTAGAATGCATGAGACCACTGGTCAAGTTGTGTAAGGGAGGGGGGGGGGGGTGTGATCAGATCATCATGGCAAAGACCAATCATGGCCGAGACCGAGACCCCTAAAAAGGCCGGGCTATTTGAGGTCTTTCCACGGCCGGGGGGGAGGGGGGGGGGGGGGGGGCGGGGGGATGGGCCATTATGGCCCTCCCCCTTAAGATCTCGGCCGCGAAGCGGCAGATTGCCGTGAAAATGTGCATGCATGTTAAGTGAAGTGTATATAATACAATGGTAATTTTAATTTTTTTCAAAAATTCATTTATTTGCATATTTATGGTAATTTATGCAAATAATGTCATAAAATTCATATTTTTACCCATAAATTATATATTCTTCATAATTAAACATTGGTTTTCACTACACATGTTCTTTAGACCATTTGGAATAATAATACAACCAACAAATTTGGAATAGCCAGGTTATTCCTTATGTTTTCTATTGTTTTTATAATTTATTATGTATTCCTTTGTTTTTTTTTACTTATGTATTTTATTGTTTTTTGTTGTTTATTTTATTTCTAACTATAATTCAACTATTTTGAACACCAAAACAAACACCTAAAATGTAAACAAGACCAAATAACCAATTTGAGATTCAATGCATTGGTCTTCTTCACTGAACAAGACGGAGTAAGATGTATGTTTTTGTTTATTTATGTTTTGCTCTGGATATTATGTATAATTATAATAATATTGACTGGCTTGTTCTTTCGTGATATATCAGAAATATTGCATTCGCTAGGATCATATTGCACTCGTCTTCGACTCGTGCAATATGATCCTAGCGAATGCAATATTTCTGATATACCACTAAAGGCCAGTCAATATTATATAATTATTGTATATAGCGCCACCGTTTGGTGAATTTAGAAATCTTAATGATTGCATCTGGTAGTGCTCAATTTGTTTTATATGTGTACCAAATATTAACAAAATTGGAAATGGGAAACTACCCAAACCCCCAAGGCGCTAAATATAATTATTATTATGATGATAATTATTATAATTATAGCGACGGACAAAAAAAGCGAGAAAGAAAGAAATAATAAAATGTGATGATATACGTATCACCTAATTAAACAAAATAATTACGTAACTCATAGGGATCTAGTAATATTGTCAAAATCATCAAAGCTTATTTGGGACTCTAGCGGTTCTCACGTACCTCATTTTATTATCATTACCAATTGAAGCATGGAATAGATTTCGGTTTTCTTTCTCATCCGTAAAAATACATGTATGATTGAAAAGTTCAGATTTGTCATTATCTAGTGGGTAATATTTACTGTGTAAAAAGTCAGTGCAATGAGTTACTGAATATCACTGTGCATTTTCGCTCATTACTTGGTCATTCACATATCACTCAGTGGAATTATCACAGATCACAGATCACAGAAATACACATTTTATAAAAAAAAAAAAAAAAATGCTAGTTTAAACACATGTCAAACAAATTTACCAGATCACTTTAATGTATATTGTATATTGTATATGAATTTCTTTCTAGTATCAAGTATTATTTGGAGTCTTGATTCCCTTCAATCAACAAGTTACCACCAATTAAATCGCACTCAATTTTCCGACTCATTAAAGGGTACCACCACCAAAAAATAATATTCTTATTAAAGAAAGGTAACATCTTTAGTATTCCATTCCATCAACAAGTTCACAAAAATATGTTTCCAGAAAAGAAAAAAAAAATTGGAAACGCATCACCATTCTAAAGCATGCGTTCATGCGGTCTGAATTACGCAGACTGCTAGGTGTGCGGTGAATTGCAACGTGTGCAGAGCGAACGAATCGCCCGGGAATCTATTGTTTACAAACGTGCGCGTGAATAGCTGCATTGGCGCACTCGCAAATGGTTGGCCCGTATGGAACCAGGAAATAGCAGTGGTTCCGTAAGTGGTGGAAATTAATTGCTTTGTTTATGAATTACACAACCCTTTGCAAAATGTTGGGTATCTATTTGATATCACAAAACGGTACCAAAACATATAATAATGTGTAGTTATTTGCCTGGTGGTCCCCTTTAAAATAAAGAGGCTAAAAACAAAAACAATATACAGCGATACAATAGGAACATTTATATATGAGTACCAGCTCATATTGATATCTGAGTAATTAGAACATTAATAATTTGTATACCAAATCACCAAAATTGTTAACGCAAACAACGAATGAAATATATATAATCACAGAAGAAGGTCTATGAACATTATTTCAACATGGAATCGTGCTTAAGTAGATAATTGTCTGATTATGATATGCAATACAGCGTAGTTAAAATCTCCGATTAATATCGACTCTTGGATAAAAAAACAAACAACACACAAAACAATGCAAAAATATCAAATATACACATGAGGATATTCGTGGACATCTATCAATCTATTTATCTATCAGGCCATTGTTCATCCAAACGTGGGAGGAAACCCTCCTCAAGACATTTCCATTCTCTTCTGTACATCTAGCTATCCTGAGCCATGCGGCCGTTCCCATGTATTATGTTAGTTCATCTCTCAATTTTTTATTCTGCCTTCCTCTTCACGGACGTATCTGCATGCAACTCGAAATTAGTCTGACGTGCAGACAAAGATATCTTCGAAGAAATTATAATACATTTATATACAAATTATTCAAAATTGCATTTCATATTTATGATGAACATTTTGAAATATTGGAAAGGATATCATGCACATTCATATTATATCAGTTGAAAATTAATATGTGTGGCGGCACTCTATATCCTCACGTATAGACAGACAACCCGAAAACATTATTACTCCGGCCACTTCGTTGCGAAGGCATAAACATTACTTTTTAATTGTGGTGAGCACATTTACACATTATCCTAATTTTATAACTTGTATGTCATAATAAATAAATTATGTATTACATTGATGAAGCATGTTATCTAAATATTCCAATTACCAGGTGACATGGTAATATACGTTGAATTTAATGATCATTACACCACTAAAGATAACTAAAGTGGTTTCTTTTTATGTTGATTGTGTAGAAGCGATTTGATAGACTGGTAATGGTTGCCAATACATTTTATATTACAATTGTTTTGTTTGTTAGTGTGAACAAACAGAATGGTACAGGATAATGAAGATAATTATCTCGAGTACAAATTACAAACCTTTAAAACAAATGAACGAAATATTGGCTCTGGTAAAAAAAATATGTATTATTTAGGAAAATTACAGTTAGCTCATCATTACATAATGAGTACAAAAAATCATAGTCTAGATTGGATAACAAACTATATATATATATATATAAAGCAAATTTCATGTACATATCTTAACAGACGAATGTATTATTTACAAAACGTTTTAACAAAATCAATGACTTAACAACGCACAAATTGAAATTCCTTCCAACAATGGAAACTTGAAATAGATCTCCAGCGCACGATTATGTACAATTATGTGAGAAACAACATACAATATATTTACATCAAATGTAAGAACAGCGGAACAAATGTCAGTCCTGAATGACATGAATACAAATGTAGAAATTAATTAATCTTAATGGGATCTAGTAATATCTACACAATTTACCCCTAGAACTCGAGCTTTCTCACATGACTCATTAATTTCGTATTACCGATAGGAGCTTGGAGTAAGTTTCGGTTTCCCTAATGGCTCGCTCCTACAAAGAGATATGTAATTGAAGTAAATTAATTTCAAAGTCTCCCTGGGAGAATGATAACTGTTTACACAGTAATTTATACCCATGGGTTTGCAGGTAACAATTCGCATTTTCGTTCCTTACTCATTCAAATAATTTAACATGAAATTTTTCACTCATGACTCAGTGGACATAAACAATCGCAGAAATACTTATTTGAAATACCCTTCATCTGTTTTTGTAGATGTCATCAAAGTTATAATTAGGTTAGTTACATGTTAATGTAGACAAATTAGTAATTTGATAATAACAATGATTACAGCAAACAATTTTCATTACAGCTGGCGTATAAACCACTCAATTTCCTTTTTCTCTAGGGCATATTAATACCTGATTTAAAGAAACAAAGTATTATACAATAAACATGGAGTATATAATGCAATTTAGACTAGCATCACAATAGATCTTGATTATTACAATTAGGAACTGATCATGAATATTAATTGATATATTAGAGTTGGAACCAAAAAATAATTCACGATATTGTGCATGTAAATTAAAGGTTGCATATTAATTTGCGAAAGCCTTCTAAACTGCTATATTCCACAAAAATCTAACAAATCAGACAAAAATTGTCTGAGTAGGAAATGCATCGGTAATATATGCTTTTTTATTTCTTTTTTGATTTTATGTAACTCACGTGTAATATAATGTTGTTTATATATATTTTTTTTATTCAATTTAATTCAATTTAAGTCAGGATTTATAACAAAAAGGGAATCATAACAGAAATCCGTAGATTGAAAGTGTTATGTTACGCAAATATACATTTACCATACCAATCACCAATTGATAAATCTTGTCGAAGTTTTACGCTATTATAATGATTTGAATTAAAAACAAGTTTTTTAACGACATACCAAATGATGCATATTCAATGGCGTTATTGATACCTACCACATATGCCTTACATTTCATTAACAACCAGCATTTTATATAAATTGTTTGGATTTCTTCCATTCCTTACATGTACATTATAACGGCATGGGATTTATAAACATTTTTGTATACAAAGTGCAACATTTGTTGATAATTTTATTCCTTTTAGTTGGGATTATATCATAGAAAGGTCTCGCCAGGTCCTAGTGTGACTTGTGTTGGCACTTTGATTCTTTGAAACTATTTTGGAGAAACAAATAATATGTTAATGCTGACTGCATGTGCTTTAGTAGTATACCAGGATAGAGGGCATCTTCACGTGATGTTACTTATTTGATAAGAGCAATTCACTTGGGCGACTTGGCAACTTAAATACAAAATTAGTTTACCAATAAACAAGCCCATAAGAGAATGGAAAGACATTTATATGATACAAGCACTTCTTACAGAATACAAATTCTAAGCAATTAGTCATGAAATTTACGTTTTCGTCACATTCAAGACATGAATTATGTTGTATGCATTCATAATCCCATTGACTGTAGCCCCTTGTGTATTTTATGAACAATTTATTTCAATCTTTAAAATGTAAATAACGTGACAAAATAGTGTAAACAATCTCGATAATTCAGCAAAAGGTGCTTGGTCTCATAATTTTCCAAGGCTGTATACAGGTAACAAAACACATTTGACACACTTAAACATATGTACCTTTTATACAGACTTCACACAAGGTTGGAATGGTAAACTGCAAATCTAATAAACTATTTCAGTATTCAATTTTAGCAAGTTAATATGTCATGTTTCAGTGTGACTAAAATATTAATTGAAGTTTATATATATATTACCGATTATTTATCAGCGGCATATTCAAAGAAGTTATATAAATATGTATCTTAATTGTAATATATATAGTTGATATAAAAATACCTTGGAAACTTAAGAGACATATAAAAGGTACTTTGTACAAATTAACAATGTTACAATATCAAATATAATTGAATGCAAATTTACAAGCGTAAAATAATACATTTTGTTGAATCGGCATGAAAACCAACAGATAATAAACGAGATTCGCAAATATTTGACGGTGTTGTATGTATGTGTTTTACTGCTGGGTCATACTTACTACAAATTTGACCGTTTTGACCCATGTTTTAACTTGCACCATTCATACCAAATTGTATGATAAATAAGATGGAAATTGTATTGTGCACCATGGCATCTCGATTAGAATTATGGCGCACAACACTTCACCCATTACAGCATCCTGTATAAGCGGCAAAAGGGAGTACTGCATTAAGTATTAGTTATCAAGAAGTTTAGTTTATAGAAGTGACCAATGTAGATTAATGATTATTGCTAATAATTATTTTGCTTCTTATAATGATTATCACCAAAAGTAAATCTGTTTTTTCTCTCCTCGCATGATACAATTCACATACAAATGTTAAATTATTCAAGATATTTATATCAAGTGTAAACTCAAGCCCGCATATTTTACTAACATTTTGATTCATACATTATTGTTAATTACCACATAGTCATACATTTTCTTATAGAATTGCGATTAGGTTTTGAACATCAAGCAGAACTATAAGGTAAGCAACATATTCATTGAGCATGGGAAATACATGTAAATTATATGATATGCTTGAATAATGAACTATATAAATTTAATGAATTTATTGAAAAAACATGTAGGGAAACTCTTGCCATCATCAGAGTGCCTCAAAATGTCTTTCATCTTGTATACAAGTCGAGTGCATCTTGAACATGTCCTCTTGATATTGTCTCCAACGTACGCGTGTATAGAATGTACGCATCTGCAAACAGTTGGTGCTTACGGAACCAAATAATAGATTCCGTTCATTTTCGTGACGAATTGCATCGTTTTTTAATAACACAAACATTTGAAAAGTGTTGGATATCTATTTAATATGAAACATCGGTACCAAAAGCATAATCCTGTGTCTTCCCTTGAGTGGTACTCTACGTTAAGGGTACTTTCTAATATAATATACAAACAAACGAGTGGTCGTATTCATTGGTAACATGTTCGCAGAAACAGTGCTTTTGAAAGTAGCCTTACGTGGCTTGTATCTGTGGCTTAGATATCATGGCTCGTAGGCGTTGTTAGTAGCCTGGCTGTTGTAGGGTAATGTGCCAATTACAACATCTCAAAGATTTGCGAATCTCCATTTTCTTCGTTGGTAGCTGTATCTCGGGTTGGCTCGTAGGCGTTGTTGTCAATCTGGATGTGGTTGGGTATTTGGCCAATAACAACATCCTCAAAGATTTGCGAGTCCTTGTTTGGTCCATTACTGTCTCGTTTTTGTATGGTTAAATAATAATATCGCCAAACAATCGCAACAATCGACACCATCATCAGCAGTGACACTAGGACACCGATCACAATACCGAATATCACCATGGCCCGAGGCTTTTCCTTAGTAGGGGATATTTCAGTTGACGATTCCATCGATGAAACCATTGTCGATTCGTGGCCGGTCGTTGTTTCTGGAGGCGGCGGTGGTGGTCGTCGGTACACCGATATGATGTTAGACAAGTCACCAGCGTTCCCCGCTTCGTCCCAGGCCCTGATGGCAAGCGAGAAGGTCGCATCCTCATTGTCGTGATTGGGGAGGACAATGACCAGTGATTCTCGAATACCTGCAGAAGAAACTTCTGATATGTTTCCCCTCACGATATCGGTATCCGTGATGTTTGGGCTGGATGCGAAGTTTCGAAGGATTTCCGTGAAATCAGTGGAGTAACGGAGCTCGTAGAATGCGGCTACAGTTGGATAATCATGAACGAAATGGAAATAAACATGTTTATTGTAGATCGCCAGTACATTAGTAACCTTGAAGGGATTTAGTAACTTTGTTGACATGAGCAAAAAGTAATGAGTGGTTGATACAATGTATATCACTGTTATCTGATATGTCCGCTTGTTGTTGTGAGAAAGTTTCAAGTTAAATGGACGTTATATGGCCGAGTAATGAGCAAACATGCAAGGTGATAATCACTAACTCATTGCACTCCCTTTGTACACGGTTTTCGCGGTCCAGTGGATAATATAACATCTGAACACTTAATCCTTAAAATACAATTGGTATTCTAGCGGTTCCCTCATACCTTGTTGTATTCGTATTAACAATAAAATCATGGGACAGGTTTCGGTTTTCAAATTTCCCTTTCGTTAAAAAGATATTTACGATTGTGTTCAGATGTTAAATAATCCAACGGATCGCGGAAACCGTGTACAAAGTGAGTGCAATGAGTTTGTGAACATCAATTTGCATTTTTGCTCATTACTCGGCCATATAAGGTTCATTTGACTTGAAATCTTCACACAATACCCTGTGGACATATCAGATAACAACAATATACATTGTACAACCATTCATCACTTTTTGCACATGTCAACAAAGTTACTAGATCCCTTTCAACGTAAATATCTTTTTAACGAAAGGGAAATTTGAAAACAAAAACCTGTCCCATGCTTTTACTGTTCATACGAATACAAGGTATGAGGGAACCGCTATAATTCCAATTGGATTTTGAGGATTTGCATAATGTTACTAAGTCCCTTTAAGTTATTTTGAACATTTTGTATACAATTTAGCAGCTTTACAACATGAATCGGCAATTAGACGGACCTCTATAAGCCAATCAATAATACCAGTAATATGTTTCATGTAATATGTGTGAGCGATATTACAAACAAATAACAAAAATATGCTGTTTGGGTTGGTATGTAAGGGGACGCTTAGAATATCAACGGTCACCAATGATAATTATACATAGACACACACTGACTTGCCGAATAATGCAGATCTCGTATCGTTAAAATGTGTTCACCCATACCAATAAACGGAATAAACCGTTGATTTGACATTTGTTTACTTTTCGTTCTAACTCCGACTTACCTTTTCCCTGAACGAAGTCATCACCGACAGCTGTCCATGTCAAGGTGACTGTCCTGTTCTCACCGTATGAGGCGTCCTCACTTCTCAAATTCTTGATCTTAGATGGTGGTAGGACGTCGATGTTGAGACCGGGCACGAAGTTCTCGACTACGAAAACCCCCGCCGATGTCGTCCTCGAGAACACTGATGTAGCTACACCGTGAGAAGATCGTCCTTTCAACCAAAATAACAAGTATAAACACTAGAAAAGGGAAATGAAGATCTGTTATAACAAACACATGATGATATGGCATCATACAATTATATCATCTGACTTAGTAAAAATACGCGTCGTTGATTGTCTAAACAAGGTCACATGACTGGGGTGTCAATTTGTTATGACACCATGGCCAGAGAGTTATGACACCCCTCTGGCGCGCGCTGCAAACGAGATTGCATTATGACGTCACAATGAGAACCAAAGGTACCCGTATACCGTATGCTGTTTTTGAATGATTTCAGTTTCAATGCATGAATGTGAATATAGCCCCCGTATTTAGCCAGATGATATAACAGTTGTTAACTTTGTCGTCGGGAAAATCATGGAATGTTCCAATCCTCGGGATTTAAAATGCTATTTCGTGAAGAAAATAAGTTTACTCTTCCCTCAACAGCATTTAAAATCCCTCGGATGGAATATTCCGTGATGTTCCCTCCACCACCAGTTAACAGCTGTATAATGACAATTGGTATGATGGCACCATGGACGTTGAATATCCCGTGAATATATCCCTAATGCCAAGGCCTTTATCGCCAAGTACCACTTTTATTGGATATTTGGTCATAAACAAAAATAAATATTAAAAGGGAAATTGTCCACACTCGAACAATAGTTTCCTACGTATAAAATGTTACCACACAATACAATCATGACAATGGCATGAACGGCATTTTTACGTAGCAGTCATGACTATATAATATGACAGCATGGAAGTTGCTACACACTCTCAGCCCATTGCTGCATCGCAAGAACTTGACACTGTTTGGGTAGCTTGATTGCAAGTACGAAACAGCTCACCACAAACGTATGTATTCCAGTGCTGCAATTTAGATCCAGTTTGCAAACTGATGGAGGCCAATAAAGGGCACCTTCCAATCAAGTTTGGTTACAAACAGATGCAGGATGAGAAAGTTATTAACCCTAATAGACTCTTGCAGGTAAACGTTCACATCTGACCTCATTTCACCTTTGACCATATAGGGCACATACCAATCAAGTTTGGTTACAAACAGATGCGGAGTTCGAAAGTTATAAACCCTAATAGACTATTGCAAGTAAAATTTCATATTTGACCCTTGTCCTACGTATGTGCCGTTTGACCCAAATATATCATGGAGGCTATCATAGGGCATCTACGGATCAAATTGTGTCACAAACAGATGCAGGGTTGAAAAGTTATTCAAATTATTGTAAGGGTCAAGGACGACGGACGGACGCAATTTGGATTCCTTAGTCTCCCTCCACCTTCGGTGGGCTCGACAAAAACGACTATTATTTTGGTTTTATTTTATAGTGGCAAATATATTGCTTAAACTCCTTCTTCTGTTCTTCTTCTGTTGTTCTGCCCAACGCCCCAGAGTAGGGGCCAACCGGGCAGGGTAGTTGCGCAGATCTTGTTGGCGCGGAAGAGAGTCTGGTTTACTGGTTGCTTTGCTTGTGTGTTTGAGGTTGAATTGCTTGCTTGAACTTGTTCTTATCTTGTATTGTTGTTACTTCTAACGGCAGTGAGTTCCACTCAGGTATGGTCCGGGGTATGAAGGAGTATTTGTAGCAGTTTTTGTTGGCGTTTATCGGAATGAAGCTATTTACTGATGTGTTCCGGAGACTCCTTCGGACCGGACGCAAGACCGTTTGCACTGGCACGGCGAGGCGACCCGCCATTGCTTCGTGGAATGTTGTTAGGCGATTTATTTTGCGTCGCTGTTGTAGCGTTTCCAAATTCAGTTTCTGTTTCATCGAGGTGACACTATTCATACGACTATAATCCCCACTTACAAAACGCGCTGCCCTATTTTGAATTAATTCTATTTTATTAATCAAAATTTGCGTGTGTGGGTCCCATACAGAGGAGCAGTAATCTCAAATGGGTCTAACTAAGGTCTTGTATGACATTGCTTTAATGTGTCTAGTACAATCATACACGTTCCTCCTCAAATAACCAAGTGTTCTATTTGCCTTAGCACAAATTCTGTCCAAATGAGTGTTCCATGTTAGGTCTGATGAATTATGTCCACTCCTAGATATGTGTGTGTCTTTGTTTCTTGCAAGTCAGTGTTGTTGAGGGTGTATTGGTGTTTATATGGTGTTCTTGCACGAGTAATGCGTAAAACATGACACTTTTGGGCATTGAAGTCCATTTGCCATTTGTTTTGCCATTCTGTAAGGGTGTAGATGTCCCTTTGTATTTTTCATGCATCGTCTTGGCCGGATACTGTTGAGTATAAGATACAGTCATCTGCGAATAAACGACACTTGGACATGATGCCCTTCGGTAAGTCGTTTATAAACAACAAAGAGTATAGTGGCCCTGTAACTGTACCTTGTGGCACACTTAGTCAACTTTGACCCATTCGGATTGTTCCCCTTCAACGACTACCCGTTGTTTACGTTTTGTCAAAAATTCTTCAATCCATCTATGTATTTTCCCCCTTATACCATTATTCCACAACTTCAATAACAATCTTTTGTGAGGCACTTTATCAAATGCCTTTTGAAAGTCCATAATAATCACATCGACCTGTTGTCTCTGGTCAACTTCCAGGGCTATATCATGTATGGTAGAAATCAATTGTGTTTCACATGAGCATGATGAGTGTTGTTTTCTAAATCCATGTTGCTGTTCACATAGGATTTTGTGTGTATCCAAATGGTGCATTATGTTTGTGTGAAGTATGTGTTCCATAACTTTACTACAAACAGAAGTGAGGTTTACGGATCGATAATTTGCCGGGTCTGATTTGTCTCCTTTTTTGAATACAGGATATGTTGGCGCATAGCCAGTCGTCTGGTATTACACCTGAGTCCAGCGACAGTTGAAATATGACCGTCAGTGCACCCCCAATCTCGTCTGCCATTGCATGCAAGACCCATGGTGAAATCTCGTCTGGGCCTGCAGCTTTGTGTGGGTTTAGATCATTAAGGAGTTTAATTACACCTTCCTCATTCACAACAATGTCTGGCATGGATGGGATGTCCTCTCTTTGAGTGAAGGTATGTCGTCCATTCTTTCTTGTGTAAACTGATGTTGGTATTGCGTTTTCAATGAATCCGCTTTTTGTTTACTGTCTGTTATCAATTCACCCGTACTTTTATCTTTTACTGCAGGGATGCCAGTTGCGTCTTTCTTAAGAGTTTTAATAAAAGTCCAGAATTGCTTGGCTGTATCGAGACACTTTTCTTGGACATATTTTCGATATGATTTCCTTGTGTAAATTTTTACTTTCTTCCTAAGTTCCTTGAACTTATCCCAATCTACTGAGTTTTCACTCTTCCTTGCTCTATTGTATGCTCTTTGTATCCGTTTGTGCAGGCGTTTTACTGCCCGATTTATCCATGGAGTACTATTTTTTTGTTCACTACTTTAGAGGGTATGTGCAGCATTTATTATCTTACAAAGTCTTTGTTTCAATTCCTTCCACAATTCATTCACGTTTGTTTTACTCAAGTCCTTTGCCTTGAAGTCAGAGCTTATCTTGGTCGCTTCTGACTTTAATTGTGGGATGTCAGCTTTAGTATACAAATATACCTTTCTTGTTTTTTTTTTCACTACAGCTGGTTTAGTGTTCACCAATACCGTGGGAATACCATCGTGATAACTCACGCCTGGTATTATAGTTGATCGAACAACTAGTGTGAGATTCTTTATAAAAGTAAATCCAAGATGTTGACCCCACGAGTTGGTTTTCCAACCACTTGCTCTAGTCCATAGTCATTTGATATGTCAATCAAGTCTCGACACATTGTTGCCTTTTGTGCCCCCGTTTTGAATGATTGCGTTTCCCAACAAATGTCACCCAAATTGAAATCTCCCCCCAGCCAAATATTACTAAGGTTCTCCATTCTTACTTTGTCCAAGGATTCTCTGAGAGTGGACAAGTACTCTATGTCTGTATTCGGAGGTCTATAAAAGGATCCCACCAATATAGGCTTCGCCCCTTGAGTCTTAATTTCAATCCATATACTCTCATTTCCTGTATCTAAATCATGCCTTTGAGTGCATACCATATTACTCTTCACGCCAATCAATACTCCACCATATGCGTTCCCGTTTACATTGACTTTTCTATCCTTCCTAAATACTGTGAAGCTTTTTGGGAATACTTCACTACTACTCACCGATTCATCTAGCCATGTTTCGGTCCCAATAATTACATCGGGATTATCCACTTCAAGACATGTTTGTATTTCGGCCGTTTTCCCCCTAATACTCTGAAAGTTAATGACCAGAACTTTTAATGGTTTATAAACCTCTCCTCGTTCCTGATTCCTTTTATTTGTTTGCTTATATTGTGGTGAGGATGTTGCGAGAGGTGGCCTCAGGGGTGGACCCCCCTCATTCAATGAGCTATCAATATCAGACCCACTACTACTAGAACTACTAGAACTAGAAGCAACAGTAGGGCCACCCCCTCCATCTCCTCTAGCGCCATCCAAGCTATTCATACTATGTCTATCAAATGCACTCCGCTCTGAGAACAAACTCGAGGCAAAGTTGGGAAGGCCGCAGTTGAAGCATGTCCAAGATAGACTGCTGCAACTTGCCAGCGCGTCGTATCAAGCAGTGTTCATGCCCATGCATTCCGTGTGATACCATTGATCACATCTGTCACAACACACAGCTCTTTCGCCCCATAGGCACGCTGCTTTGCATACGTTGCATGGAAATTTGGGTTCGGATGTGTTTATGTCGGCCTGTACTGGACCGGTTGGTCCTGGACCTGGGTTTGGTTGGCAATCACCTGCCTGTAATACCAACAAGCACAAGTACAGACCAGCCATTTTGTTTGGTCTGCGGCTTATATAATGTGTCATGCGTGTCCTCACGAATGGGGGGTAGTACTTGTATTGGAAATCTGGGTAGTTTTGTAGGTTCATGTGGCCAGGTATGGGACTAATCAAATTCGAATTATTTTCAACATTCACCATATCAACTGGGCTCTTGTATCGTACACCCATCACTAACCATACAATCACAAATAACAACAAAGTACTTACAGTAATTGTAGCTCTACACATGGTGAAACAGAAACTGAAAACAAATGACGCGCGCAGAAAAATAAATATCACTTGCAGTGTGGGTCACCGCGGTCGAACCAGTGCTACTAAGCCATCACGCCCGGCCGTCCAGAGTATGACTACTCAAAATGGTCCTACGTTGTATGCTACGGTGAATATACAATGCGGCTTGGCGAAAAAGTTGAGTGTGAAAATCGTCTAAAATCTCTCGAATCCTCAGCAACCGGACCATAACAAGCAATTCAAATGTTATATCATACTATAAACTAAATATCAATGGGCAAAGCTGCCCCAAAAGTAATAATTTAAGGGGTAAAAGAGACGACAGTTCCGTGATCTTCAAAAGGACGTCTCTCTCTCTCCCGCGCATGCGCAACTCAACTATACAATGCTTATTTTTGGATTTGATACAATTCGAAAACCCCAAATAATATTTTGACAAAGTTAAATCATTCAAAAACATTCATGTCAGTCGTATTTAAATATACAACGACCATCACAGGGAGGTATGTAGACAAGTAGTTTTAGGAGTAGAATCAAATTGATGGGTAGTAAAATGTTTCTTGACTATAATATATACTTGTTTTGATTGATAGTGGTCGCTATCGAAAACATCATGTATACGTCTGGTATATGATTATAACAGAGGTTTACAACATTATTAACTACAGTTACTAATAATCATGATTAAGTACTCAATGATGAGATGGACATACTCGTTCTCTCAACAAATGTTGTTCTCGACGTTGTTCCACTGACATCTATTTTGACGCCATGGCGGCCGTTGCTTGTGAAATTCAGAATGTAGCCTGTGTAAATCCCGTTGTTCATTTGCAAATCTTCACCTGTAATGTGAAAATATAACACGCATTCTAATATTTGAATGGTTCCCAGAGGTAAGCACCTATCTATTCAGATACATTCTTAGAACAATAGTAGCGTATTCTTGGTCAAATTAGAAGATGCAGTGCCAGCAACAGATAATAATGCGATGTGTTTTGAGGAACTTCAACTTAGAAACATGGTTGACATGTGTTAAAAACGTTACAGGGGACCATCAGGCAAAGAACAACACATAATTATATGTTTCATTTCAGTTTATTCTACCATAAAAACAGCAAGTAATACAGCAAAAATTAAATTACAAATTACAGATCAAACATAGAATATGTTTATGGTTCGGACTATTACAAAAGCAAAGCTGGTAAATAAATAGCCCAGTAATATACATTTATAAAGGTAACATAGTACATACACAATTAAAAGTATAAAAAACACTACAGGCACACAAAAAGAATTTCACTCACAGTCACACATATACCCTACACACAAGTGGAATATTTGCATGGATGTATCTACACCTATCATTATAATATAAACAATATAAGTACATGATATCGTAATAAAAATAACAATACAAATACTTTCAATATATAACATAACAACATTTCATTAAAAAATACTTTCATAAATGTGGCATATTATCAAAAAGGTACTCACGACAGAGTTGTTTAAATTTGGTAATTGTAGTACTTAATTGTATAGATTCTTTGAGCATTCCATTCTTAGGGTTAGGGTTATGATTATGATTGTACATCCCTTTACCCAGCCCGGTGAAGAGAGGTGTCTGTTTATAAATTAACATTAATCATTGTTAATCCTAATACATGGAATAAATACATAATATTAGAGTTTGTATTTGTAGCACCATACCTTTCCCATCGTCCAACAATATCACCTGAGATCTACTCCCCACAATTGATGAGATTTCAGCGGTCACATTGGCGTCCAAGACTGGGTCGTAGTTTCTGTGGACGTGTGCGTACACCACCAAGGCAGGGAAAGATGTATAGTTCACGTTCTGTTGTTAACAGTATAGATAAAAGTCAGAGAGTTATAACTATTGAGGGTAAGCCCTTATTACAAGACATTTGAAGTTAGATACAACATAAAAGGGATGAGAAATCAGCGGACGCACTGGCTTCCAAGACCGAGTCGTAGTTTCTATTGACGTGTGCGTACACTACCAAGGCAGGGTAACTTTGAACATTCACTATCTGACATTTGAAGTTAGATACAAATGAAAGGGTAAGTACATGTATTTCATATACATTTGATGTATCGTCACTACCATCGACTACGTCTTCTTTCTTTAACCCTAATCCCACTGGGTTATTTTGATCACTTGAGTCCACTGGGCGGAGGGAGGGGGGGGGGGGGGGGGGGGGGAGGGGGGGGGGTTGAATTTTGGCCCCCCCCCCCTCAAATCTCGGCAACGAATGGACCGATTGACTTGAAAATTGGCACATACGTAAAACTAGTCAAGTAGAATAAGAATTTGAAAAAAGAAAAAAAATTGGACCATTATTTTTTTTTTTAAATAATTAATTACAATTTTGAATATGCACATTTTTGACGAATTTGGGGGAAAATTGGGATTTTCATCTAAAATCAAGAGAAATTACAGGATTTCTTCAGGTTTTCTGTAAAAATAATTTCAAATGATGTAATTCATCATATCCATGTTTTTAATGGTGATAAAATATATCACTAATTTGCATAAATTATGCAAATTAGTATTCCCGGATTTACCCACATTGTTTTCATTCTTATGTATTTTTATTTTTTTTATTTTTATTTATTTTTTTTAGAAGAATTTATCTCTGAAGTGTATGAATTAAACTAATAACAAAGAAATAATCCAAATTATAATTCAACGTAACAATTATAAAAGATTTGGAGTTTACATGGCATCGGATATATGAATTACATAGAAACCTGTACAAAAAATGCACTTTTTTTGTGACGGTTGAGCAATTATCGACCTCCAAAATCAGTTCTACATGTCCGACCGGGTTGAATTATATATCAAAACATGCGGGAGACCTGAGAGAATAAAGTCATAAAGTTTGAACGTGAAATTCCAATCGGTCTAGATGCACGTCGAAAAAAAACGACAGGGGAGGGGGGGCCAAAATGCCCCCCCCCCCAGTGGGATTAGGGTTAAGATAAATTTACCTTCCGCTTCTTCATCCATCTTTCGTCTCTTCTCCTTTTCGTTTTCATTTTGCAAATATTTCACAAGAAATTTTTACTTTGATGAGTGAAAGTGTATACAGAATTTCAAATATTGTAGAACTAAATGTAATTGCTATTTAGTATTATACTGTGTGAGATCCACTTAATCAGACATAGATGTAGAGAGTAGTTAATCAGCTCTAATTTGACTTCTTTCCTGCATCAGTAATGTCACGCATCGCTGAGTTTTCTGTGGTTGAATGTGACAAGTCCAAAACCCACTTTTTGCAAGTTTGGACTTATGAATGAAAGCTTCAAAGTACAATATTGGTGCCACACTTTAATGAAAACATAAATTATAATTTATTTATTTATTTATTTTTTTTTGGGGGGGGGGGGGGGGTTTGCGAGTTATTTAATCGTTTAGCTGAATACATTCACCGATATAATGCATGATAAGGTACATTTTAATTGAACATGAATATCCACTGGCCTGCCATCCACCAGAATTTTATTCTTATGTTGATATCATTCGTAAAACATGGACAACTTGGATTAGAAACTTTGAGGAAGGTCAAGTGAATGGGGCAATTTTCCTCAAAGAAATGAACATTAACTGGGAACGTTCAGATGATACCTCAGTTAGAGGAACACATTAGGCGACAGGTGCGAGGAGTATTTAGACAGATTCAGGACAGTGCCCAAACCCATCACCTTGTCGCTGTCACAGGTGGACTAGGTGCACTAGGTGGACAGAGGGGAAAGGGTCATTGCGATAACAAATGAAATGGAATGGCCACCAAGGTCATCTGATTATTTTTTTGTTGACTTCTTCGTATTTGGACATTTGAAGAACAATGTGTTTACATCTCCCCGTGATCTGGATGATTTGCAGGGCCGTAATCGACACGAAGTGTATGTTTTAGCCCCAAAATGAAAACTAATCCCTTACATTCATGTGACACCACTCATTTCAAGAATCCATTAATAAGCCAAAACTTGCAAAAAGTGGGTTTTGCACCTGTCATCCTCTAGAGCAAAGAACTCAGTGATGTGTGACATTCTTGATTCAGACAAGGTATCAAATTAAAGCTAAAACGTTATTAATTACATCCATATCTCATTTAAGGTGTGAACATACCTAATTTTGAAATAAATGACCTTTGAACTTTGATTACCTTTTTTTTATACACTCTGTACATCTTACTAAGAATGATAAACAAAAATGTGAATGATTTGCTGAAGTAGATTTCGAGATTAATTATTTTAAACATATACATGTAAGCAAGACAATAATAAATACATACACACATGAGAGCGCATTGCTTTCAGGATTCATGTGCGGCGCTTGCCATACATACCATCTTAAACAGTCAGGCCCACTCTCGCTTTTCCACTATTTTGAAAATGTCGATATACCGCTATTCTCTCCGCGACGTCGCTAGATGGCGCATACATAGTGGCGATCAGCTAGCGATAGTGACATGCGATAATATCGGTGATCGAACAAAAATATAATTTTGTACAGCCTATACGGTATATACCCGTATAGTTACGCGTACGGCATGCATAGAGCCGACTCGCCCTACCTAGATACCGGGGTAGGGTCGGCATGGCCGCAGCTCTGGACGGGCCAAACGCTCGCTGCGCTAGCTAGCTGCCTCCGCGGGCTCGCTGTATCGATCTATTTAAAGTAAATGGCTGTCCTTAAAGACTATGTAAAAGTCAAACCGTCAACAATTTGAAATCTGAAATCAAAGTTACGATTTCCAACGCTATTTTCTTCAAATGTTCTGGGTAGATCATTCAGAAAAAATGCAAATCTGCAGATCAATTATCATTGATGGTACGAATGAAATATTAGGATGACCTATCCAGAACATTGGCTAAAATTACTTACATAAAATAAATTGTAATAATAATGTGAATTCCCCCATTCACGTCATGATTCATAATAGGAAGGGGTTCAAGAATAGCGTGTTTCCGCTATTTTCAAGAATAGTGGAAAAGGGAGAGTGGGCCTGACTGTTAAAATTAAATTGGACCATATCTTTGAAATATAAATCTAGTTTCTTACACACATCCCGCGTTTGTGTTAGGTTTATAATAACTTTTACCCAGCACGAACATTGGAGATGGCTGCAGGGACGAAAGGCCGACCCAGATGGGCTCATTGCTAAGTCGGTAAAGCACCGGTCTAGCAATGCGGAGGCCTCGGGTTTGAATTCGGGCAAACCAAATTGTCTGTGTTAATTTTGAAATTATATTATTCATATACTTCTGGTGAATACCTGTCTAATTTGAAATAAATTAGTTGATAAAACTGCTTCACTGAATTCATTGATTATGAAATAAACTGTATTAGCTCTAACAGGAAAATGCATATAAATCAGATCAACCAGACGACATGAAAAATTTGATCGACACAGTCTTGAAATGAAATGATCAATGACGAATTCGAAGTTCACACTGTGCTTTTTTTTAACAGACATGGTGAATTCCATTGCACATCGACAGAAATAAGAAGAGCCAATTTTGAATTTGAATGACCATTGATCAATTAGTATTAGAATTAGAATGGCAAATTACTAAAAACGAATGTAGCAATTTACTAATTACCTGAAGTATGACTTAAATGACTTCATTTATAAAGTAACCTTTATGTTGAAGCGCCGAAGCACACCAAATGACACAGAAAGGCCTTGAACGTCAGTAAGTGATTATTATATAATCATGGTCTTACCTCTGATCCAAGAAAACCGTTGCAGACGACAGGTGTGGCTTCATCAGAAACTGCCTTTGAATTCACTGCGATACTGAAATCCTCTTCAAAGTTATTTGTGTTGTTGATCTCGATTTTCCACGTACCGGGCTAAACAAATTGTTGAGGAAATTCTTATACCAAATTGAATTCATCAACCAATTTAATGTTTACATTACTTTTGGAAATGGACAACAGTTGCACAAAATGTATCATATGAAAACTATAGTCCTTAGATGTCACATAGATTTATGAATTGTTGATGCAGGACTGTATTCACATACATGCTTCCAAAGAGGGATGGTATTCTTCCCTTTATTGTCAAATGTTTCAGTGGATGTATAAAATCACTCAAAATTCACTTTAGACAAGTACATTAGGTCAGACTCATTATTATGTGCTTTGTAGAAGGACTGTTAAGCATCATTTCTCAAATCCTACAATCAACACAATAAAGACAACCTATTCAGGATGTGTACACCTTGAATGGACAGTTTTTAAAAAGAATATTACTTAGATTCCTGGTTATTTATTACACACAACACTCCGGTCAACGCGCTTTCAGCATCTCAGCACCAACCCTGTAGAATCAACTCCTATCCAACATCCGTGCTGCACCAACCCTGTAATTATGGCTATCGATTTATATGATTGACTTATTTATGTTTTATTTGTTTATTCTCCACTAATGGGATGTATTCCTTTTGTCAGCTAAAATCTGTTTTTTCCAAATGAATATACATTTACGTTTATGTCAAGGAAGTTATGGAATTATGTTAGTTAAAGTTGAAGTCCTATCACACGTCTACTCAATATAGCGAATGCTACAGAAGGGGCCGGTCGAGTGTGATTAACTTTCCCTTCTCCGTTTTATAAATGCCGAGCGCTTGGCTAGAAGGCAGAGTGTACCGTTTTAGAAGTCTTTGGTATAACCTGTTCTGGACATCCCGTGCATGAGTCTCATAATAAATGGTTTTATCTTGTAAAAACCTGTTTGTCACACTATACCGTTTTTAGGTGGTATAATGATGCATTGTTTTGATTATTTGTTGTTATCATCAAAATAACTGCCACAAAATAGATTTCAAAATCATTAACCCTGACCCTATGTTGCCACCCCATTTAATAAAATAAATGACGGGTAAAGCTGGTTCCCGTAGCAACTGGTTAAAATATCGCATGAAACATATTCATATTCCGGTAGCAGACATAATGCTTGTTAGAAACGATCTTATTTATGTTATAATTTAATAATGTAATAATTAATTTTGTTCGTTGACCATTTTTTACCTGTGCTACATCGCGGATGGTCACTGAAACGTTCTTGCTGCCCATTTGCAAGTTCTGAACAACGGTGGTGTTTGGTCGACGAATCTTGACGGAAATCTCATCATTGACGAGCCATGTTATCGTGAATTTAGTGTCAACCCCGAGGTCGTCGTCGATATGAACGAAGACCAAATGCGTAGAAAAGGACGACACCAGGTGACTCCTGCTCAATAACTGCAAAGTCGAAAAAATGGTTTATTAAACCATATAATATATTATTAGTAGTTAAAGGGATAGTAGATTTATGGTCAAACAGAATTTTAGTAACCAAAACCTGCATCATAATAACAAAAACTCCACCATGCTCGGAAGGTATAATGCATTTCAAACGAATGTAACAGGGCGCTCTCTAAAAACGCATTAGTTATAGCGATTTTTGGTGTAATTGTGCATGTGATGCATTGTTTAATTAAATAGAGAAATCATCAAAAACTATTTAAAAACCTCTTGTGTATATTTTGGTAAAGTATTAGCATTTAATGTTTTTTTTTTATCTTAAATTATCAAATAAATATGGGATCCCACATGTATTCCAATCGGATATATTTATTGATATTTCACCTGTTTCTAAACCGATTTTGATAAAGCAAAGTATATTCTGTCATTAAAATTGAATGCTCTTTTAAATTTGACACTCACTTTTTCATTACCTCACACAATTGTTTTTTTCTTGAAGCACTGTCTATACCAAAACTCAACTATCCCTTTAATTTTTGAAAGGCAAGTCTTCCTATTATCGTTTTCAGGGCCCACTGCATAGTATACATACATTAGTATCGATAGCAATACAAATGTTGTACCAACTAATTAAAAAACAAAGCACACATGATAAGTGCGATAACAGTGAAAACAAAAATCAACCAAATCCACATACTAGTAACTCATTGCCCAAAGTCTTCCCGGCTTGTAGTGCTAATTGATGAATTACTTTTAGATAATGTATAACAAATTAGAGCATACTAGGTAATAAACAATTGTTAAGTTTGTCTTTCGTTTGGTTCTCACAGTGGAGATATAAGTCTGTAAGTGGAGCAATACTTATCATAAGAGGGGATGGGTAAAATAGCTCTTTGAAATCCTTGCCCACTTATTGACACCATACACAGTTTGTCAATCCAGACAGGTATACATTTATAAACAACTGATGTATGATATCAATATAATTGACTGTGTCCTAAGGCAAGACTACTTACAGACAAGTATGTTTACATTGCATATGTTTGATACAGCAAAGGCTTAAAGCGATCCATTAACTTTGCCAAAATTCAACCAAAATCCTTCAAAACGTTCACACTTCTCTTTTACCTTGTTGTTTAGCTATGGTAAGAGAATAATGAAGTTGGTTCTGATTGTTCAAATGTCTCACTAATTATGGACGAAGATTGAATTTTAAAGCGTATATACACTTTTGACTCCGTAGTCAATAGTATCCGAATTCAGATACTAGATCCTCCGTAGGATGAAATGCGCATACTTCATGCGAACGATCGGGATAAAATCAGACATCGATTTACTTTTTTTCCCACGATGTTAACGTATTTCCTTTTTACAATGGAATTCACACATATCATTCTCAAGAATCTTACTTTGATATTTGTATATGGGAAAATATATAAAAAATAATCGATCACTTTAGTGTTCGCTTATAAGAATATACCTGTACTGGGATTGCGACGCGGAAGCTTTCCGATCTTTTCGTGACTGTCTTGGAGAAGGCATTGATGACGCACTGGACAGGGCCACCATCCGAGCACGTAGACGACAACCCACTAGTATTCCTCGCGAGGCCTTCCAGCTGGGCGTCAGCCTCTCCGAAGGCGATGGTATCGATGATGATGCCGGCACTGTCAATGTCATCAAGGGTGTGACGGATAAGAGGCAAATCACTCTCCTCGCCATCAGTGAGAAGAATGATAAATCCGCCCTGGGAATCTCCGCCATTTTGCTTTAAAACCTTGACATATTTGATAAGTGTCATTAGGTATTATTCGGAGAGGAATACTAGTGGGTTGTTGTCGTCTACCTAAAATATTAACCACCACATTAACTGTTTGGGCAAGTAAAGTCATGAATATATTAATGTTTTACTTTCCTAAACAGAAATTTTCTACTTACTTCTATCTGAGATTTTAAAGAATGGAATTTCACTGGTCCTGGGCCAGCGGACCAGTGCGAGTGTCGAGCGCTGTTTTTCTCATGTATGTTTGTATGGTCTACTTGCAACCAGCACCCCCAAGAGGTCATGAAAAGGATTAAATGTTGATCTACTCTATTAACAATGGGCAAACAAATACAAGATTTTGCCTCGTGGCCCTGTCGGGCAAGTAAAAACAAGATTTTCTCAACTTCTAGAAGCCCGAAACCTATTATCCGATTCCCAAACAAAGAAAAAGATAATACATTTCTGTTAAATGGGCTTGCCTGGTGGGGCCAGTAGAATATTGACATTATATCAATACAATTTCATGGCCCGAAGCTAATTTTAGTGGCCCCGGGCCAGTAGGCATGCTTATTTTGAGCACTGTAAATAACCAAGTGATGTATTGATATTAATTTGTCGTAGAAATATGATCATCCAGTTTCACTCCCCCCCCCCCCCCCCCCCCCCTTAGCGACGTCACTGCGTGGCCCCATCGAGTAAATCCCTCACTTCTATCATGTTGTTTCTTTTTTCTTCATTTTGCAGTATTGTTCTCTCTTTCCCCTCCTTTTCATGTCAAAGTTCACCTTTTTTGCCCCCCCCCCCCTCTTTTGTTTTACCGGCATAAACTATTAACATTGGACAATCTTTCATGAATAACAAACCTGAATTTAATTTTCGGAAATAGCGACCCTCTCATCATATTTTGATTAGCGACCCTCGTATTGTATTATAAATAGCGACCCTTTTCTTCAATTATAAATAGTAGTCCTAATGAATAATACCCTCTTTTCAAATTATGAATAGCGGTCCATTATGATCGAATAGCTAGCAGACCCCGTTTTATTCGCATTACCAATGGAAGTTGAGTAATCAGTTTTCCAAAAATATTGGTGTTATAAACAGATTGTGTGAGTCTATCCTGCAAACTATATTATTAATGTTGTATAATACTCTTATTTATATTGTGTCATTTGCATTATAGAATTTTAATTTATGGATCTTCAAATAATTGTTTGTTAAATAGAATATTAATATCACAGAAACGTTGTGTACGTATAATATCTAGGTCTGGTTTGAGAGCACATACTGCCCCTCTATTTCAACAATTTAAAATGTTGCCTGTACATGCACTGTATAATTATAATGTCGGTTTATTTATGTATTTATATTTCAATGATTTATTACAAATTTCCATTAATTTTTTAAAGGGGTATTACACTTTTGGTAAGACTAAACTTTAGTAACCAAAACATGGACAGTAACATTACAAACATATATTTATAACCCCACCATGCTCGAAAGGTATACAAAAATACAAACGACTAAGTAAAAAGCCTGTTATCATTAAAAAAGCGCCAGTAAAACACAAGAGGGCGCTCTCAAATAAGGCATGGGTTTCAACCATTTATCATACAAAATTATGCATGTGATGTCTTGTTAAATAATTATTGAATATAGAGATCATCAACAACTATTTAAAAAACGCTTTTGAAAATTTTTGAAAAAGTGTAAGCACTCTTTTAAATTTTTTGAAAAAATCATCTAATTATTTGGGCCACAAATAATTATAAGATCGGTTATATTTATTGATATTTCAGCCGTTTCTGGACCGATTTTGACCAAATAAAGTTTATTCTACCATTAAAATTGCATGTTCTCTCAAATTCGACACTCAGTTTTTCATTACTTCACACAAACAATTGTGATGTGCAGCGCCCTCTCTACCAAAACTGAACTTCCCCTTTAATATAAATATTGATATACGTTCTTATAATACCAGAGGAAGGTTAAATTATCGTGTTATTTGTGGTCAATCTTCCCTCTCACGTACATTAATATCATACAATGGTCCACTGCTGTGGAACAGTTTACCTGAAAATATCAAGAATTCAAAATCGCTGAATACATTTAAATTCTAAATTAAAGAGTACATTTTGAATAATCTTTAGCATTTCATGCTTCATTAATATTTCCTATATTTGTGAAATATGTTAATAGTAACGTATTTTCTTCCTCTTATTTCAGTTTTAAATATTCAGGGGTTATGCTTATAAGTCATTTATGACTTTTTATAATCCCCATATTTACATAATGTTAGTGCAATTTTGTGCTTTCTTTGTTTTCTCTTCTGTCATCTCATGACATGATGTTGGGCCATTGTCGGAAAATGACGTTATGCCAATATATCACAAAAATGACGTCGTGACGATGTTGGGCTGGCGGACATTTTAACCTCGAGCCAACGGCGATATGCCGACATCCGGCATGCCCGGAAGTTTAATTAGGCGCTCATTGAAAGTGTCTTGATGGCTCGAAGACCTGACTTTTGGGGACAATAATGGGGGTCCAGGGGGCGGAGCCCCCGGAAGCTTTTAGATTTCAGACATTTGCTCCTAGCATGGGTGTTAAAATTGTATAAAATAGTGAACCTACTCATAACATATTTTTAAAGGGCATAGCGAGGAAAAGACTGAGCCTTGCATGAGATGGATTCACGTGATCATGTATACTATAGAGCCATCGATATAGTCTAGGGCATTGGGCTCCCATGAAACTAAGCAAGGGCGTCAACAATTTCTCAAAAGTGTAGGGGAGACATTGTGAGGAAGCGAAGCGACCGAGCGGGGGAGGGTGTGGGAGGGGGTGTCCCCCTCCCACAGTAGGGAGCTTTTGTATTTTTGGGCGTGAAATTGTGCGATTTGGGTGCACCTGAGACAGAAATTTCACGTAATAAGAAGTATATATAGGTATAGAACCAAACATACATAATGACAAAGGGAGGGGGACAATCTGCTCCTTTTTCAAATGTGGGGGGACATGATATTCCAATTTGATTTGCGTTCAGCGCATATGTACCGAGATTATTTTATTTTCTGTGACGGTGTGCTATCTATAGATGAGGGTTTAATAAACTTGGTTTGAGGTGTGCGTTTGAGAAATTACGCTGCCCAACACATTTTAAAAGGTGAGTTCCCGCAACCCAAATGAAACTTGCAATATGAGAAACTGTATGCGCGCGAAGCGCGCGGCAAAAAAGAGATTTACAGTCCTTTTCAAACTAAAAAACGGCTATTTTGAAGATTAATTATTGATAAATGTGTCTTTCCCCTCTTTGGCATTATATCACTCGATTTTTTTCTTCCTCATTTTCGGAATTATTGGGGGGGCGAAATGATATGTTCGCCCCCCCAATATTTTCATTGGGGGGGCGACCGCCCCCCCTGCCCCCCCCCCCCCCCCCAGGATCGACACCCCTGGAATGAATCATCCGGGAATCTATTGACGTACGCGTGAAAGCATTGGCGCACTCGCAAATGCTTGGCCCGTATGGAACCAGGAAATAGCAGTGGTTCCGTAAGTGGTGGAAATTAATTGCTTTGTTTATGAATTACACAAACCTTTGCAAAATGTTGGGTATCTATTTGATATCACAAAACGGTACCAAAACATATAATAATGTGTTGTTCTTTGCCTGGTGGTCCCCTTTAAATGCAAGACGCTGACATTGGGCTTAAATTCACTGCATGTTTAGCCCGTCTACGCTGCTCGTTCGCACGCGAAACCACGTACAGCATTTGCCATCGGTTTTGCACGCAGCGTACGAGGGTGCTTATCAAAATACGTCAACTGCTGGTGACATTTATCAATGCGTTGATAATTTTCTCATTTTGCAAATATATCATTTAGAAGGCGGTTTTCTTGGCCAAATTGTTATAATCCCAGAATAGTAAAAAACATATCCTTTCAATGTAGTTGGTAATAAGAGCGGACATTCAATTGTTTGTTTGTGGGGCGTTTCCCATTACTGTCATTTCTATATATCAGGTAAATAATAATTTAACTTACCGGTAGTCGGATTTACTCGATTTTATTCCGTTAAAAACGCCTAAAACGGTATCACGACGAATCTTATGGTTAAGATGTAAAGTCAAACTAACCACGCAGTGCAATAACGTATCACATAATTCGTAAAATTGCCAAATTCAAGTCTAATTTATATATTATTTTCCCCATCAATTTTGTGCGCAAGATGTCTCAAGAATGGATGAAGCCATTGTCATAAATTTGTGTAGGTCAAATTGACAACAGACTGATATTTTCAAAAGAGATTCAATCTAGAATTTGAAATGTATGATATTGTTTATTGTAACAATACCAACGGTACTACACGATATCATTATTATTACAAGAAATTTGATCGGTTTTACTTCCTTACCTCTATTCCACGGCGAATACCACATCCGATACAGGTACCTCCATAGGCCCTGGTGGGCAGACTACCTACAAGACCATCCCTTGAAGAGGTATGCTGAGTAATCTCGACCAGGTGTGAGTTGATGGATGCATCATTAGAGAACTGAACGATGCCAAGCTTGCTCCCTGCGGGCACGATGTGTGTGATGTAGTGAGTAGCGCCCCTTATCATTTTGTCGAAGTGCCCTTTAAACTGTGCATCAATGATTATAATACGCAATAAACATGATCAACCGTCTGCTCATGTATACCTCAGTGGCGTAGCTACGGGGGGGGGGGGGGGGGGGGGGGGGCACGTGCCCCCCCCCCCCCCCCCCCAATCAGTCCGACCACGCTACGCCAATGGTATACCGCATTATACACTGTATTGTATAATGCCATTTGCCGGGTGTCTCATTATAAATGGTACACGTGCAAAACATTTGTTTATTCACATGTAAAAGAAAACATTTCACTGAGTATCCGCGAACTGTAAGTTTCCAGCTTAACATAATAAGTACTTAATCGAATGGAGTTATCCTCAACACCCTCTCATTATTTAGTATTTTACTTTTGATCTTGCTTCACATGTTTAATAGAGTATTACAGATAAAAAGGTAATATTAATTTCCTTTGTCAATATTAATAATACTTCTCATTAAATGAATCCTGCTCTGGCATGCAGCCCAAATTGATACAGTCATTTAATGTAGTTATGATTTACTTTGTCAATTTGTTATCATTAGCCATTAATGATACTTCTCACGTGTTGAATAATAATAAAGTGTAATATAATCATGCATGATTAATGTCATGAAAAATTGTCTCTATCGATTTGTCAACATTAAAGGAGATGTTCAGACGAATTCAAGCTTCTAATGATTGACAGACAGATATTTGAAGGTCATTAAACATAACTTTGTATGGAAGCAGTGTAGTCGTTGGTCGTCTGGTCGTTTTGATTTTTAATTTCTAATGACACAAATTCGCGAGCGAGCTTGTTCTATCCCACAATGCACCACTTTGTGACGTCAGTCCCTCAAAATCTATGCTTTTCACTGCAGCGAATGTGTTCTTTTGATCGAACCAATACCATGCTCGATCATGTATGCTTATGCAATGGAATGTAATTCACTGATAGTTTGGTACATCTACTTGTACCCCTCCTGTCCCAATAATCTACCCATGCAGTTACAGAGAATAACAACGCGCCAAGTGGCGTAGCCCAGTACCCTAATAACAATGCCACGCTATATGAATAAAGTAGAAGAATACATATTCAAAAATATATATATAAACACATGGCGTACGAAGGTCTGTGAAGTTAGATCCTTATTCGTTTTTCCTTATTCATTTACTTATTCAATGTGAAGTTATTTCCTTATTCATTTCCTTATTCAATTATTACCCTAAAAGGATGGCGATTGATCGGCGGCCACTTTAAAGAAGCCACTGGCACTATGACCTTGACCTTGACCCTTCAAGGTCATATGGAAAAATTGGTAAAAAACGAGATTAAAAAAAAAAAAGTCCCCGATCGTCCGGATTTTGGGTCCCCTGCCTGGCGCCCACCCTTCCGAGTTCAAAAACACCTCGACCTTCATCTTGACCCCTCAAGGTCATAGGTCAAATTGGGGTCAAAAATGAATAGTACACTTTCAGGACTCTTAAAGGTCGCGAATCTGTAAAATGTTGGTACAATTGATCGGCGGTCACTTCAAAGAAGCCATTGACACTATGACCTTGACCTTGACCCCTCAAGGTCATATGAAACAATTGGTCAAAAACGAGATTTTTTTTTTAAAGTCCCCGATCGTCCGGATTTGGGGTCCCCTGCCTGGCGCCCACCCTTCCTAGTTCAAAACCACCTCGACCTTCATCTTGACCCCTCAAGGTCATAGGTCAAAAATGAATAGTACACTTTCAGGACTCTTAAAGGTCGCGAATCTGCTAAATGTTGGTACAATTGATCGGCGGTCACTTCAAAGAAGCCATTGACACTATGACCTTGACCTTGACCCCTCAAGGTCATATGGAAAAATTGGTCAAAAACGAGTTTTTTTTTTTAAAGTCCCCGATCGTCCGGATTTGGGGTCCCCTGCCTGGCGCCCACCCTTCCTAGTTCAAAACCACCTCGACCTTCATCTTGACTTCTCAAGGTCATAGATCAAAAATGAATAGTACACTTTCAGGACTCTTAAAGGTCGCGAATCTGCTAAATGTTGGTACAATTGATCGGCGGTCACTTCAAAGAAGCCATTGACACTATGACCTTGACCTTGAACCCTCAAGGTCATATGGAAAAATTGGTCAAAAACGAGATTTTTTTTTTTAAAGTCCCCGATCGTCCGGATTTGGGGTCCCCTGCCTGGCGCCCACCCTTCCGAGCTAAAAAACACCTCGACCTTCATCTTGACCCCTCAAGGTCATAGGTCAAATTGGGGGAAAAAATGAATAGTACACTTTCAGGACTCTTAAAGGTCGCGAATCTGTAAAATGTTGGTACGATTGATCGGCGGTCACTTCAAAGAAGCCATTGACACTATGACCTTGACTTTGACCCCTCAAGGTCATATGGAAAAATTGGTCAAAAACGAGATTTTTTTTGTTTAAGTCCCCGATCGTCCGGATTTTGGGGTCCCCTGCCTGGCTCCCACCCTTCCGAGTTCAAAACCACCTCGACCTTCATCTTGACCCCTCAAGGTCATAGGTCAATTCGGGGTCAAAAATGAATAGTACACTTTCAGGACTCTTAAAGGTCGCGAATCTGTAAAATGTTGGTACAATTGATCGGCGGTCACTTCAAGGAAGCCATTGACACTATGACATTGACCTTGACCCCTCAAGGACATATGGAAAAATTGGTAAAAAACGAGATTTTTTTTTTAAAGTCCCTGATCGTCCGGATTTGGGGTCCCCTGCCTGGCGCCCACCCTTCCGAGTTCAAAAGCACCTCGACCTTCATCTTGACCCCTCAAGGTCATAGGTCAAATTGGGGTCAAAAATGAATAGTACACTTTCAGGACTCTTAAAGGTCGCGAATCTGTAAAATGTTGGTACAATTGATCGGCGGTCACTTCAAGGAAGCCATTGACACTATGACATTGACCTTGACCCCTCAAGGTCATATGGAAAAATTGGTAAAAAACGAGATTTTTTTTTAAAAGTCCCTGATCGTCCGGATTTGGGGTCCCCTGCTTGGCGCCCACCCTTCCGAGTTCAAAACCACCTCGACCTTCATCTTGACCCCTCAAGGTCATAGGTCAAATTGGGGTCAAAAATGAATAGTACATTTTCAGGACTCTTAAAGGTCGCGAATCTGTAAAATGTTGGTACAATTGATCGGCGGTCACTTCAAGGAAGCCATTGACACTATGACATTGACCTTGACCCCTCAAAAATTGGTCAAAAACGAGATTTAAAAAAAAAAAGTCCCCGATCGTCCGGATTTTGGGTCCCCTGCCTGGTGCCCACACTTCCGAGTTCAAAAACACCTCGACCTTCATCTTGACCCCTCAAGGTCATAGGTCAAATTGGGGTAAAAAATGAATAGTACACTTTCAGGACTCTTAAAGGTCGCGAATCTGCTAAATGTTGGTACAATTGAATCGGCGGTCACTTCAAGGAAGCATTGACACTATGACATTGACCTTGACCCCTCAAGGTCATATGGAAAAATTGGTCAAAAACGAAATTTTTTTAAAAGTCCCCGATCGTCCGGATTTTGGGTCCCCTGCCTGGTGCCCACACTTCCGAGTTCAAAAACACCTCGACCTTCATCTTGACCCCATCAAGGTCATAGGTCAAATTGGGGTCAAAATAAATATACACTTTCAGGACCTCTTAAGGTCGCGAATCTGCTAAATGGTTGGTACAAATTGATCGGCGGTCACTTCAAAGAAGCCATTGACACTATGACCTTGACCTTGACCCCTCAAGGTCATATGGAAAAATTGGTCAAAAACGAGATTTTTTTTCCCCGATCGTCCGGATTAAAAAAAAAAAATCTCGTTTTGACCAATTTTTCCATAGTGTCAATGGCTTCTTTGAAGTGACCGCCGATCAATTGTACCAACATTTAAATAATAGATTCGCGACCTTAAGAGTCCTGAAAGTGTACTATTCATTTTGACCCCAATTTGACCTATGACCTTGAGGGGTCAAGATGAAGGTCGAGGTGGTTTTGAACTCGGAAGGGTTGGCGCCAGGCAGGGGACCCCAAATCCGGACGATCGGGGACTTTAACAAAAAAAATCTCGTTTTTGACAATTTTTCCATATGACCTTGAGGAGTCAAAAGTCAAGGTCATAGTGTCAATGGCTTCTTTGAAGTGACCGCCGATCAATTGTACCAACATTTAATAGATTCGCGACCTTTAAGAGTCCTGAAAGTGTACTATTCATTTTGACCCCAATTTGACCTATGACCTTGAGGGCTCAAGATGAAGGTCGAGGTGGTTTTGAACTCGGAAGGGTGGGCGCCAGGCAGGGGACCCAAAATCCGGACGATCGGGGACTTTTAAAAAAAAATCTCGTTTTTGACCAATTTTTCCATATGACCTTGAGGGGTCAAGGTCACGGTCATAGTGCAGTGGCTTCTTTAAAGTGGCCGCCGATCAATCGCCATCCTTTTAGCGGTAATAATTGAATACTGTTTAAAATCGTCCAGACTGCCCCCTTTACCGACGAGACAACTATATTTTTTTTCTAAATCATCCGGATTACCCATTTAGGGAGTGTCCGCCGATTTACAAATCGTCTGAACAGTTTCCAGTTTACGGATGAGGATGAATGTGACATCCACATCAATTTTAAACACAACAAAAAAAGTAACTTCCCCCCTAAGCAAAATGACGTAACTTTTTAACAAATAGGGTTTGAGCAACATAACTTGGCAGGAATGTTTATAAAATTATTGACTAACTTCTGTGTGAAAATGAAATTGGTCCATCGAGTCA